>CAMRHE010000075.1:0-425000 GCA_947044405.1 Leptodactylus fallax | reverse complement strand
AGTCTACTGCTTCAGTTTTTCTAATGGCAATTTGCATATACTCCAGAATGTTATAAAGAGTGATCAGCTTAACAGCAATTACTTGCAAAGTCAATATTTGCCTAGAAAATGAACTTTATCCCCCAAAACACATTTCAACATCATTGCAGCCCTGCCTTAAAAGGACCACCTAACATCGTTTCAGTGATTGCTCCATTAACACAGGTGTGGGTGTTGATGAGGACAGGGCTGGAGATCAATCTGTCATGATTAAGTAAGAATGACACCACTGGACACTTTAAAAGGAGGCTGGTGCTTGCCATCATTGTTTCTCTTCTGTTAACCATGGTTATCTCTAAAGAAACACGTGCAGTCATCATTGCACTGCACAAAAATGGCCTAACTGGGAAGAGTATTGCAGCTAGAAAGATTGCACCTCAGTCAACAATCTATCGCATCATCAAGAACTTCAAGGAGAGAGGTTCCATTGGGGCCAAAAAGGCTCCAGGGCGCCCAAGAAAGACCAGCAAGCGGCAGAAGCGTCTCTTAAAAGTGTTTCAGCTGCGGGATTGGGCTACCAGCAGTGCAGAGCTTGCTGAGGAATGGCAGCAGGCAGGTGTGAGTGCATCTGCGCGCACTGTGAGGCGGAGACTCTTGGAGCAAGGCCTGGTCTCAAGGAGGGCAGCAAAGAAGCCACTTCTCTCCAGAAAAAACATCAGGGACAGACTGATATTCTGCAAAAGGTACAGGGAGTGGACTGCTGAGGACTGGGGTAAAGTCATTTTCTCTGATGAATCCCCTTTTCGATTGTTTGGAACATCTGGAAAACAGCTTATTCGGAGAAGAAGAGGTGAGCGCTACCACCAGTCTTGTCTCATGCCAACTGTAAAGCATCCTGAAACCATTCATGTGTGGGGTTGCTTCTCAGCCAAGGGAATCGGCTCTCTCACAGTCTTGCCTAAAAACACAGCCATGAATAAAGAATGGTACCAGAATGTCCTCCAAGAGCAACTTCTCCCAACCGTCCAAGAGCAGTTTGGCGCCCAACAATGCCTTTTCCAGCATGATGGAGCACCTTGCCATAAAGCAAAGGTGATAACTAAATGGCTCAGGGAACAAAACATAGAGATTTTGGGTCCATGGCCTGGAAACTCCCCAGATCTTAATCCCATTGAGAACTTGTGGTCAATCATCAAGAGACAGGTGGACAAACAAAAAACAACAAATTCAGACAAAATTAAAGCATTGATTCTGCAAGAATGGACTGCTATCAGTCAGGATTTGGTCCAGAAGTTGATTGAGAGCATGCCTGGGAGAATTGCAGAGGTCCTGAAGAAGAAGGGTCAACACTGCAAATATTGACTTGCTGCATTAACTCATTCTAACTGTCAATATAAGCTTCTGTTACTCATAATATGAATGCAATTCTATTTCTGTATGTGATAAAAACATCTGACAAACACACATAAAAACCAGAGGGCAGCAGATCATGTGAAAATATAATATGTGTGTCATTCTCAAAACTTTTGGCCATGACTGTACACTGTCAGCGGTGTGGATGTGCTTGCAGGTCATGCACCTTTTTTGTAGGCAAGGTGAGGTGCCATTTTCAGTTGGGGCCTTCAGGGCACTCCAGACAATAATAAACCTCAGGTTTGGTGGTTGTCGAAAGGAAAGGAGAGGGGGACTGGAAATAAGTTCTTAAGTCTGTTATCTCTATGTAGCACAGGTTGGAGCTCCTTGGCAATCCTTCGTAGGATTTCCAGCTGTGGGTTGTAGGTGACTACTAGGGGCACTCGGGCATCTTTCTGGGTCTCTCTATATGTGAGCAGACTGTCTCTGTTAATGGCTGCCGCTTTGTTTAATTGGTTGTCCGTCACTTTTGGTTTGTATCCCAATCGGAGAAATTTCATCCTCAGATCCAGGAGGTGCTTGTCCAGGTCTGCTTTGTCGGAGCAAATACGATTGTATCGTATAGCCTGGCTGTAGATAATTAATTGTCTTGTGTTCTTGGGGTGGAAGCTGTCGTTTCTCAGGTAGGCCGTTCTGTCTGTGGGTTTTTGGTATATTGATGGTGAGTAGCCGGTGGTCTTTGATGTATATTGTGGTATCCAGAAAGTGAATTTCACTCCCTGAATAGCTAAGTTTAAGATTGATGGTAGGGTGAAAGTCATTGAAGTCATTATGGAATTGAAGTAGGGCCTCCTCACCTGCAGTCCAGATGACAAGGATATCATCGATATAACAAAGGTAAATCATAGGTTTGGTGGTGCATGTTGATAAATATGTTCCTTCCAGTTCTGCCATAAAGAGATTTGCATACTGGGGTGCACATCTGGTCCCCATTGAAGTTCCCATTCGCTGTAGATATAGATCCTCTCCAAAGGTAAAATGGTTGTGGCTAAGGATGAATTGTATGAGCTGCGTTACTGGTTCTGTTGGGAGGTTTTGTTTTGCCAGGTGTACCCGACATGCTGCAACTCCATCCTTGTGGGGAATGTTGGTATACAGGGATTCCACATCCATGGTGGCCAAAATGGTACCCTCAGGTAGTGGGCCCAGGGCATTCAGTTTGTTAAGAAGGTCAGTGGTGTCCTGGATATAGCTTGGAGTATCCCTGACAAGGGGTTTTAGGAGATTTTCCACCCAACCTGAGATGTTTTCTGTCAGTGTCCCAATGCCAGAAATGATAGGCCTCCCAGGGTTGCCCTCTTTGTGTATCTTTGGGAGCATATAGAAGCAGCCCGGCCTGGGATCTTGTGGGATAAGTCCTTTTACCTGATTCTGGACCTGGATTGGAAACTCCTTGATCATACTCTTTAGTTCCACCACAGGCCTCTATGTGGGGGAAACAGGGCAGAGACTTAGTCAACGAATGAACTCACATAGATCCAATATTAATAACAGCAGAACCGATCTCCCAGTGGCCGCACATTTCTCCGGAGAAAACCACTCTATTGAAGATTTGCGGGTTGTGGTTTTAATGGGACATTTTAAGACGCAGGAGAAAAGGAAAGAATCAGAATACAAGTTTATACAAACATTTCAAACTCTGCAATTTGGACTTAATATTCATGCCAGCTTCATGTCACACTATGTATGAACTGTGAGGGTCACAAATCACTACCTGATAGCAAACAGATAACAGATCCCTCTGTCACGCACCACAACTTTCCAGATTGTTTTTTGACCTGTTGTAAATAACTTCTCTACTTAGATTGCATTTTGTTTTGGTTTTTTTAAGGTCTCTAAAATCCTTTGAAGATCATGTGTATAGGGTATAAATAATCTGTGAATTTTCAGTTCTTGTATAACACCATGTCTGAAGAAGAGAGCCAGCACTCTTGAAAGCTTACTTATAAATATACTCAGTTAGCCTCTAAAAGGTATCGCCTGATTTCTTCACTCTTCTAAGACATCAGTAAGTTCAATGAATTGAGCCACCTAAGAAAGCACCTGGTGAGTGGGAGCCTGGGACCTTTGGTGATGGGTGGTGCATCCCTTGTGATGGCTGGAGGGGAAATCTGACATATTCCAAAGACATACTGATAGGGAATATAGATTGTGAGCCCTATATGGGACAGTGAGTGACAATATCTGTAAAGCGCTGCAGAATATGATGGCGCTATATAAGTAATAATAACCAGAATCTTTCAACCAACGGAAAGTTGTGGGAGTCCTGCAGGTGGATTGCCTCAAAAACCACCCAATTTCTTGTGGTTTTTGACATGTAGCTTACAGGAGAGCATGTTGCAAAATTTCCTTGATGGAAATTCAGCAGTGTGATTGTACGATGTATGTACTGTAAATGTACTGTAATGTAAAATATATATATGTGTACTGTGTGTAAACATTTATACAGTGTAATATATATATATATATATATATATATATATATATATACATATATATTTTTTTTTTTCTTTTAACAATGAAACACCTCAGAGATGTATAATGTGGTATATTAAACACGTTTTTGATACCTTCATAGAAAAACAGAGTAAGTGAAATTGTACAACATAACTAAAACTAAAGATGAAATTCAACAAATATAAGTACCAGTAATAGTTCGCCCAAGCTTTGTGAAGTATATGCTAGCTGCGCTTCATAAGGTATCTATTCCTTTCCAGGATTTCATAATATCACTGTGAACATTTCAACATCCAAAGCACCAACTTAATCTCCCACGCTATAGCTGAAGCAAGAAGTTACAGCATAACAAAGTTTTCCTTTCTCTATGCTTCACTGGTTTGTACTGCCGAAACAAGCGAAGAATGGAAAAACTCTAGAGAAAACCTGCAGTTCTATTTGACCTAATTAAACCTTTGAGTCAGCAACAATATTACTTACGTGAAACAGTACTAGCCGGAATCTGATAATGCTAGTCATTAACTTAGTAAAGAAAGGAAGTTTCAGGGTCACAAAAGTAAAGTAATCATAAAATTGAATTTGGTGACTGGAAAAAAGAACGGTGAAATTGTCAAATGTAGTAATTATACTGAAGACACATAAAAATACATAAAATCAATACATATTGTATTCAATCATGCAAATAAAATACAACTACTTAGACAAAATATACAGAACCGTTATTGTTCCATTGTGTAGTGAAAAATATATTTTAAAATCTACATCTGTTTTTAGATCTGTATCTGTTGGTTGATTTCTGTTCCATTCTTTGACATAACAGCATGTGTACCTTCAAGTTCAGAGCTCAGTAGTAGTAAAGCATGTTTCCCTCTCTATTCTCTTAATGCCCATATCTTCCCCTTAATCCCATTCTCACAATGACATAGGCATGCAAAATGCAATTTTTGTGAGATATTTCAGCCTGTACAACTTTTTAGTAATATATAACATGATGTGTATAAATAATAACCTGTTCTGAAAACACAGTGCTCAGAACTAGGTTATGAAGAAGCAGCAGGCAGAAGTAAGGATGTAATACATGCTATTATACTTATGATTGTATGTCTAGATGAAAAACAATTTACCTCCAGCGTCTGAATATTATTAAATTAACATTGTAGCAATTTCTTGTCCATCAATCAATATATAACCAATAATTATTATTTAGAAATGGTGATACATTGAAAAGGGAATGGTTTCAGGGCGAAGCCCACAATCTCATGAAGCAGAAGAAATAAAATGGCCAGTGCACAGTAGTCCTGCAGAAATATTTGCTATACAACTATTTCATTTGACATATACCTTACAATTGTGGACAAGGATTATGGGTAATAACATTAACAAATTAGCACATTCATTATGTCTTATTGTTTAAACATGTTCCCCGGAGGTTTTTCCAGCTGTTTTCCACAGCTTGTATGGAAAGGCAAAATTCATCAGGGTGGAAAATACATTGAACAGCTGTTTATGGGCTTATTTAAAACATTAATACACATTTACATTATTTCTTCTTAAATGAGAAGTAAAAAGGAGCCAGAAAATGGTCATATTCTTAATACATGATATGACCTTGTTAAGATTTTAGATATATTTCCCCCAGACGAAGCTGAACTGTCAAATGCGCTTTGAGTGTAGAGTGTAGAGTTACTTTGGTTTGTATTATTTTTGCACCTTGATAAATGGCATATCACATCACATATCATAGGTGGAGGCCCAGGGGAGGTGAAAAAAAAAAAAAAAACATTTATCCTCTCCTTCCCTCACCTCTTTTGGGCCTCCTCATGGCATCCGCTGCTCTCTTGGTGTCATCATGTGCCTGGGGTCACTGCAAAGACCAGTGATTGGACCACCATGGTCACATGGGCATGCCGAGCATCATGATGTCATGTGATTGGGCCTCAGCAGTGAAACTGAGAGACAGAGAGAGCTCTGGACGCAATGAAAAGGTATAAATGCTTTTTTATTTTTTACACCTTCCCTGGGCCTCCAACTATTATACTCAGAGGATTTGAAAAGATCCCAGAGTATAATAATTTACTTCTGGTTCTATCTGAACTTGTTCGACAGAAAACAAATCAGGGACCCAAGCCACCCGAACCTGAAACTAAATGAATCTTGGGAGGTTTGCCCATCTCTAGTGATGACTTATGTAGTTTTATTAGCTATATAGGAGGCAAATATGTATACTTAACTTATAATCCCTCCCTGTGGGGTGTATTCTATATCCACCTTTTAATACACATTTTTGTCTTGTCAATACTTAAATAAATGATGATTATGATATTTTATTTGTAAATATTGTGTGATATTTTCTTTGGGGCTGTTTGATCATGATACCATTTAGAGTTTTCTCCAGTGGGCCTCTCTTAATAAGATTTGTAAGATTTAAGATATAAGTGACATCATCAGATTTTTACTTGTCTTATTTTTTATGTTTCTAGCTGATACTTAAAATGGAAGGCTGACTTCAGAAACACAGCATCAGATAAACCTGGACATACATCAAGGTCTTCTAGGTTTGAAAGGACCAAAGGCAATCTGGAGAGACCAAACTCTAGGCACAGCAAATCTATTGGGAGTCTGTTGCCCAAGTGCCAGGGGTGGCCACCCTAGCCATACCCAAGAAGGGAGATATCATCCATACAGTTATGAAACATGACTATGCTTACTTCTATGCTGCTGATCAGGCACAGGTGGTATATAAATAATAAGTAAGTTTGTGCTTTCAATTTAATTCACAATATTTTATCTTTCTGAACATTGCTTATTGGTTTCCTAATATGAAAAGATGAATGAGATGCATTTCTTTTCTTGGTAATTCTAAGACAAACTGTGTTTCTACCTAACATTTGATGTTTATGAAAAATCTGCTTGTGTTTGGCAAGTGACACAAATGAAAACAGAATATCATATGTTTTATTCACAGCTGCAGCAAATGATTTGTCTTAATATTCAGAAATATTTAACCCATTCTCTTATACTACCTGTCCACAGATCAGGCAGAATACAATTTTCTGTGAAGATTGCAAGTAGAAAAAGCCTATAATAAACTAAATATATTTGAAAAGTAGATTTTTAGCTTTAAGCATAAACACTGGGAATTTATATCTAGAATCTATCTAGTAAATGGATGGATGGATGGATGGATGGATAGATAGATAGATAGATAGATAGATAGATAGATAGATAGATAGATAGACAAAAACAAGTCTATGGCAGCACAGCTGAGTATACAACCTTCCAAAGGCAGATAGGTGTAAAATCCAAAAAGACTGGCTAATCTTCTCCAATAGTAGAAAACCAAATGGCAGCACTCCAGGTTTTAGCAAAACAAGTGGTTCTTTATTCCAATGCAACATTTTGGTTCATGTGTTGAGAAAAGTTAAGACATGATTCAAAACGTTGCATTGGAATAAAGAACCACTTGTTTTGTTAAACCCTGGAGTGCTGCCATTTGGTTTTCTAGATAGATAGATAATGCGACAAATGGACAGCACTCCAGAAATGTAAATCAAAATGGTGAGGATGTATTCCATAGCAATGTCTCGGTCCTAGAGATGCAGTACCTTTCTCAAGCATCTGTAGAACCGAAATGTTGCTATGGAATAAATCCTCACTATTTTGATTTACATTTCTGGAGTGCTGTCTATTTGTTGCATTATCTACATGTGATCATATGCCTGATCATCTGGGACTTTCATCCACTGACCAAGTCAGGTTTTTTTTTTTCTGGTGCTGCTCTGTATAACTATTCTTAGATTGATTCTAGACACAAATTCCCAGTGTTTATATCTAAAGCTAAAAATCTACTTTTCAAATATATTTAGTTTATTATAGGAATTTTCTACTTTTCAAATCCCTTGTTACTTTTTCAAATATCCATATATTTATAATAAAATATGTATGTATGTGTGTGTGTATATGTATATACACACACGTGGACAAAATTGTTGGTACCCCTCGTTTAATGAAAGAAAAACCCACAATGGTCACAGAAATAACTTGAATCTAACAGACTGGAATTAGCCAAACTACATGTTGACAAGCCACAATGCTTCTGGGAGAATGTCCTATGGACAGATGAGACAAAAATCTAAATTTTTGGCAAGGCACATCAGCTCTATGTTCACAGATGGAAAAATAAAGCATATCTTGAAAAGAACACTGTCCCTACTGTGAAACATGGAGGAGGCTCTGTTATGTTCTGGGGCTGCTTTGCTGCATCTGGCACAGGGTGTCTTGAATTTGTGCAGGGTACAATGAAATCTCAAGACTATCAAGAGATTCTAGATTCTAGAGAGAAATGTGCTGCCCAGTGTCAGAAAGCTTAGTCTCAGTCGCAGGTCATGGGTCTTGCAACAGGATAATGACCCAGAACACACAGCTAAAAACACCCAAGAATGGCTAAGAGGAAAACATTGGACTATTCTGAAGTGGCCTTCTATGAGCCCTGACCTAAATCCTATTGAGCATCTTTGGAAGGAGCTGAAACATGCCGTCTGGGAAAGGCAGCCTTCAAACCCGAGACAACTGGAGCAGTTTGCTCATGAGAAGTGGCCAAAATACCTGTTGAGAGGTGCAGAAGTCTCATTGACAGTTACAGGAATCGTTTGATTGCAGTGATTGCCTCAAAAGGTTGTGCAGCAAAATATTAAGTTAAGGGAACCATCATTTCTGTCCAGGCCTGTTTCATGAGTTTTCTTTTTTTAAAAATTCTATTGAAGCATGGTTGGAAAGCAATGTCTGACTTTCATTTGTTCATTTTCATAGAATTTTTATATATCATTACTTTTGTCTGATTCAAGTTATTTCTGTGACCATTGTGGGTTTTTCTTTCATTAAACGAGGGGTACCGTGTGTGTGTGTGTATGTATGTATGTATGTATGTATATATACAGTCAGAAAAGTTTGGGCACCCCTATAACTTAATCATTTTGTTCTAAATATTTGGGTTCACGCCATTTCAATTTTTTCTAATAACTGGGACCGTATATTTCGGGGTTTATTTAACACAAAATTTGCCATTTTCCTTTAACCCAAATTTGACCGGTGCAAGTGGGCCCCACAGAAAAGTGACTTTTTGTGATCCTCCTTTTGCAAAATAACGCCTCTGTCGCTTCCTGTGCTTTTAATCGTTCCTGGTCCTGGTGGGTTTTTTGCCTTCCTCTTTACAAACATTCCGTTCGTTGTTTGTGGTCGCCGGCTGCACCCCCCTTCAATTATCCCACAGTGCAATGATTTCGGTCTGGGGCTGGGTGGCCTTCCGCTTGTTTGTTCCTCTGCTGTGCCTGGTGTTTGGGCTGTGTTTTGGTCTTGTCTTGCTGTATCCTCCCCGGCGTCTTCTTCGTCCTGTTCTTGTCTTTTCTCGATCTGCTGTCTGTTGTCCTGCGCCCTCACTTTCGTTCCCGGTGCCGGCTTGGCCCGCCCCGCTGTGGCCTCCCCTTTTCGTGGGTGCGTGTTTTTCTTGGTGCTGTGTTTTTTGCGCCTGCTCGCCTTTTGTTGCCCACTCATCTTTGTTTCTCGTCCCGGACCTTCTTCCTGGCTGGCTTGTCCTGTGCTTTTGCTCCTCGGTGACTCTGTTTGTGGCGCGCTTTCGCGGCTTCTTTCGCATCCTCTCCCTCGCTTCTCCTTGTGCGTGTGCTGTTTGTTGCCGTGCCGTGCCCATCTGCGCGTGTGCTGCGCTCTTTGGGGTGGTCTGTGGTTGTCCTTGACTGTTCTCCCTTCTTCTTCTCTGCCTTTCTGTTTTTTCTTGGCCTGCCACTTCTGGGCTTACGCTGTCCCTGTGGTCTTCCATTTCCTTACTTGTTCCTCCGTGGCTGCGGTTAAATCTCTGGCACTTTTTGTATCCTTCCCCTGCCTTGTTGCTCTTTGTTTTCGTCTTTGGTTGTTTTGGGGCCCATGTGCCACTCTTCAGGGAGATTCAATGGAGACAACTTGCAATTGGCCACCTTAATACCTTTTCTCATGTTGGATACACCTGGCTATGGTTCGCTCAGTGGGTTACAAACCATTTCGTGCTTCGTCGTCGTGTGTTGGGTATTGAAATCAATTGATAAGGGTCCCATTTTTGCGCGGTCATTTTGGTTTATGCTTTGCACTTTTCTGTTGTACAATACCTCATTTCAATACTGATTTACTGTGTCCATCGTTATTGTTTTCTTGTGGCTGTTGCAACATCCAAATTTTGACTTGTTGTTATGGGGTGCCCCTTTTCTTGCTGTATATATATATATATATATATATATATATATAGATGTTGTAGCAGCTGGATCTTGTAAGGGTGACATCTGTGTGTAGCCAGTGTCTGTCGAACTGACGTTCGACTGATGCCACACTCCAGGGACATACGTCGAGTGCTGCCAGGACAGCCACTGATGTTTCGTCATTGGTGACAGTTTTCTTACGTCCAGATTTGGGCTTATCCAACACTGAACCAGTTGCACGAAACTTGGCGAGCAGTTTGCCAACTGTGGCATGGGAGATGGGTGGTCTTGTAGGGTTTCTTGCATTGAAGTCTGCTGCAATGACCAGGGTTCTGCGTTCACCAGATATTAACACAATGTCTGTCTGCTCCTCGTCGGTTAACCTCTGCGAAATGTCAGTGGCTGTAACAATAAGAAACGTGTCAATAACTCAATAATGAATAAAGCTATGTTAAAAATGAGCACACCATTGTTTTTCTTGAGCAATTCTCCTTGTGTTTGATGTGTCACATGACTCCCTTCCCATTGAAAAAAGTAAAGTTGAATCCAAAATGACGGCTTTGCAGATGGCCGCCATGGGCATCACCCGGTTTCAAATGTTTCCCCTTCCCATGTACTAATATGCCACAAACGGTATCCATACTTATGGCCCACCCTCTGTGTGTGTGTGTGTATAGATAGATAGATAGATAGATACATACATACATATATAACATTTTTAAATTGATTGGTATGGAGTAAGGCTCTATTCACACCATATAACACATGGAATATACTATAGACTTCCACAGATCAGATATTTGCAAAAGAAAGTCTGATATATTCCTGGGAGGCATGCATTGGTATAAATTTCCTTTTTAATTCTTAAAAAAAGATAGTTGCATAGACAATGTAATCCAATTACATTCTGTAGCTCATATATACCATTTTTTTTGGTTGTGTTTTTTTTTTTGTTCTCTAAATACAATGGAAGTCAATAGGCAACATATAGATGTGGCAGAGTTAACTTGAACTTCTGCATTGGTTAAACTGCTGCAGTATGATATCTTATCACAGAAGACAACAAAAACAATGCAAAGTCTGTGGGGAAAAACATTGTCAATGATTATTCATTGGTTTTTGTTGTCTTCTTTGATATCAGACTGCAGCAGTTTAACTAATTGCAGAAGTTCGGGTTAACACTGCAACTTCTGTATATAAATGTATTTGAAACGCCCAAATGTTTGAAACGCCCATTGGTCTCAACTACAACTTCTAAGCATGGAAAGAACAGAGAAATAAATGGATAAATGACAAGTTACACTGACTGTTTTCCCACAAAATCAAATCTCAATCTGCTCGGCTTCTACTGCTCTATAACATGCTGCCTTCAGACTACACAGCATTTTTATGGTGACAGGTTCCCTTTAAGGTGTGTCTAACACTTGGCATTAGGTGAGATAAGTGTCACAGCTTTAACTAGAAAAGTTCTAGACTGGTACAGTGGGACACAAATGTACTGGAAAGCAGTTTTCCTACCTCTCTGTTGCAGTCAGCTGGAGAGGAACCTGGTTGTAAATGGGTTGATCCCACTGGTAACTGTTAGAATTCCCGCCTAAGTATCCTTTTTGACTGTAGCAATGTGTTACGATTGGGTCTGTTGTATTTCTGCTCTGCAGAACTGTGAGAAGCTCTTCAGAAATTGCTTTGTTGTCCTATGTGATGGTAATTGTGCTGGAAAACAACCAGGCAACCAATGGCATTGTAAGAAGCACACAAAAGTATGATGTGACAATTTATAATGTACACCGTAAAAGTCACACATGACCAAGATGTAATGCAATAGTCTGAAGTATGGCAGTGCAAGGGTTCAGCCTCCAGGGGGTAGACACAGTCTTTTCTGTGAAAGGTATGATTCTTAAATGTTACAACAGTCATAGTTCACATATGGCAGTGGAGGTTCTCCTCAACATCATACACTGTAGCCTCTCCGAGGCCTATGGTGCCATTTGGCAGCTTTTATACCTGAGTATCTGTAGGGAGTCTGCAACTTCCATCCACTATTCAAGTTCCTTGTGGCTATTGCAACATGGACCTTCACCACAGTCTTAGGCTTCTCAGCTCTGTACTCTACATGCTAGCTCACACTACTTCATGCTTCCCAGCTGTATCACACTGGCAACCTGGCTTTTTTGAATTTCTGCGTCTAGAAAATCTAGCATCTGAGTTATGTGGGGGGCACCCAGTATACACAAACACAGCTTTTTCATCCATTGCTTCCAGTTTAAAAACAATGGGCACCCAATGGACCCAATTTTAATCAATGGGATCTCTCAGGCTCCATATTTTAGCAGTTGTATTTTAGTGGTCCGTCTGGAACTCTGACGGACCAGAACAATCTACATCCAATTCTAGTGTAAATCGGCAACACAATGTCCTCATATCTATGTATCCTCTTGTAACTAGTGGTCCTAACCACTTGTGTTTCTTCAGGCACCCAGGCTGCATCTTCCTTTTATCACCATTGATTAGTTACATTGGAAAGTACATTTGTACAAGGTAAGATGTGAACAGTTACATAGATGTGTAATAAAACAATAGTAGTTAAATCCTAAATCCAGCAAACTGAAACAAATGTGTTAGGCCTCATGCACACAACCATACTTTTTATCCGCAATTGTGGATAAAAGTAAGGACCTATACATTTCTATGGCCCTATATACACATCTATAGTTTTTATGGCTGCATGTCCAGGCAGTAGAAAAGAGCTCGCAAAATATGGAGCAGGTCCTATACCTGTCCATATCTGTGGCTCAGTAAATTCATTTGAATGTAGCGGTCAGTGAAAATCATGGAAGACATATGGATACCAAAACGCGAGTCATCTTTTCCATTTTTAATGACCCATACACTGCACGTGGTTGTGTGCATATAGCCTTAGACACAGCATGACAATATACCACATTAATGCTAAGGCCCCTCGCATTATGTTTTTTTCTGCAGCACTGCTTCAATTATACCTATAGACAGTGTCGGACTGGGATGTCTAGGGCCCTCCAGTGGAATTGCTTCTAGGGGCCCACCATCAGGGCCCCTGCAGATCAGTGGTACCGAGACAGGGCAGCTAAAGGTAATAACATGTCGGGAGCCATGCTGCTCACCTGCCATAACATGTGCACCACTGCACTATCTAAACCTACTGCTACAACATGTATGCCAAGTGAACAGCGTGGCTCCTATAATTGTTACCATTACCTGTAGATCATCATTACATCGCAGATGTAATATTGCTGGCCTATCCTAAGCATAGGCCATCAATATTAGAAAGATGGATAAATCCTTTGAAGAGGTTGTCCAGGAATTGGCGCAACCCAAGTCCCGGTGGGAGGTGTAAAATATAAAATAAATAAAGAAGCTCCATTGTCCGCTGCCAGTGTCCATTCAGTTTCGTGTTGGCGCCTTCCTGCTGGGAGTCCTGCACCTCATGGGACCGCTAACACCAATTAGGTACAGGATTTCCAGAAATGAGGCACCACCATGAGACTGAACAGACACAGGCAGGGGACAACAGGGTGCTGGGGACTGGTGAGTATACTTTTTTGAAATTTTTTTATTTTTACACCTCCCTGGCAGCCGCCACAGTGGTTGCTCCAGTTAATAGACAACCTCTTTTAAGGGGTTGTCTGGGCCAAATTTTTTTATGGCCACTTCAATGGTCCCCCCCATACAGTGGCCTCTTCTCTGGTCTCCCATACTGTATGGGGAACAGTGATGGGGCCATTATATTGTGTGGGTGAAGTGATGGGGGCTAACATTCTGTGGAGGGGAGGGACAATAAACTGTGTGATGCATATTAAAGGGATTGTCCAGGTGTGAAAGATCCTCAGTGCACCAACACCGCTTTGGCCACACCTGAGACTTCTTTCATAAAAAATCACACTCACCGCCAGTGAGTGCTGGGTTCACAAGATAAATACAAGACAAGCTTTCTAAATTTTATATATTTATTAACCCCTAAATGGGTCGGTATTAACATCTAACACATGCAGTTCAGAACAGATTTGCAGATGTATGCAAGCATTAACAGTTATTAGTTACAATATACAGTACAATAAAATAAAAGGGAATAAAAGTGAAATAATTACTTTACCACACATCTCCTTGATGTGGTTCTGTAGTCCAACACTCACACATGCTCTGGTATGTGTGAATAACCAGTGGAGGCTTCTAGCAGCAGCATTCCAGCCTGCATGCTCATCACAGTCTATCCCCGTAGTCTCTCTCTAGTCTCATCATAGTATTCCCCTTGTAGTCTCAGCCCAATCTCCTCCCACTGACCTCTTACCTCATCTTTTATACCCTTGATTACACCACCCAAAATGAGGTCACCGGCGACGGCAAGTCTGATTGATTAATGCACTCAAGTCAAGATTCTTTGTAAGGAGATGGGACCAAGTGAAATGATACAATGTTATCAACCATGTCTGATCTAACAGCCCAGGCTGAACAATGCATGTTTATTTGATCAACCAGGGCTATGTAGGAATTCAATGGAGCTATTCTGGGATGGATACAAAGACCTATTGTTACAATGTTGCCACTAAAGACAACATACACCTAGGATTATGGCTGCGCACATTATGAGTAAATGGAACTAAGAGGGAGATACGATACCCAGAGATCAAAATACATCTTTGAGTTATAGCCATATTTAAGCGGAATCATCACACCAGGGTTAATCTTTTTTATGGCCTATGCTCAGGATAGGCCATAAATACCTGATCAGTAGGGGGCTGACACATGGCACCATCAGCTGTACAGCATCACTTCCGGCGCCCGTTCTGTACACAACACAGGCCCGGAAGCAGAAAGCTCCATTTGCTGTATAGTTGCCCGGTGCCGTGACTGCAACTCAGCTCCCGCTGACCTCAATAAGTGCTGAGATGTAAGAGACAGCCAATGTGTCCTAAGGTGCATTTGTCTGTATAAACTGTTAATGTTGAATGCATTTCTGTGATTCTGTTCCTTTAAGACAGCAGCCATTGTAATTGTGACATGATGCTGGCGCCCCCCCCCCCTTTTAGCAGCTTGCCTGTTCTGCACACAGAATGTGAGCAGAGAAGCAGGAAGTGACGAGACAGAGAGCAGCAGCCATCTTGGCAAGTGTTGTATTGAACTGGTGTGGAGATTTTTCTGTACAGCTAAGCTGTATCTTGGTCCAGAGACAAACAGAGTGTAAAGAGACAACAGGACTAGTGAGTCCACGTGAAAGGACTGTGCTCGTGGCTGATCAGTGAGACTGCATTGTGACTGTGTATTGGATACCACAGATAGGACTCGCAGTGCTGTTGATGTACTGGACAGCCCCGGCTCTACATCCCAGCTCAGTGTATGGATCCGGCAGGACTGTCAGTGTGCTGAGTGGAATCTGCTGTTGGATTCATTGCATTCATTGGGTTTCCCTGTTAAAGAGGACTTCATTTCTCCAAAGATCCTGATAACAGTGGGGGGAGGGGCGTTTCAATTTTAAAGAAAGGAACGACTTTGGGCCCCACCGCGCGCTTCCCCGGCTTTTAGCGGTCCCCCCCGCCCCCCGGGGGAAAGGGGGTGCACCCAAATGTGAAGTCAGGGTCAGTTAGGGATAGTTTTGAGTATATTGTTCATTCAGTGTCCATACTGCAGAATTGGACAGAGTAAAAGTAGAAACCATTGCAGAATTTGCCTTGAAATTGTTCATGCTATATTGTATATTTTGCTTGTCTTTATCCCTGTCATTTTACCTTCAAATAGTCTTTATTAACTTATAGTAAATATATATTCTTTTCTTGAACTACCGCGTGTGCTTTTTTTTGGTTGCGGGGCCCCCCCCCTGCCTTGCTCGCGGTTCCAGGGATGCGGTGGGGTGCCCGCTTTTCGTGGCGGGCTTTCTGCTTCTGGCCCCGTACTCTCCGTACAGGACGGCTGGTGCCAGAAGTGGCTCCGACCGCTGTCGGTCCGGGGTCGGCCCCCAACACATCAGGTATCTATGGCGTATCCTGAGGATAAACTATAACAAATTATGCCTGGACAACCCCTTTAATATAACCCCTAATGCCTCACACTTTAAAGGGGTTGTCCAATTTTTTTTTTTTTTTTTTAATTTTTTTTTGGGGGGGGGGGGCCCCCCCAAAAAAACCCAAAAACATACTAAACATACTCTCCTATTCCCGGTGCTCCGGTGTCAGCAGGTCCCACCAGGTCCGGTCCTGCAGCTCTGCTTTTGCCAGAAGTCCTCACTGGCTGTGACGTCCCAGGTCCCTTCCTTTTGGCTGCTGATTGGCCTCAGGGGTCACGTGACATCACAGGTAGTCACGTGCAGGGTAACTTGCGCTGGAAGAAAACAGAGCTGCAGGCTAAACCATGCTGGGAGACACCGGGGACAGGAGTGAGGCCGGAAAAGTGCCGGAGACGATACTGAGCACAGGACAGGTGAGATTTTTTTTTTTTGTCACTTTCCCTGGGCTCGCATACCCTTTCCATTAACCATAGGTATAGCGATCAGGGAACCAGGCTTTCCCCGACCACTATCATGGTAGTCTGGGGCCCCGTCCACTTCCAGCTGGCCGCGGGCCCCATACCCCTCTGGTCACGGTCACACCCCTTGCGACCACGATCCTTATGCCACTGTCCATTGGTCAGGGGCCCGATCGAGATGGTCAGGGACCTGGTCCGGGCCCCTGACCGTCCCATTCGGACCTCTGACCTTTGCATTGGAAAAATGAGGACTAAATATAGTCGGGGCTCAGAGCCCACCGGGGGATTCACCGGTTCCCTGGTGGGCCAGTCCGACCCTGCCTATAGAGAAACCGCCAGCATTTCCAGAAGTATAATTGACATGCTGTGATTTCCAAAAGTGCAACAGTTTTGGAAATTGCAGCATTTCTGCTGTGGGTATTTTTCTGCCAAGTGTGGATAGGATTCCACTGTGCAGGGATGTGGGGCTTCAGCCTAAAACTTTACTAAAGTAGCAGTACTTTGAACAGGTAGCACCAGTCCCAAACACACCTGGAGGGGGTTACTCCGCCACCTTGGAAAAAAAAAACCCAACTCCTATTAGTCACATATAGGGAAAATGAACTGATAGACTAGTGAACAGAATATATCACTGTATTCAGCACTGCTGAATATAGTCTTGCTATGCAAATATAGAAAAGTAAACATACAAATAAAACATTCATTTTTTTATGTAAAAAATAATAATAAATAACTATGTTTTCTATACAGACAATATTAAAATATAACATTCAGCTTGTTCTCAATCTATAAAGACATCAAATTCTGTTGAGGATATAAAAGTTTGATTTCACACTAAGCAAGAAGGACAGGAACGTTTAAGAAAACACTGAAACTGAGTTATTATTATTATTACTTAAAAGTGCAAGTGATATCCAGCGAACACAATTACATGCTACTCTAAAAGCCTTAATCTAAAATCATTATAGATTGAGTCATCTAGAATTACATATTGCTTTTCAGATCAATACACTTCATTATCAATCTTGTCATTAAGTGGATTAATTCATGACCCCTCTAATTCAAAGTGAAACCTATGGCCAGATACATATATAACAACGTGATCTATTTCTGCCTTCACAAGTTCAATGGATTCCAGTCTTATTAAAGCCAATAGCAGCCACGTGACAGAAAGCCCTTTTAGTATAATCAGGCATGAACAACAGATGCTATATTTAAAGACAAGCTTCATCTCTCAGTGACAGAAGCCTAATGATATTGGGGATTTAATTGAATCTGACCAGTGATGACTGGCTCATTCCAGGGCTGTAATCCTAAAGCTGAATGGACAAATTTAGTTAGATTTTTATTTTAAAAAAAATCTAAACTGTTCAGTACATCAGAAAATTATCTTTCCTGCCATGAAATTGTTATCGTTTTGCAATTATTTCAGAAAATAGGAAATAAAATACAACTATATGCTGAAATTTAAAACATTAAAGGGGTTATCTGGGACTATGATATTGATTGTGGTGGCCTTTTCACTGCTTACTAAGCGTGGTACTATACTTGGTATTGTAGCTCACCCCCAATCATTTGAATGGTACTGAACAGCAGCATGGTTATGTAACCAATGGTTGTGATCTCCATAGCTCCAGGTGTTAAGTTGCTCGAAATAGTAGAGACTTAGCCTCAGCTTGTCCCATCTTCTTTGCTATAAAATATTGAGTACCTGTTCTAGATTCCACACTACAGAGGAACTGTATTGATAGCAAACAAGAGGTCTTTAGAACTAACTTGAACTATAAGATATGATGGTTGAATATGCCCAAAACCTGAAACCTGTCACCATGCACTGGACTTCAGCTATCTCTGGGGGTACCATTCAGAAAAATGGAGCAGGACGAGCTTATCTGACCAGAGCTCCATTCAAAACAGGGAGCAAAACGCCACCTTTCTTGTGCCTGATGGGGTGCCCAGTGGTCAGACCCCTACTGACCTGCAACTTATCTCCTATCCTGTGGATAGGGGTAAATTGCTAAAATGACCCCATGTTGTGGAAACAAACCCTTTTTTTGTTGCAGATTTTGCTGCGGTTTTTTTGAGCCAAAGCAAAAATGGCTGAAAAAGGAAAGGGAAATATATAGATAGTACTTATACTTCTACCTTCTGCTCAATCCAGTCCTGGCTTTGGCTCGAAAAAAGCAACAATAAAAGCTGTGTTTTCACAACGTGGAGTCTCAGCCTTAAAGTTAAGGTCCGATGTGGCAGGCCACAGCAAAAAAGCACTGCGGGAAAAACTGTGGCGCTTTTCACAGATAGACTGCAGAGATTTCTTCTGCGGAATTTCTGCTTTCATTAGACCTATAGGGAAACTACCAGCGTTTCCGTAGGTATAATTGACATGCTGCGATTTCCACAACTGTGAAGGTCTTGGAAAGGGCTGCTTATCTCCTGTGAGAACAAATTCAGTCAGAAAATCCTCCATTTACATTAGATCAGGTCATTATAAGATCAGGACATTATAAGATTAGGTCAGCAACCATTGGCAATCTAGCTGCTGTGAAATTATAGCTCCCATTCACATCTATGAGAGTTCCAAGAATAGCAGAGAAAGTATGCCTGCTGGGAGTTGAAGTTTCACAACAGCTGGATCTCTGCAGGTTGCAGATTCCTGCATTAGATGGTCAGCAGGTCCTGGCAAAAACAGATAGTTCAACTGACATTAATCTAATGTATACGGGCATCTTTAGTATTTCACACAGTGCCTAATGCAAATCACCATAGTAAACCCTAATCAAATGGAACCAGCAAGGAATTCAGGATGATGCAGTACCAGAGTGGGATGTTCATCAGTGGCAGGGGCGTAAATACCGGGGTAGCGGCTGACACAGGGCCTGGGCAGCCGCTACCGCGAACCCCACAAATACTGCTATCATTATACTCCGGGGTCTTTTTAGACCCCGGAGTATAACGATTGGGGGCCCAGGGGAGGTGAGCGAACATAAAAAAACACTATAACTTACCTCTCCTGCGCTCTGCAGGCTTCAGGCCTGTTTGGTAACGTCCCAGACGTCAGCTGACATCATTATACGTCGTGATGTCAGCCTGGCTCACGCGAGATCTGGTCCAACATTGAAGATGGCTGAAGTAGCACACTGGAGTGCATCGGATCCAGGAAGAGGTACGTAGCATTGTTTTTTATGTTTCCCCTGGGTCTCCGATCATTATACTTTGGGGTCTGAAAAGACCCAGAGTATAATAATTGTTCATGGGTGGTCCACTATGGGGTATAATACTCTGTGCAGGGGCCACTATGGGGCATAATACTGTGTGCAAGGGCCACTATGGGGCATAATATTGTGTGCAGGAATGCGGTTTGTGCAGGGGGGGTTTTGGAGGGGGCAGTCCGGGGGAGGGTTTGGGGGGTGCCATGTCAAATGTTCACCTTGGGCCCCATGTCAAATGTTCGCCTTGTGGGCCCAGCCATTCCTAGTTACGCCACTGATCAGTGGAATTGATTCTAGGTGCCCCACCCTACTGATACTGGCATACAAGCCATAAAAAAGTGACTTCCCTGGAACCATCAGATTTATCATCATTTATGTCAGTCTTCTGGAATAAATGATCACAGAATTCTACACCAGAAAGGGGCCGTTTAGAGATCAGTTTAGGCGCTTGGACCCCGGAGGATGCGCCTAATTTATGGCGAGGTGTGCATTTTATTATAAATTAGGCACAATCTCCGGCAGGTAGAAAACATTGTTGTTGATATATCAGCCCTTATATTTTCTATATTACTCAGAGGTGTCCCAGTCTGTATTGACTGCGGCATCTGAGGGGTTAAATAGCTGCAACATAATGGTACAGAGGTTGACAAAAATAAAACTACAACTCTCAGCAGGTCCTGAATATCTGGGGCTGCTGGGGGTATAAATTCTCAGAGGCTCAGGGAAGAGTAAGGGCCTCTTCAGATGGCTCCTTTCAGCAGCAAACTAAAGCAGAGCTTTACCCGCTGATCAGCCCTTTACTGGCCCCCACACGGTATAAAGCCACCTTTATTGACCCACATACTTCCTCCTTTTGCCCAAATTGTTTCCTGTCCTCCTAATGTAAATTATGCCCCCATATATTAAATGGGTTATCCTCCTTTCTAATACTGATGGCCTATCTTTAGGATAGGCCATCAATATTACATCTGCGGGGGTCTGAAAGCCAAGTTGGGAGCCATATTGCTTACCCATTATACGATCTGCACCACTGAAGCTCCTAAACCTACTGCTACACACTGTACGGTGAGCGAGCAGCGTGACTCCTGAAATTGTTACCATTACCTATAGCCGCACTGTCTTAGAAAAGCTGATCTGCAGGGGTCCTGGCTGTCGGCCCTTGCAAATGTGATATCAATAGCCTATTCTTAGGACTAGCCATCAATATTAGGAAAGTGGATAAACCCTTTGAAGGGGTTGTCCAGGAATTGGAGCAACCCATGTGGTGGGCAGGGGAGGTGTTAAAAAAAATAAATAAATAAAATAAAGTACTCGTCCGCAACGCTCTTTTGTCTGTCACCAGTGTCTTTTCAGTTTCATGCTGGCGCCTGATGTATATGAGTGATGTCACTGGTCCCTCTTCAGTGACACTTGAGGCAATAAATTTTACATCTCCCCAGCTGCCACAAGGTCGCTCCAATTCATGGAACAACTCTTTTAATATTACTCTCTAATGCCCCTCACACTTTACTGTCCCCCCACAGGATATTGGCCCTCATATAATATAATAACACCATCACTGGTCCCTCATGCAGTGACTCCATCACTGGTCCCCATACAGTATGGGGGACCAGTGAATGGGCCACTGTATGGGAAGGACCATTTTTTGGGACCTCTGTATGGTGGCCCACCATACAGTAGAATTAGCTCATTACTTACTTGTCTGCTTCCCAGTCCCTATCTGTCTCTTTTCTCCGGGTGCACGGTAACATCATGTGCGCCTAGACAGGAAGGAGTGGGGAGGGTACAAGGAGCAGACAGGTAAGTACCCATACTTACCACTTATTCCACGCAACTTGTAGGCCACAGGCCTGTGACTTTCTGCTCTACCAGTAGCAGAACCGGGTTGGGGCGCCACCTCTCCCCCGTTCTGCAATCAACAGAATCAGTTGCATCTTTCTCTCACTGATCCTTGCTTCTGCCCATGGCCTCCTCTGCTTCTCCTTCACCCCTCAATGGGCCCTGTGTGCCATACATCACGTTGGAATGCGATAACTTAAGGTGCAGCACATGGGGCCCCCTGAAGACTGAAGAGGACCTGGAATAGGCCATAGACAGTAGTGGTCCTTTAGGGCCCCCTAAAGACACAGGCCCATTGGGGGATTCCCTGGTACCCTTGTGGGCCAGTTTCTTTCTCTCTTATATTATTGGTAATGCAACCCTGATTACACCATAATTCTTAGGGTGGATTCACACGTTCAAGTTTTCAGATGCAGTTTTTGAAGTCAAAATCAGGTTTGGATCGCGGAAGTAGCAAGAGTATAGAAAACAGGTGCTACTTTCCCTTTTTAATTCAAGCCACTCCTGGTTTTGGCTTCAAGAACTGCATCTGAAAGCCTGAATATGTGAACATACTGTCCTGTATCAATTACAGTAGGGACTCCTAGCATCATAGATAACTATACTGCTAGGAGTCCCGCTCCCAGCACGAAGTTCAAACCGGTAAATCTGGCTAACACATGGACCGTGTTTCAGGGGTGAAACACAGTCGTGTGCTCATACATTCAGCATCATAGATGCTGTCATCTGGCTAATGAGTGATTTCTCATTGGTCAGCTGATAAGCAACACTATTTGGTGGTGTCACAAGATGTACCTGGATGTGGCTAGATCCAGATCCAGTCTCTGGGCCACCAGTGCTTTTACGTCTCTGTAAGTGAAACACTGATTAATTTCTCCTGTATTTAGTTATTGCTGTTACCAGATGACCGGGAATTTAATACAGCTGAAATGAATCGATCTTTCAGTTGCAGAGAAGTGAAAGCACTGGCGGCCCGGGAACTGGATCCTGCTATGTCTGAGTTTACATGGTGTTTACATTAGCATACAGGTGCCATGCATAGAAACATGGGCCACTCATTACTGCTAAAAACAGTAAAAAGGTGCAGTGTAAACTCAGTATATACTGTAAATGTATCCAGGTACATCATCATGCGCCACCACCCTTAGACAAACATCAAGGCAAGTGTTGCTAACAACTTCAGATGAAGCAAAATGGGTTTGTTACAGATTTTTCAAAAATTTCAGGTTCACCTGAACCCTAAATATTTTCAGGTTGACCGCCTATGAATCTTCAGACTCCAGAGAATAATAATCAGAGTCCTGGGGGAGAAGCGAAAAAATAATAAGCAGTCATTTTTACCTTCTCTCTCCTCACCTGGGCTCCTTAATGTGGTACAGTATCTTCTACTGGTTGTCTCCTGGCCTCCTGGGTGATGTCAGACGTCCCTGATCATAGCTGAGGACTGTGATTGGGCTTCGGAAGTCACATGGTACATGTCGACATCATGAGTGCAACTATTTATTATTTTTCTGGCTCTGGCTATTATACTCTGGGATCTGAAGAATCCCCAGAGGATAATAATCGCACTTTCAGAAAACAAAATTGGCGGGCGAACCATGTGAATATTCCTGAAATGAATTTTGGGAATTTTACCCATTTCTACTAGAAATTCTGGCACCTAAAAACTGCCCTGAATATTCGACGATCTATTCGGGACATTAACCTGTCTTATGGATAACCACAAATACCACATTTGCATATCATGCTAAGCAACACCTCTGGCTCTGCTGAATCCACATACTGTACATATACTGTATGTAGCTCTGCTATACATTGTATAACTAATAGATGCTGCAAATACTTAGATTAATTTACAACCCCTTAAATGGAACTCTCATAATGTAAAATTCTACTCCAGTCCCAGTATAAGTGGCAAACGCTAGTGTACCTATCAAGGAAAAAAGTAAGACTTCCATAAGAAGTGAAGTTGTTTGCATGTGACAGATTCTCTATAATTTCCATAGAAGCCAGAATGATGTAATTCTAACTGGAGGCTTCTTGTCATTTACTCTTGGAAAACCTATTTTTACACTTCAGTAAGGTATTATTTTTTTATACTAATCTCTATTCTATGGACTAGAAAAGACAGAAGGAGACAAATGTACTTCTTGTACATATCGTTCCTTCTTTAATTCATTCCAGGCTTTTTGACAGAGAAAAAAATTAAATTCTATAGATCACTGAACTTTATCTGCAAAAATCCGCTATTCATTACTATTTTATAGGGAAGATTTCTTTCCCTCAGTGTTTATAAAATAACAATGTTAAAACCTGAAATCCTTTCATCTAGGTGGGTGTTAAGAAAAAGATGAACCGTTCCACTTTGATCATTTATATATTCTGCTTTAAATCTGAAAGGCGTTTCAAAGGCTCTCATGACTTCATCTGAAAAAGTCGCAATTTGAGGCCGATCCATCAAGCTAGAAGTGGCCATCAGCCAGCATTCACATTGCAGATGACAAGTTCCAGCCTGTGAACTGCATCTATTGACAAAAGACAGTTTAGTGAATGTTTCAGATCCTGAGAAACTATAAAGTACTGAAAGTATTTAGTACCATTGACGTTAGGTTCACACCTGCATTCGGGTTTCCGTTCGGGGAAACTCGCAGACCCCGTAGACTATAATGGGGTCTGCCAGGTTTCTGCCCGGTTTACACCCGAAATGGGCGAATAAATGCAGAGAGAAAAGCGCTGCTTGCAGGACTTTAATCTCTGCATTTTTAAAGCAGAATGGGGAACAGAATCCCTGAGCAGAGACCGAGCACAGGTGTGAACCTAGCCTGAGTGATAGGCCAGGTTAAACCTGCATTCATACGACAGTCTGTATGTTGGCCGGATATACCTGCCTGAACAGTATCCCAGGAGAGGAACTCTTAGCAGTACTGTTATCTATGCTGCTAGGAGTCCCTTATTATAGTATGTCGCTGGGAGGCAGGGGCTCCTAGCAGCATAGGCAACTATTATGCTGTTATTATGTAGTTAGGGAGAGAATGTCCCAGGGTCACAACACTCCCTCAGGCCCCTTTTTCATTTGCTTTGGCAGGTTTCCTCAATTGCTTGGTTCATTCCAAATTGCGACCTGCACTATACATGTGTGTGACCGTGTTTCACCCGTGAAATATGGTCCGTGTGTTAGCCATATTTACCGGCTTGAAGTTTGTACTGGGAGCGGGACTCCTAGCAGTATAGTTATCTATGATGCTAGGAGTCCCTGCCTCCCATCGACATACTGTCCTGTATCAATTAAAGTACGGGACAGTATAGTATGCTGTGAAACATGGTCGAGTGCTGCTACCCTGAGAGACATAACTTTTAAAGTTTTCCATTAATCTAGCCTTATTTGGGCCTGATTTTATAGGACAGGTGGTATTTTTAATGGTGACAGTTCTGTAATTTGGAGGGGGGGATTGTGTTTACCATGTTCACTGTGTGGTATAAATGAAATATTATTTTTGTTATTCAGGTCAGTGATTTTTTTTTTTATAGTTTTGCACAATAAAAACATATGTTTATGCGTCAGAATTTTTTTTTTTAATTTACTGTAAAAGTTTTTTATTTTTTTATTTTCTCACCATGTGGGTTAAATTACTTTTATAATTTTATAAATTGGGTTGTTTTTGATGTGTCATCAACACCAGTTAAGTGTACTTTTTTCTTTTTAAATTTTTTGCATAAACTATTTTTTTTTTATTTAAAAATAGTATTTTCTTTTTTTAATTTTTTAAAATTGTTCCACTTTTTTTTAGTCCCACTAGGGGACTTGATCATATACGACTCTGATGGCTAAAATAATAGACTGCAATTCTTCTGTATTGCAGTATATTATATTTTTCTCATGTTGTTTAGGGAGTGGGGATGACAGACTGAGCTCCCTCCTTCTAACCGCTTATATTCGAGTTACATGTCTGGGTTTGGACGAGCAAGCGCAGGAGCTATGCCATACATTTATTTTAATGCAGAAATTGCATAGATCCTATGACATAATTGTACTGTATGAGGCAGGGAGGGGTTGACCTGTATAATAACTTGGTAAGCATTTCAGTTAAAAATATCGCATCATTTTGTTTCTACACAGCTACAGTCATAGTGCCATTCATTGGTCCTCTAAGGGTGAATTCACATATTGCAGATTTGTTTTAGATGGGCATGCAGAAATGAATGTGTTTCTTGACAAGACAACCTAGTTTAAATTAATGGAATTTATTTTTAGTAGCAGAAAGTTTTGAAATCTATAATCTAATGTGTATGGCCAGCTTCGTGCTTGTGATTATGCTTTGATAGACATAGATATTACTGGCAAAATCATAATTCTGATAAGTATGTGTATAAAATAAATAAATAAATAAATAAATTTGGATTATGGGGAGCTGAGTGACAGAACTCTGGCATGACCGCTATAGAGTATATGTTGTTATCTGCTTCCAGCTCCATACATTGTACGGATCCAGCGGTCACAGCAACTGATTATTGGGGATACCAGGTGTTGGGCTCCCACCAATATACATTGATGGGCTATCCCTAGCATATGGCATCGGTATTACAAGCCTTGGACAATCCTTTTAAGAATAAGACCATTTTCACACTGCAGTATTATGGTCAGTATTTTCCAACAGTATTTGTTAGCCCAAACCAGGGTGTGTTCATTTTTTTTTCTCTTAGCGCTGGCTTATACATACTGAAGCCAAATAATTACCTACCTAATAAAAAAAAAAAAAGATTCCTACCATGTAAAAATGTCTTCACAATATATCAGTTTTTCCTGAAGAAGTGATTTTAGTTTCAAAAATATTTATTGAAATATTGCAAAAACATAGCAAGCAAGAAGACAATCGTAGTATAAATACAAAAACGTAAAACAATACAAGTATAAAACATGAAAACTGCTAAACAGCTAGAGGCAGTAAAAGCTGAAAGTAAGGAAGAGGGATAAAGACGCTGCAATCGGACACATTTGGATTGCTTTAAAAACTCATTGAAGTGAATGGGTTTTTAAACAAACCGTTTGCAAACCTTTCCCAATCCTTCTTTCTGATATTTAGGTCGGATTCACAGCAGATGGACACCAGGCGCAAGTGTGAACCAAACCTCAATCAGAGTTAAAGGAGCATTGAGCAAACCATATATAAATGAGAGAGAACCCCTTTCCATCGCTCTAAACAAACAGAGTCTCTCAAAACTAATAGGAGAGATCTCTGGACTGAGTGGAGAAAGGGAACAGAAAAAACGGAAAACCTGTGCAGTCCGAAAACCCTCTAAGGGAGGCAGGGAGAATGTAGTATCAAAGTATTCTTTGGTGGAAATCTGCTGGTTACAGAGGATATCACTGAGGCAGAATAACCGAGCGTGTCTCCACCAAATAAACACCTCAGGTGATAGGCCAGGAGGGAAGAGAGGGTTGAAAAACAGTGGTATTAAAGGTGAAATCGGGCTTTGAAAGCTATTCTGAAAACCCTCCACCACAATTGCAACATGTAATCGGTCACCTTGGCTGCAGACGGAATAGTGAAGGCTGCTGACCTCGGGGCCCAACGTAAGGCTTGCAAGGAGGTCAGGGCTACCAGTGCTGATTCCAATGTCACCCATTGTGGGCAATCAGTTTCATTGTGGATAGAACTAAGTTGAGAGATCCCAGCAACAACATAGTATTTATAAAGGTGAGGTACTGACAACCCATCCAGTCTCTTATGAAAATATATAACACACCTGTAAATACGTGGACATTTATAAGTCCAAATAAAATTAAAGATTTCTTTCTGACGATGGAGGTCACTGGGGTTGGGAGGGTGCGGATGAAGTAGAGAATGCTGGGCAGGGTAACCATCTTAACTAAGTGAACTTGTCCAATCCAAGAAAGGGTAGGGCAGTGCCATGTATCAAGATCCCTTAAAAACTTTGGGATCAGTGTGGTATAGTTCCATTTAAAATGGGCTTCTTTTGAATTTCAAATGTTAACTCCTAGGTATGGCAAATATTTATCCCTAGACTGGAAGCCAAAATTTAGGGCAATTAACTTAGTGGTGGCTGGGGGAACATTACAATGGAGAATTTCCAATTTAGATGTATTAAGCTTGACAGTTGTGTAAAATGAGAGAGACTATTGATAAAGTATGGGAGGGAAACTAAAGGGTTAGTAAAAGTTAACAGAATGTCATCTGCAAAAAGATTAGATTTGTATTCACGATCATCAATCCGAACACCCTTAAAGGGGTAGTCCCACGAACATAACCTTTTTAAAATTTGTTGATAATAAAAAGTTTAACATTTTTGCAATTATAAAGAATTAAATATTTTGCAGAGTTTTAAAGATTTTCTCTAATATCTTGTGGTCACAGTCTTGTTGTCATGATCGGTTGCCAATGGATACGACCATGAATGCAAGACCTTTCTAAGGACAGAAAATTAGCAATGATGTCCATACTGTGACCGGGTTATCTCCTCATACATGTAGTGTCCTTGCCTGATAACTTGCCCACAATAAGAAAATCATGGCTGGGTTTTTGACAAGTCCAAGACCATAGAAAATTTCTGCATTTATGGTCGTATCCATTGGCAAGTGATGAAGACAACAGACTGTCACCACTAAGATAGTTAGAGAAAATCTATAAAACTCTGCAGAATTTTTAACTACTTATATTTGCAAAAATGTTTAACTTTTAATTATCTACAAATATAGATATGATTATGTTCATGGGAATACCCCTTTAATATTGGGGTGGGAACGAATCGCCAATGGTTCTATCACAAGCACGAATAGAGCAGGAGACAGAGGGCAACCTTGTTGAGTGCCGCAATAAATTTGAATAGGTAATGGGAGGAAGAAGTTTAAAGTACACGATGGGGTCACAATAGAGAGCAGGAAGGGCTCTCTGAAAGTGACCAGTGATTCCCATAAATTTCAAAACATGAGCGAGGTATGGAGAACTGATTTTAAAGAAAGCTACTGTATGAGAATTTCAATTTTGGCAGTTGTAATATAAATAATTTATTATATTCTCCAATTAAGATATTATTCCTCAGAATCTCTTCCTTACCAAAAAAGCTTCAAAAATAAGCCTGCAGAGAAATCAGATTTTGTCTTGCAGCACTATAGCCGCAGGTCAGTATCACTTTAGAAAGCCTACATTGTGCCAGCGGACTGCTTGTGAGTGGACGTCCAGTAGGATTTGATTCAGAGAAGAGTTTCATCCATATGATTCTTTACCCTGGACCGCGTTGTAACCAAATCAATACATTACCTAGCAGAGGGGCATGCATATTCCTATAGAAGTAGGAGTCCATATACTGTATATACAGTATTAGTTTACCCTCTAAAATAAGAAACATTGGGTATAAAATGGCAATTGTATAACAATAATCTATATACATGTCCACAATGCCTCAGAAATGGAAAAGCAACAGGCAAGTGAAATAAGAAGAAATAAAAACAAATAAAGGCTAAGGCCCCGCGAAGAGAGCCGCAGCAAAAAAATCAGGAAAAACACATCACGGTTTTTCCCACAGCCCTTTTCACAAAAAGTCAGCAGAGTTTTCCTCTGCGGACTTTCTGCTTCAATTATACCTATACAGAAAACTCCAGCATATCCATAGGTATAACTGACATGATGCGATTTACAAAAACGCGAGTTTTTGAAATCTATCATGTCCGCTGCGGATATTTTTATGCAATGTGTGGTTGGGATTAGCCGGATTTTTCCGCGGTCTTTATGCTACATGGGCCCCAGCCAAAGAGAAAAAAATTAAAGATGTCCCTTCGCATAAAAGCTTATGATCTGTAGGTACAAAGTGCTAATTTTATCCTGGGCACGTGAACTTTATGTTGGTATGCAGGATATAAATAAATCTACCTTCACCTACTATAGTCAATATCTGAACTAACACACATTTGCCTGAATTTACTAGTGCGGATGCACCTGGAAAGTGGGAAAAAATGTTCCTCAGTGCATTTTTGGCTCACTGTGGCACACCTCTGCCTCTGAGCCCTTCTCACCACTTAGTTTTTTTTTTGTTTTGTTTTTTTGTTTTTTTTTTTAGACAGTCGGCAGAGTGGGAATCTAGGTGGGCCAGGGCGCCCCACTCCACCAAATTTAGTATGTCACAATCCTGCAACCAGGCACCAGAATTTCTAAGAGGCCAGAGCCACTTAGTAATTCTAGCAAGTTGTGCGCTTGGAGGGGGGAATGAATTAAGACTGGCGTAAGGATCACCATTCTTAATAAATTCCTCCCAATGTATGTAAGTGCAGAATAAAGGTAAGTTAGCTTCATATGACGCTAGGTTCTGTTCTTCGGGTCCGCTTGGGGACCTGAATAAACGGAAAGCTAACCCGCTTAAAAAGCGGTTACCCGCGGAAACCATAGACTATAATGGGGTCCGCTGGATTTCTGCCCAAAAAATGTGGAAAAATGCAGAGAGAAAAGTCCTTCTTGCTGGATTTTTCTCTCCGCATTTTTTAAGCAGATTCGTTGACAGAAACCCCAAATGTATAGCAAGTGCTAGTGTGAACCTAGCCTAACAAAGTAGCTATTACAGATATTGAGATAATTTGTGACTAGGTCAATTTGTGTATAAGCCATAGACTATGAAATGAGAGTTAACATTACAGGTTGTGAGTTATGTTATCAGAGAAGCAGTCCGCTCCAATTGTATTGTAATGAGATAAAGAGCTACATTATCAGCATGGTGCATGATGATATCAAGATATTGCGCCATGAGTGTCTTCTTGAGGACTGCTACATCTGTACTTCTATTCATCGTGTTTAAAGAAATGTATTATCTCTCCATTGCTTTATCAGTGTAAGGCCACTAAAGTATGTTTCTGCTCCTATTAAAGGTCCCTACACAGCACTATTATTGGCTTAGGAGGCATTTTGGAAGTGACAGACTTGCTTTAAATGTGACACGCCTATGTACAGCAGTTCCTGTAGTTTTGATGTACTATATGTGCACTTTGGGGTTGACAACAAAAACTCCTATATTTCCATAGTGAAAGCTTATCTTTTTGATCTTATTCTACTTCACGTTCTTTTTACAGCCTGTGTGCTAGTGTCATTTTATCTCTACCAATTATACTTGTTTAACAGGTTTAAAATTGATTTTATGGTTGTATTATTACTTTTTTATATTCTTGGCAATCCACAGTAACACTTTACAGCTACACTACAATATTGATACTAAAAGAAAAAGTAGATTGTTGGTTTGTTTTATATAAAATGAATAATATTTGCAGTGATCTGTCTGTTCCATAGACTTCGTATGAACATGTGTGGCCACTGCTACATTAAAACTCCTCCGATATAGGGGGCTCCTGACCCCATTCTAGTGATCAGTGGGGGGCCCAGCAGTGCAGCCCCCAACAATAATTTAATTATCTCCTAGTTTGGGGATAGATAATAAATGTTTGCTGTGGGGAAAATAGCTTTAACCCCTTTAACAACCAGGTCTTTATGTCAGTTACTGACTGAGCAATGTTTTTTATTTTAATTTCATCTTCACATTCCAATGGCCATAATGTTTTTTTGTTTTTCCATTGATTTTGTTTTGAGGGCTTGTTTTTTTGTGGGACAAGTTATTTTAGTGGCACCATTTGGGAAGTGCATATATTATATTGATCAGATTTTATTAGCATGCAATAAAAATAACAAGTTAACTTTATTATTTGGTCTATGCAAGTACAGTGATACCGAATATATTTTTGCATAGTCTTTGTACTTGTACACTTTTTCTATTAGAGGGGAGTTATTGAGTTATTTTCATATTGATGGATTCTGAAACCTATAACCTTTTCCATCAACATTTACATAAAAATTAAAATTTTATGTTAACAAATTAAAGTTTTTATTGGTGTCCTGGGGAGAACAGCAAATCTGCCATGCTTTTTATTCCATTTTTGACACCATGTTTCAAGGGGATTTTTACTGTAAGAGACTGTGGATTCATTGTACAATGAGGGGACTGGAGACATTTCTTAGGAAAAATAGTGGGGGTTATTAGGTTATGGAGATGACAAGTTGTTTGAGGGTTTTATACTGATTACTAGATTTGAAATCGGGAAGGATGATGAGCACCCTTCCTCTGTCCCCCTGTCCCTCTTAGATGCTAAAGTTGCTATTGACTGTGACATCTCCGGCACCTATGTGGAGAACGGGAGTCTCCTAACATGCTGGCCAGCTGCAGCATCCAGGAAGAGAATAAATGGATGGATGGCCACACATGCATGCTACTTTCTCTCTTCACTTCTTTAACAGTTATAAATAACCAAGCACATTTCCTGTAAGTATGTCATAAATGTCTAAAGTGGGATTATACCACCTGCAGTTTTAGAAGAAAAAACAGTCTCCTGCTGTTGACTGTATCCTGCTGACACTAGGTTCACACCTGCATTTGGGTTTCCATTCTTCGAGTCCACTTAGGAAACCTAAAAACGAAAACCCAATCCGCTTAAAAAGCGGTTACCCACAGAAACCTTTGGACCTCATAGATTATAATGGGGATTCCTCCCGGTTTTCCACCCGAAAAATGCAAAGAGAAAAGTCCTTTCAGCATGTCAATTATACCTACGGAAATGTCAGCGGTTTCCCTATAGGTATAGTTTCCGCATTTTCGCTGCGGCCCACTACGTGGGGCTTTAGCCTAAATCTCACTAAACCTATATCAAGTACGCGTCTTTGCTGAGTTTACTGTCTTTGCTGACAGTCAAAATTTTATATATACCTCTCATTGTATTTTCTTTATAACAAAAGGTGAGTCTCGCTATTCTGCATTTTCCCACACCCATTACAGCTACTATTTATGGCACAGCAAACAAACATATGCTTATGCAATAATCCCATTAAAATGCAAATGCAGGTAATATAGAGCAAAGAATGCAAGAATGTTTTATAGTTTATGAAGCTTTGAATTGTTAACTCATATCTCCACAAGGAGGAGGCATTATTTATATTGTGTGGGGTCCACAATATGGGGGAGGGCAATATTTATATTGTGTGCAGACCACCAGGAGGGGGCATTATTTATACTGTGTGGTGGCCACAACAAGGGGACATTATTTATACTGTGTGCGGGCCACAAGGACAAGGCATTACTTTGTGGTGGCCACAATAAGGAGGCATTATTTATACTATGTGGGATCTACAATGATGGGGTATTATTTATACTGTATGTAAGCCACAATGAGGTGACATTATGGATACTGTCTGTGGGCCAGAAGGAGGGGACATCATTGATCCTTTGTGGGGGGCACAATGAGGGGGCATTATATATTCTGTGTGGGGAGCAAAATGAGGAGGTATTAGTTATACCATTGGTGCCCTCAAGAAGGGGATATTATTTATACTGTGAGTCCCACAAGGCGAGGTCATTATGTACAGCGCCTTGCGAAAGTATTCGGCCCCCTTGAACTTTTCAACCTTTTGCCACATTTCAGGCTTCAAACATAAGGATATAAAATTTTAATTTTTTGCTGAAGAATCAACAAGTGGGACACAATTGTGAAGTGGAACAAAATTTATTGGTTATTTTAAACTTTTGTAAAAAATAAAAAACTGAAAAGTGGGGCGTGCAATATTATTCGGCCCCCTTAAGTTAACACTTTGTAGCGCCACCTTTTGCTGCGATTACAGCTGCAAGTCGCTAGGGGTATGTCTCTATCAGTTTTGCACATCGAGAGACTGAAATTCTTGCCCATTCTAACTTGGAAAACAGCTGGAGCTCAGTGAGGCTGGATGGAGAGCGTTTGTGAACAGCAGTTTTCAGCTCTTTCCACAGATTCTCGATTGGATTCAGGTCTGGACTTTGACTTGGCCATTCTAACGCCTGGATACGTTTATTTGTGAACCATTCCATTGTAGATTTTGCTTTATGTTTGGGATCATTGTCTTCTTGGAAGATAAATCTCCGTCCCAGTCTCAGGTCTTTTGCAGACTCCAACAGGTTTTCTTCCAGAATGGTCCTGTATTTGGCTCCATCCATCTTCCCATCAATTTTAACCATCTTCCCTGTCCCTGCTGAAGAAAAGCAGGCCCAAACCATGATGCTTCCACCACCATGTTTGACAGTGGGGATGGTGTGTTCAGGGTGATGAGCTGTGTTGCTTTTACGCCAAACATATAGTTTTGCATCGTGGCCAAAAAGTTCGATTTTGGTTTCATCTGACCAGAGCACCTTCTTCCACATGTTTGGTGTGTCTCCCAGGTGGCTTGTGGCAAACTTTAAACGAGACTTTTTATGGATATCTTTGAGAAATGGCTTTCTTCTTGCCACTCTTCCATAAAGGCCAGATTTGTGCAGTGTACGACTGATTGTTGTCCTATGGACAGATTCTCCCATCTCAGCTGTAGATCTCTGCAGTTCATCCAGAGTGATCATGGGCCTCTTGGCTGCATCTCTGATCAGTCTTCTCCTTGTTTGAGATGAAAAATTAGAGGGACGGCCGGGTCTTGGTAGATTTGCAGTGGTCTGATACTCCTTCCATTTCAATATGATCGCTTGCACAGTGCTCCTTGGGATGTTTTAAGTTTGGGAAATCTTTTTGTATCCAAATCCAAATTCCTTGGTCTTCATGATGCTCTCTGCGCTTTAAACAGAACCCTGAGACTATCACAGAGCAGGTGCATTTATATGGAGACTTGATTACACACAGGTGGATTATATTTATCATCATCAGTCATTTAGGACAACATTGGCTCATTCAGAGATCCTCACTGAACTTCTGGAGTGAGTTTGCTGCACTGAAAGTAAAGGGGCCTAATAATATCGCACACCCCACTTTTCAATTTTTTATTTTTTACAAAAGTTTAAAATAACCAATAAATTTCATTCCAAATCACAACTGTGTCCCACTTGTTGTTGATTCTTCACCAAAAAATTAAAATTTTATATCCTTATGTTTGAAGCCTGAAATGTGGCAAAAGGTTGAAAAGTTCAAGGGGGCCGAATACTTTCGCAAAGCACTGTATACCATGGGGGGGACATAAAAGGGAATCTATCAGGTCAGTCTGGGACACTAAGCCACCCACAGGTCCTTATAGACCTGGGGTTTAATGTCCCAAATTGCCCTGTTGTAATGCAGTCCGCAAACGCATTAAAAAAACAAATCAAAACCTTTATACTTACCTAGAGAAGGGTCCGATCGACGCTGTTTGGCCGGCAATAGTCCGGCTTATTCATGAGCTTCTTTGTTGGCACGCAACCCGGCGCCTGCGCTGTTCTTTAGTGAAGCCGAAGATGGACACCCCCGACTTCACTGCGCAATTGACGGAGGTACGGGGCATGCACACTGAAGCCGAAGTGTACTCCTCTGGCTTCATTGAAGAACTGTGCAGGCGCGGGGGATACAGCGGCAGGGTGAGTATAAAGCTTTTTTTTATTTTTAATGCGGCCATGGATTGCGTTATAACAGGGTGATTTGGGACACTAAACCCCAGGTCCATATGAACGCGTGGGTGGTTTAGTGTCCCAAATTGCCCTGACAGATTACCTTTAAACTGTGGGGGCCAAAATGAGCACGATGATATATGTAGGTTAATGGCAGGAATATTTAAATGGGTTGTCTGGGAAGTTGTAATTTACTTACCTGGTCTGGGGATTGCTAACTATTACTATTTTTCTCTGTGCTTTTTCTTCCCCTAATTTAATATATAGAGAAAATGCTTGAGTTTCTGAAGCTAAAATTAACAAGTAGCATTTTGGAAAATGCAAAAATTCTCATTCACTTTGATCATATTGTAAAACACAGCATTTTTTTCTACTGTGTTTCAGCAGCAAATAAGTCATCACTATCATTTTGTCCCAGGGGCGGACATAGACATCTGAAGGCTCCTGTGCATGAACAGTTATGGGCCCCTTGTTTTTCAATAGCTAAATAGAAAACTCCTTTGTGTCTCTCTAACAGTCCACCCATCATGGACAATAGACAGTTATTGTTTAGGTGATGGGGCCCCTTAATCTACTGGGCCCCTGTGCAGACATGTCAATTCATGGTTTTCAGGTCCCCATACCTGGTCACCCAATGAATAGTCTCTTTCACCTGGCTCATTAGTATTCACTACACTGTGACAGTACCTAGGCACAGTGAATATTAATGAGGAGGTTGCTGGGAGATCCCCCATTGAAAAAGATTAAAATAAGGCTTTAGGAATTATATGTATATATGTTTAGTATCGCCAAAAATATTTAAAGTGATCACTAAATGGTGTAAATAAATATAGTGCAATTGTTTATTTTAATTAACTATAAATAATCTGGCGTCTAATATTATTATATGGGGTCTTAATATATGTAACTGTGCCCCCAAGCCCCCCTTAAAAGGCATCATTTATATTCATTGTTAATGGCTAGATGATTTTTCTGCTGAACTTGCAGTTTTACCTGCGCCACTTTTTTTTGCGTTTTCGGTAAACTTTTTTTGAAATTGTATCCCTTGGAGCTTCCTCGTGGTGGCTGGAATTTATCCCTGCAGAGACATTCACACAGGTGACATTATTTTTTGTGGGTATGGTGGGGGGGGGTCTTGGGTTGGTTTTGCGAGTGTAAAATCTTTGCTGTTCGGGTCTCGGCGCCACCTCCGCTCGCACGCTGTGGCGAAGGAGGGGGTTTTCGGTTTGATTATGTGTAAATTACTTGTTGCTCAGTCTGACTGGCCTAGTAATTTATGGATTTCTGGCCACACCCGTTTTCTGAGCATTTCTTCTGGATTGTGGAGTTAACTTTCTGGCCTGAGTGACTGACAGCCTGTGTACCTATCAGGACTGGGGCTGGTCCCAAAATTTCTATAAACAGGTTGTCAGCCCTCAGATGGTCGCCGATTATTGCACTGTCTTCCGCTCTCCCTTTAGATCCCTTCCAACTTTATTACTTGATGCTCTGACCCTTTGGCTTGCCTTTGACTATCCCAAAGATATCGACTTTGTACATGCATTGCTCGTTTGTTAGAGACCCCTTGACTTCCTGACCTCTCTTTTGTTTTGTCTTGTCCTGCACACAGTGACAATTTCCCATACAGGGTTGCCATTAGTGTCCTTTTACCAGTTGGGTAACTGAGGCAATGGGGGACAGTGGCTGGGGTGAGATTAGGGCTCACTTGTCTCTAACCTTCCTCCCAGAACCCTGCAGTAGTTACAGGTTCTCGTAAGCCCTTACAGAGAGCCAGAAATCTTGCTTGTTTGTAGGTGACCAAATACTTATTTTCCACCATAATTTGCAAATAAATTTTTTAAAAATCAGACAATGTGATTTTCTGGATTTGTTTTCTCATTTTGTCTCTCATAGTTGAGGTCTACCGATGATGTCAATTACAGGCCGGCCTCATCTTTTTAAGTGGGAGAACTTGCACAATTGGTGGCTGACTAAATACTTTTTTTTCCCCACTGTATGTATATAAAGGCTGAGAAATTATATCAGGGATATAAGACAAGAAAAGTAGTACTGTACACCATCCATACATAAGTATGGTAAATCTTGGATACAACTCCTGAAATGTCATCTCTAATGATAAATGCATACCTTCTAACTGCATAGTCCCAGATCCCGAGTCCTTTTCCACTGTCCTGGTTGGCGGGAGGTATGTTCTGGTTTCAACTGATCTGCACCTGGAGGACGCAGATGAGTTAATTACAACAGTGAAGCAGGAGCCATCCGCAGACAGCTCCTGCCTCACCACTGTGCCTCCTGTGTGCTCCAGGCCCCGGGAGTTGTGAGTGACGTCATCACATCGTGCCTATATCGCGCCTGCAGCTTTCTGAAGACTCTAGGAGAAGAGACTGCTGAGAGAGCAGCAGGGAAGCGAGGAGAGGTGAGTGTCAGTGTTTTCTATGTTTGTTTACCAGGAGGAAGATATTAAACTGTGGGGTCAGATGAGGAGAACCGGGGGGGGGGGCATTACACTGTTGGGACAGATGGAGGGGACATTAGACTGTGGGGGTACCTGAAGGGGGCCATTAAACTGTGGGGGCACGAGGAGGATGACATAATGGGGGGCATATCATATTAGGGACATGTAACGGCATTATACTGTGTGGGGGCATAAAGAAATGGATGGGAATGGGCAGAGTCACAGAAATGGATGGGGATAAATTTGCCGTAGATTTTCCACATTTCGTCCTTCTTTTTGTTCTTTAAAAGTTGGGAGGTACGTAAATGTATATTATTATATTATAAAAACCCTTGACACCATAGACACCACATGACATCATAGACAACACGTGACATCACAATGAATTGATGTAGAATGTATAAAGTTCTCAACCTGAGCCTTCTTGTGTCACTTGAGCTTGACAGCTTGAAGAGGACAGACATGCAGGTATGTAGCTCTTCACTTAGTGCTGAAGAATCCTTCACACATCGTGTAGTGGGGAAGTGGGGTAGGGATGAGGTTCAGGATTGCACCATCAACACTCCCAAAATCTCAGCTAGACCCCTGTACAATGTGTTTCTTTCTGTGAATGTCAGGACGATTGTTTACAGGAAAGACATTTCTAAGAAAATGTTCTTCAACCTGATCCTATACAAATGTGCACAACTGGGGAATGTGTTTTTTTCCCCTCCATAATGCAAAAGATATATGTCCATATGGCCTTACAGGGCATTTGCACAGGGAGGAGGTCCAGTTAGGATAATACCTTTTATATTAGGTTCTTTTTTAGTAGTCCCCCATAAATGGTCTCAACTGGAGCCTCTTAGTAATTCTAGGCGTGCGCATCGTGCGCGTGTGGGGAATAAATTAGACTGGCATAAGAATCACCAATTTTAATATTTCCCCCTAATATGAGAACAAAGCATTTTGCAACATAAGCCTGTGACAAAATGCTATGTTCTCTGTTATCAGCTCCATTCCATGATGTCACAATGGTGTAGAATGTGTACAGGTCTTAATATGAGCCATCTTGTGTCACTTGAGCTTGACAGGTAAGTCCAGGTGTGGTAGCTCTACACTCAGTGCTGAGGCCTTGTTCACACATTGTGTTGCTTGGGAAAGACTACATCAGATTTCAGGTGCTTTTGCCATGGTGGAAATTCTGCAGTGTGTATGTGCATGGCATGTAGCCCCGGCCTAAAGGTTTCCATACACATTAAATGTAAGTCAGCCAAACCCTCTGATATTGGCCAAATGGTTGTTCATTGCACAATGAACATTAGTTTACAAATTGCTTCATCTGTAAGTTGGTGCCAGTCTCCAGTATTAAAAATACATGTATGATTGTTTAAGTGTGCATGTGTATGGGAGAGATGGGGGGAATCACTGTCAGCCAAATGAGTGTTCAGCAGCAGAAATGAATATTAAATACTATAATATTAATAATATGTTATAGTGTATGGACAAAATACAAATGTAGTCTTTGCTAACATGTCTAACAACGTACTATTACATGAGAAATAGCGTGCCGGCAATGTGATTTCACCCCACTCACAGATCTCTGAATCTTAGGCCAGGACATCACGTTGAAAAAATGCAGCATTTTACATTATCTGCACAGTGTATGGGATTCTGGCTAATCTCATTCACACATTGCAGAAAAATATCCACAGTGGAAATGCTGCAATTTCAAAAACCTTCGTTTTTGAAAATCGCTGCATGTCAATTATACCTATGTAAACTCTGGCGTTTTCCATATAGGTATAATAGGGGCAGATATTCTGCAGAGAAAACTCTGCGGACTTTCTGAAAAAACGCTGCAAAAAGAATATGATGTATTTCTGCTGCGGCTTGCTACATGGGGCCTTAGCCTTAGACCAGTGGCATAATGGCGCCAGCATAACCCCCGTCTGTGACGTCATTGAAGGGCTGAAAACAGTAGGGAAGTCGCGTCAGAGCAGTGAGTAACACTGTTTTTTTTAATGTTTTTCACCTCCCCTAGGCCTACGATCATTATATTATGGGGTCTGAAAAGACCCCATTTTTTGCAGTATTTGTAACGAACACTCAGGGGTCACTGTGTGAAGGAGCCGCTATGAAACATTATACTGTGAGGAGGGGTCACTATGGGACATTATACTGTGTGGAGGCCACTTATTTGGAGGTACATTATAGTATGTGTAAATGGGATGTTATAGTGTGTGGAGGTGCTATGCTGTGGTGGGGTCCAAGTCAAAAGTTTGCTGTTGGGCCCAGTCTTTGCTAGTTACACCCCTGCCTTAGACCATTTTCTGATGCAGGGTTAAATAATTGTGGTGTATCTTGGGTAATCCATGTGCCAGAACATAGACTGGGACAAGTCACTGACTCGTAGTCTTTGACCTTCTTTTGAAAGTAGGCCAATGACCAGAATTAACCCCCATATACACTGCTAAGCTGACCCAAGTGTGCATATGTATTGTAAAGTTTGTCTGTTTAGACATCAGCTATCTCATGTGTATGGCCAGCTTTATTTATTTATATATTTATATTTATTTTCTACATGTCTCGGTTATTTTACAGTTCTTCAGATTCGCCACATTACATCAGAAGACCAGCTCATCCCAACATTATTAAATAATGGTCAATGAGGGATGTGTGGGGGGATTTATTTATTGTCAGTGTTTGTCTCTTTCCTTACTGATACATACATACATACATACAGCATACATACATACAACATCAGTAGGCAGCAGGCTAGATATGATCCAGGGAGATATCCGATTGCCATTTCTGGGGTCAGGAAGGAATTTTTTTGCCCCCCTGAGGTATAACTCTCTGGGGGGTTGTTTCGCCTTCCTCTGGATCATTGGGTCGGGTGGCTCTCATCTCAGGACAAGGGTGGACTGGTCTGAATGACCGCAGTGAGTTCTGTGCTCTCCACCAGGCCTGACCTGAGGGTCACTGTGACCTTTTATTTAAAGGGCCAGTAATATTTTCATTACAATGTTGCCTATTCAATAAAAAAAACATTTAACCATATCTATATTGTGTTTGTGTTTTTTGCCTTGTGTCTGAATTACTCCTTAGATAGTGACTATGATGATAGTAATGGCTCAATATTCCAGTATATTCCAATATCTGCATATACAGTAATAAAGTGTATCAGCGGCTATACATATGGCGGCAGCTCCTGCAGGCGGGACTTGGGGCCCCCATACAGGGCGCACTCATAACTCTACCAGGGAGACCATGAGGGGCGCCATATGGCCTAGTTTGTGGGTTTTTTGTTTGTTGAGGCTGGGGAGACAAGTGAGCAGATAACATCTTGGCAAGCGTCTGGGCTTTGTGGGGGGGGGGGGGGGGGGGGGGGGGGGGGGGGGGGTGGGGGGGGGGGGGGCGGGGGGGGGGGGGGGGGGGGGGGGGGGGGTTTTTTTTTGGGGGGGGTTTTTTTTTTTTTTTTTTTTTTTTTTTTTTTTTTTTTTTTTTTTTTTGACCCCCGCGTGTGCTTCTTTCTGGTTGCGGAGTCCAAACCACCTGCCTTGCTCTCCGTTCACACCATAATGTCAACTCCTGTCCCAGGTTACATTACAACTGTTATGGGGTTCAGCCTCCCTGATGGGGGCAATAACATTGTTTGTGTCCTCACATCTATTCACAACATATTACCTGAAAGAAGACTGAGGAGTCCACAAGAGGAACTGAACACAGTATAGACAGGGGGTCTTGTATAAAAATAGGAAACAGACTAAAGAGGCTCCATAGCCGCAGGGCCCCATAACAAAACGTGGAAGAGGCCCCACTCATCAAAGACCACTTTACCAGACAGTGGCCCACATTTATTAAGACAGGAATATCTTGTGCCAGTCTAAGTAAATGAGATAGTTGGAGGGATTTGTGCCAAATTTATTAACAGGCTCAGATGTCATATTAAATGTGGGCGTATATAAAACCGTCACAGAATGACATGTATGTCTGCTAGGTGCAAGTGAATGGGGCTGAGCTTGCAGTACTTTACCAGTCATCATACAGCTGTGCTAGTTCTGCTGGAGCACATGTGATAGGACAGGGAGAATAGGTGGGAATACCCCATTAACCCCTAAGGGACACAGCCTGATGCCGGGGCCCCACATGGCATTAATGCTGCGGCTTGGCTGATTTTGGCAAAACTGTGGCGTTTTCAGGTGCCATATCATATTTGCAGAGCCAGTACAATGGAAAACCTAAAAAAGTGACCCCATTTTGAAAGCTACACCCTTCATTGAATTTATCAAGGGGTATAGCGAGCATTTAGATCCTACAGCTGTTTAACAGATTTTATTAGCATTGGGATGTAAAAATGAAAAAATTACTTTTTTTTTCCCCAGTAAACTGTCCATTTATCCCCATATTTTTCATTTTTACAAGGGTTTAAAAAAAAAGCACCACACAATTCGTTAAACATTTTCTCCTGAACACAGCAATTACCATATGTCTTCATAAAATGTATGGATACATGGCAGGCAGGGCTGGTTTTAGTGGGGCAAAGTGGGGCCCTGGGCAAGTTTACAGATGGAGCCCTAAATTCTAAGACATACCCAGTGGAGGAACTACTGCCATAGCAGCTGCTATGGGGCCTGTGACTATAGGGGGCCTGGTGGGACCTGCTGCTTTTGTTTTTTAAATAAGCCATTAACTGCTGGAGTTACTCCAGCAGGTAATGGGCCCTATTTACTTACTGGTCACTACTCCTGCCCACGGTCGCCCCCGCTTACCCTTTAGCCCTCCTTGCGCCCTGTGCGTTCCGTATCACGTCGCTGACACTGAACAGTGTCGGGACTTTGCTGACAAGGACGTGATACGGAAAGCATGTGGATCGGCAAGTACGACTGCGGTACTTGGCAATTTTTGGGGGGCCAACCTCGCAAGTTCCGTCTGGCGAGGTTTGTTTGGCAGTTTGGCTCTGACAAACTTATTATACTCTGGGGTCTTTTCTGACCCAAGAGTATAATGTTCAGAGGCCCGGGGAGGTGAAAAAAAAAACAAAAAAAAAAAACAACAAAACGGTCTTACTTACCTCTCTTGTGCTCCAAAGTGAATTCCTGCTGTCTTCGGCCCTCTTCAATGATGTCACAGACGGCACGTGGATCAGGCTGACGCACAATGACACCAGACCCACGTCTGTGATGTCATTGAACACCGCAGGAAGTAGCACTGGAGCACAGGAGAGGTAAGTAAAACTGTTTGGTTTTTTTTTCACCTCCCCTGGGCCTCTGAACATTATGAATAACAGTAAGGCCTGCCCTTCTGACAGTGGAGAGATATCGGTGCCGTTCGTTTCTCTCCAGGATCCAGGCGCACATCAAGAAAGCTGGCAGTGTACTGAATTCAGCGCAATGTCAGCTTTCTAGCGGTGTATATAATACCGCGGGTGTCAAAGGATGTGAAAGCTCATCTTTCAGTTATGAAACAGCGGACGCCATTCTAGTCAAATGACAGAGAGGCCAGAGCAGATGTGAACCTAGCCTAAGAGTTTTCAATTCATTTTAAAATTATAGTTATCTGGCTTCATCATTTACATATATATCAAGAATCTTAGGAAATATAATGGTGATCATCCTGACAAATGTAATGCCAAACTGCAGTAAATAATGACAGCATAGCAAAGCAAATTTTTATGAAATTCTGGTTCAAGTTTTGGATACCATAGGGAATCTGTATTACTACACACAGACAGAACATGTACACACACACACAAGACAGAATATAACATGTGTATATATACACACGCGCACACACACACACACACACATACAGCCCATACCTGGAGCCGAGTCAGGGATTGATTACACTGGGCTACAGCAACCTAATGTAATCAATTATCCCCTGCAATGCAAGAAACTGGGAGGAGGAGGGAGCTGTCAGCCTGCGCGGACAGTTGGTAAGTGAGAGAGGGGAAAGAGGCAGACAGCACCCAGTGGGCCACCTCAGGAGCTTGGGGCCCCAAGTGCTGATTCACAGCTAATGGTGCTGAAGTCAGGGGGCAATCACCCAGGGCCTCCGCAACTTAACAGCGGCCCTGATGGCAGGGCTTGGAATGGAAAGAGCACAATTTGACTTTTTTTGGGACAGATTTTGCTGAATAGTTTTCAGGTGCCATGTCCCATTAGCAGAGCCCATAAAGTACCAGTACAATGAAAACACCCCAAAAGTGACTCCACTTTAGAAACTACACCCCTCAAGGAATTTCTCAAGGGTGTTATCATTTTGAGCCAAAAGGTTTTTCCCAAATATGAATGTACAAAGTGAAAATTTAAATTTTTAAAGAAATATGCCACTTCAGTGCCCAATATGTTGTGCCCACTTTGTGACATGCACTCCTAAAACTTTTAAATGGGTTATCCTGGGTACAAAAAATTGTATACGTGGGCGTAAATTTCTGTTTGGATACACACCAGGGCTCAGAAGGGAAGGAGCACTGCGCTTTTTAGATTTAGAGGGACTTTCTGGATGCCATGTTGTTTTTGCAGATCCCTGTAGGTGCCAGTAAATTGGAATTACCCAAGAAGTGACTAAATTTTGTAGGGGCAATATGGCATCCAAAAACCAACCAATCTAAATCTGCACTCCAAAAGCACATAGAGCTCCTTGACATCTGCACCCTGCTGTGTGTCCAAACAGCAGTTATGCCCACATGTGTGACACTGTTGTACCCAGGATAACGTACTTCACAATGCCATATGTTGGTATAAACTGCTATTTGGGCACAAAGGAGCATCATGCCACTTTTGCAGAGCCACTGAATTGCCAGTGCTGTTGGGAACATATAATACTGTGTGGGGGGCCACTGCTGGGCATATAATACTGTGTGGGTGCCATTATGCAGTATATAATACTATGTGGGGGGGCACTACTGGGCATATAATACTGTGTGGGGCCACGATGGAATATATAATACTGCTGATAGAAACTCACACGGCTCATACATTTCCTTCCTGCCGCAGCCAGTTGTGTTCTAATGATTTGGCGATTTTTGGGTTTTTTGACTTCACATTGTACAAGCTATATTTTTCTTATTTTTCTGATGATGTAGCCATATGAGGGCTTATTTTTTTTGCAGTGCGAGATGGTGAAACATCATTACTTATGGCATTTTTTCTGCCTTTTTTTTACGACGTTCACCATGTAGGTTAAATAATGTTACAGTTTATTAACGTACAGGTTATTACGGATATGGAAATACCAAATAAGTATTGTTTTTATTCATTTTTAGAGGGTTTTTTTTTTTAGATCATTTTATATAGGAAGGAGCATTTTTGAGTCTTTATTCATTTATTATTATTTTTTTAACACACTTTATTTTATTTTACTTTTTTATCTGAACCAGCGATATTGGGGGCACTAAATTATCAGAAATCCCTTAAATGCCATCTGCTAAGTCTAAGAATCTGTAATTAGAGATAAGCGAATCGAAGCTGCAGAAGTGGAATTTGATCCGAATGTCAGGAAATATTCGATTCGAATTTCCTCATGCTTCGTGGTAACGAATCGCATTTAGTTCAAAATGGCTGCTATACAATATATAGCTGTTTTTGTTATGCGATTTGCTGCGATTTAATTTGGATCGAATAGAATCGTATCTCGAAATTCGACGAATTTGCCGAATCGAATTTTTGAATACTTCGCTCATCTCTATCTGGCAGTTTGCTTTTAGACCCAGGTGGGTGTCACCTAGGGGTTAAAAATCTTACTTTATTTCCCCTCTTCTTATTAGCATTGCATTTTGCTGATGATATATTGCAGTATACACAAGCTGGCTTTGTCCTGACCTCAGGCTGTCCTCAAACAGAGAAATAAAAACATAGGATCAGTTTTCTTTATAAAGGTATGTTCACACTACTGTTATTACAGTCTGTTACTGTCATACAGCATAGGATGAAAGCAATAGACATTAATGATAGTAGATGGAGCCCCTTCTGTCTGTGTCAGTTCCCATTGACTATAATTTAAAAAACATAACAGACACTTTCTTCTGTCATGTTTGTTTACTTTTGTAATGGAAGAAAAAAATCCTGTAAGCAGAACTTTTTCTTTCATCAGAAAAGTAAAAATCATAATGGAAGAAAGTTTCCTCGTGTTTTTTACATTGGAGTGAATGCAGACAGACACCTGATGGAGGGGGATCTGTCTTTTAATGTCCTTTGCCTTCATCCTGTGACCAATGAGAGCAACGGACATTAAATAATGGTAGTGTGAACCCACTCTAAGTTTATCATTTGATTCTTGTATATGAAGTCAGGGGCAGACACTGACAGTAAGGGGGCCTGTGCAAGGACTGTTTCTGGCCTTACTGGAACCTTGTGAACTGATCAGGACCCTGCTGAGTGCTTTAGTGTAGTTGGGCCCCCTCTTTTCTGGGCCCCTGCTGTGTGCAGGCTATATATATCCGCCCAGATTTGTCTGGAAAACCCCTTTCATTACAATGACATGAAACATTTATTGTTGTGACAAGTCCTGCACTAGTTTATTATCAAACAGTAAGTACACTTTCAGAGTATGGCTAATACCTTATTCACATTGAATTGTGATGTGCCATATCTCCATTAAAAACTGACATATTGGTTTTTTACCTTATTCACAAAACAGTAAAAAAACATGAAAGTTGAAAATCCTTTAACCTACTATTATGCAGTGATTTAGCTGATTTACATTTTGCAGATATTTTTATATTTTATATCACAAAATAGTGGTGGTTTATTGTCATATATACACAGTTATACACATATATACAGATATCAAGTCAAGGAAGTCAAGTGTATAGCAATTTCTTTACTATTCACTGGGATGGGTAATGTCAGGGAGGGAGTGCAGGATTTAAGGGCATGCTCGTAGAAATTTTTGCACCATGAAATATTTTGCATCTGACATTATTAGAAATGTACAAGTTGTCACTGTCTTGCAATAATGTTTTTGTTAAATCTTTTAACTATAGCATTACATGAAACTGTCACGGTACACTCCATACGTTCCTAGCATTTCTGTGCTTTGTAGCACCCATGTGCAAAGTGTTTGTACACTTTCACAGCACAATGCAGATCTGTGTGTACTGTGAGGAATTCATTAGGTCACAGAAGACCGCCTACACTGGGACTACACAGCCTGTCACTTCCATGTAGAAACTTTGGCAAGCAGCTTGAGAGGACTAGGTGTGGCTACGAAGCTTCTTATCTTAATAGTGCTGGGAGATTTGCTTCTCCTAGTAATGCAGGGTATATGGGTGGGACGGTACACTAAACTTTCAATGTAACTTGTCCCAGAAGTTCTACTGTTTAGAGCTGTGGATATTCCAAAGAAATTTCTACCGACAAGAGCCGGCCTTGTATTCTAATTCACAGTAAGTCCTTTTTATATGACAATATGTGAGTTGCTGCACTTCATACAACTTGTAAATCCTGTTTGCTCATTGAGTTTTATATTGGATGCAAATCCTTAAGATTATGCAGGTGAGCTGATCACGTGACTGTGTTGAGGAAGCAGCTTCTTATACTTATACAGCCCGCACTGAAGCTCTGGAGCTGCTATAAATCTGGTAGTCTAATACTGATCTGCACAAATAGTAATTCCCTAATATATCAGGGCTGCCATTATATTCAGCCCTGATAATATCATGCCTGACTTCTTCTCTGAGAATATACAGTCTGCTGTGTTGTCAGACTGGAGGAACCTGCAGGGAAATGGTAGAGATTAGGAAATTCACGGCAGGTTGTTGTGTCTATGATCTGGTCTGCAAACAAATAGGGGGACAGGAGATCAGTTGTAGGCTAAGGTTACCTGGCGATTTGTAGTCATGTAATATAAGATTGCAATGTTTTGCTACAGCTGTACATTGCGCTTCATGATTATGAATGTGGTCCCATTGTGACCTGTAGGTTAACACAACTTGACATTAAGTATAAATCCAAACCTGCGGGATCTCTCCACAACCACATTCACTATTAAGTGCATCTGGCTGTGCAATATCTGCCATTACAATATTGTTCTGCCATTACAATATTGTTCTGCCATATTGTTTGGGCACAAGTTTTTTTTTTTGTTTTTTTTTTTTTAATTTTTGTTGCCAGATATTATATTAAGGACGTATTTTTGGTCCATGTGCTCTGTCTACAAAAAAAAAAAACTGAATTATTTTAATTTGTGTTCCAGATAACTTGGACAGATTTATGAAACTGCCTAAAGGAAAAACTTTATTTGTTGCCCAAAGCAACCAATAACATTGTAGTTTTCATTATAAGAAATCTAAGCTGCACTGTCATAGGTTACGATTGTCAACAAAAACAGTTTTACCTTAAGGCTAAGGCTCCACGTAGCCTAAAAAAAAAAAAAAGTCTGCAGAAAAAAATTTCTGCGGAAACGCATCATGTTTTTTTCCATAGCATTTTACATTGTGCTTTTGCTGAGTTTTTCACAGCAAATTTTTTTCCCTAATTAAACCTATATGGAAAACGCCGGAATTTCTGCTGGTATAATTGACATGCTGCAATTCTCAAAAACGCAAATTGCAGCATTTCCGCTGCAGATATTTTTCTGCAATGTGTGCATGGGATTAGCCAGAATCTCATACACTTTGCACATACTGTAAAATGCTGCGTTTTCAGAATGCGGGGCTTTAGCTTATGGGTATGTTCACAGGGTGACATTTGAACATTTGAGGTGGACTTTTCCCATAAATTCTTCTCTACTTTCCACCTTTCCGGCCTTTACTTGCTGATTAGGCTCTGATAAATGGACCTAATCAGTGGAGTGGCTTGTGCCATGAGTTCTGAGTCAGCCCCACAATCTGTGGCAAGATCGAGCAGGATGCTGGTTTTTCAGAGTCAGGGATGAATTTGGTTGGGGTTTTTTGAGGCACAATCCACCTCAAATTAGCACCAAATATTATTATTTATTTATTTATATAGCACCATTAATTCCATGGTGCTTTACATTTAAAGCTTTACATACGTTACACAAAATATACAAAACAAACATGGTGCTAACAGTGACGAACTGGCACAGTGGGATAGAGGGCCCTGCCCGCAAGGGCTTACAAAAATATGCCATGTGAACATACCCATAGGATCAAATCAAAATTGCAGAAATTGGCAATTTTTGTTGCAGATTTTGCTGCGATTTGACGAGCCAAAACCAAGAATGTTATCTCCAACAGTCTCTAAAGTTGGCCATACACTTTAGAGACATTTTAACTTCAGATCCAGGCCGATTTCCCAGGTTAATGGCTGCGGACTGCTATTGCCAAACAGTGATACCAATGCCAAATGGGAGTACTTTAATTCTATTTTGGGGACTTGTACTGCTAAATTTATTGCTTTAGGAAACAAGTGTGTTATAATAAGTCTCAAAATTTTGACATTTTAAAGATATAAATGTGAAGGGTCAGCTGTAGAATTTGATTAATTGCAAAACAATTAATAAACTCTAAGGCCGGGGCCCCACGTGACGGAAATGCCACGATAAAAAAGACATTTTATAGTCATGCGAATCCCATCCACACATTGCGAAAAAAATAAACGCAGCGGACATGCTGCAATTTCCAAAACCGTTATCAATTATACCTATAGAAATGCTGGCGGTTTCCCTATAGGTATAATAGAAGGAGAAAGAAAGGTTTCCTCTGCGGACTTTCTGTGGTTTTTCCCACAGCGCTTTTTAGCGGCCTGCTATGTGGGGCCTTAGTCTAAAAAAGGAAATAAATTAGACAAGATTCATAAAAAAAAGACATTTGGCTAGGAAAAACACAACAAATCCAATATTTTTAAAATACACAAATACATTTATAAATAAATAAAATAAGGTCAGAACAGGTAGGCTCCATAAATAATAAGAATGAGGAGTTGGTTACCCGGGACCAAGAGAGGCAGTGCTACTAAGTGAGTTCTTTAGCTCTGTATATACAGAAGAACAGAGAGTAGTTGTAGTACTGCTGTCAATACATCAGTTAATATACTGGATTGGCTAAATAGACATGATCCAAGTCAAATTACATAAATTAATAGTGAAGAAGACTAGGACGAGATGGTTTGCACCCAAGAGCTGTAAGAGAACTCAGTCCAGTAATTGATGTATTACTGTTTATAATTTTTTAGGGATTCTATAGTTTCTTAAACAATGCCACAAGACTGTTGCAAAGCAAATATGGTACCTATTTTTAGAATGGGTTCTAGATCTTCCCCAGTTAATTACAAACAGTAATTTACAGTCCGGAAACGCCTTATAAATGAGACGCATCCTTTGCCGGTGTAGGGGATATGAAGACTTGTGTTTGATTTTGCAAAGGCGTTAGACACTGTCCCTCATAGACATTTAGGGATTGTCCAATTTCAGACCAATATTAGAAGACAAATATTTCTGTTGGTATAATGAAAAATGATATAATTTTCCAATCTACTCTATGTATCAATTCCTCATGGTTTTCTAGATAAATGTGTTAAATGGTCCATACAAAAATATGGGGATTATTTTTGTTTCCCTCACACCTTCCCTTCAACCATGACATTTGCATCCCTTGGTTGAATTTAATGGACTTGCATCTTTTTTTTAACTATGTAGCTATGTAACTATGTTTCTGGCATATTTTGAGGTGGATTTTGCAGAAGGGAGAACTGTAAGTCCAACCCATTTTTTAAGTCACTCTTGGCTCAAAAAAACCGCAAACTCTGAAAAAAAACAAAACCCTACATATTTCTGCGACATGTGGCCTAAAACAGGAAATGAATGGAGCCCTTAAGTTTTTTTTTTTTTTAAAAGCATTTAAAAATGCAGAAAAAGTGTGAAGGAGGACACATTTTTTACTATTTTTGTTTTTAAAAATGATGGTAATATTAGTCACTAAGTATTCCTTCTATTTCTGAAATTCTGCCTACTATTGAATTCAACTGCAACTGTAACTATTCCTTAGGGATACTATACTGTGTGGAGGGGGAGGGGCTATTGTGACATTATATTGTGTGGAGGGACCACTATGGGGCATTATACTGTGTGAAATGGCCACTATAAAACAATAGGAACAACCTGGAAGGGGACAGATAACAGTGGGGAAAATCTGGAGTGGGGCATTATACTGTAGGCGCACAAGGAGAAGGACTTTATACTGTGGGGGCAACTGGAGAGGGACATATAGGGGCCACTGGGGTGACAGGTTAATGTGTGATGCTACTACAGGGTCATTACACTGTGTGAGGGCTACTGGGGGGCATTATAACTTGTACAGGTGAGGTATGTGTTAGTGGTGGTGATGGAGGGGGCCCACTTTTGAAACCTTTGCACTGGGCCCACAAATGTGTTAAAACAACCCTGACTCTTGGTTCTGTTTTTCAGGGTTTTCCCACTGATATTTACATATGTAGATTTTATACATTATTTGCTCATCTCTTACCTCATACCGCTAGAAAGCCGACAGCGCGCTGAATTCAGCACACTGTCGGCTTTCACATTATGTGCCCCAGGGCGGGAGATATCCGTGGTCTTAGTTTCACCGTTCACCGTCAGAAGGGCGTTCCTGACAGTCTAGCTGGTCTGTGAGCTACGCCCTCCATGACAGTAGTTGTCCATAGACTTGTACTGAGGGGGCGTTCCTCACAGCTTAGCGTCATCGCTGGGCAGTAAGAAACGCCCCCTCTGACAGTACAGGGCTATGGACGAGTACAGAGAGAGGGGGCGTTCCTCACAGCCCAATTAGACTGTCAGGAACGCCCTTCTGACGGTGAACGGTGAAATTTAGACCCCTGATATCTCCAGCCCCGGGGCACATAACGGGAAAGCTTTGATAGCAGTATGTAAAACCGCATATACATGAACATGTGAAAGGTCCTCTTTAATGTTATTTATGTCTTCCTATTTCTTGGGCAAGAAGTATTCAGGGAATGGTGTCTAAAGCAGAGTGTTTTTCTGCATATCACTGAAACATGGGTGTTTTAGAGGTAAATTTATTTGTGTGAATAAGGCCTGAATGTGCAAATGATTACCCAACCAAACCTCTTGAACGGCATTATTAATGTAACCTAAAAAAAATGGGGATTGTTTGCAACACATTTCCCTGTGTAAACCGTGTAGGCCTATGGGGTATATAAATGCCATTTGTACTTAGGCAATTTTTTTAATGGTTGAACATGGCTATATTATAGCTCCATTTTCTATGTGGCTGCAACAGGTCAGGAATACTGCTGCATGAGCCTCATAATGTACCTCTGTATTCCTACCAGGCAGACATACAGTAGTTTTTTTTTTTTTTTTTTTTTTTATATCTGATTACATATGAGAGATTCTCACTTTAAAATATTTCCACAGTGGTGGCTCTGTAACAAAGTAACATATTTTCCGATTAATGCCATCAAAATTATTGACTATATAAATTGCTCAAATCTATTGCTTGCGCGGCATCTATTGATAGTACATGACAGATGGCAAATCACACTGAAAATACCATCCAGTTAAATCAACTTGGACAGAATAAAGAGCCCATGTATGAATGTGTGAATGACCCCTACATATGTTACCCTTGACTTCTTTGGTATAAAGTGTCATATCCCGCAGTGAGCTAAAATCTTTATGTTAATGGTAAGTTATACACATTGGGTTAGATATACTAATATTGTCTCATGATTAGACAATGTAATGTTTAGTGTAAAGTTACTGTAGTCTGAAGATGTGGCAAACTGGTTCATGCCTGATGATAAATTTGTCGTGCCACATTTGTCTAACTTTATACCACCTAGTGGTTGGCTAAGGGTCTGTTCACGTGGCGGAATTTCACTCTGATTTTGAGGCCAATTCCACAAAAAATTGCTTAATTCTGCCCTGATTGTGCCACTCAAGCAGAGATTGATGCAGGATGTAAAAAAATAAGCTTCAGGATCAATCTTGCCATGGATTCAAGCACCGAACCTGCAGTGCAAGCCACTCCATTAATCTTAAACTGTGGCAGAAAGCCGAAGCTCTGCAGGAGGCCTCGTGGTGGAAATGGAAGAGGAATATGAGTGCAAGTTCCATTTATATCATATGATATTATATCATACTCTTAGGCAGGGCCCCCACGTTGCAAAAACGCAACGTTACAGCAAAAAATGCTGCATTTTACAATACCTGCAAAGTGGACAGGATTCTGGCTAATCCCATTCACACATTGCAACAAAAAAATTAAAAGCGGAAAAGCTGCAATTTCAAAAACACTTGCGCTTGCGTTTTTTTAAAATCGCAGCATGTCAATTATACCTATGCAAACACTGGCATTTTCCATATAGGTATAATAGGAATAGAAAGACCGCAGAGGAAAACTGTGCCGACTTTCTGTGAAAAATGCGATGTATTTCCACCATAGTCTTTTCCGCAGCATTTTTTTGGCAACAGCTCGATACTTGGGGCCTTAGCCTTACAGTGCTTTGTGTCCAACTTGTGTGCCACATTTCTTGGCATTTTTTATTATAGGTTTGTATATATTACATTATGTCCAGTCACACACAAGTGACTTCTGTGTCTTGTTTGTAATTGTTCATTTTCCTCATCTCTATTTGACTCAGACCACCATGATCGCTGCTTCCACACATGAATGGTCATACACAGACATCTTGGGTTCCTTACTTTTCCATTGTTCCCTCCTTGTGCCCTAATAATGTCATCCTGCTGCTACCCCTTGGGAGTACTGGACACCACAATAATAGGGGAAACTGTGTTGTCCAGTGCCCCAAATACTGTACTGCCGAAATAATAATGCCATACAATTAATCCCCTTAAATTACAAGTACCACGCAAATAATGCCCCCTACAGTAATTAGCAATACACAAAGTGCCCACAGTAAAATGCTCCCCCAGTGCCCTGTTTATGATAGTGCCCTCTATAGTTGCACTACCAGATCTGTTCACTCATAGGTTTTAGGCCTTAAGGGTCCTTTAGCATATGAGGGTAAATGGTGGGGCAAGGAGTTGTAGGCTCCTGGTCCCTGCCACAGTAACTGTTTTTCTGAAAAAAAAAAAAAAAATTGATGGTTAGGTAGGTGGACATTTAGGGCACTATACTTTTTTTTTACAATTGACACTCCTGGCAGGTATAGCTTACATTTTGCCACATTTAGCTTAGTAAATTTCCCTAACTATATGCATAGATGTCTGCATCAGAACAATAGCAGACTTGCTTTCTATCACTGCAGGCTATTGTAGATCAATGTTCTATGTATTGCATATAGGAAAATGAAATAGTTCTTTATTTTGCCTGTATGTTGTAGTGACATTATCTTATCTTCATCTTATACATGTTCTTTCAATGTAGCCAATTTAAAAAACTTGTTTATCACATATTCTTCATTTGTTTATATTGGGAGATCTACACACTTAGCTCAAACGTTGCTGTCCTTCAAGAAAGAACCTACAAATCATTTTCTTATATGACCTTTGTGCTGTTTTCTCAAATATAAGCTTATTCTACTATCTTTCTAAATATAGTAGACGTAGACGTTTTACTCCTTTGTGTGGCCTAAAAATAACACGTGTAGTTGTGTTACTCCCATTCCAAATGTGTAGGCTTATTAAAATTTAACTTGTTACCAACATGCGTTACAATGGACAGTGTGCGTTACAGTGGACTACAGTGTGGGACTGGGAGTCCTTAAGACAACTAGAGAAAACTACAGTAGTATGAAAAATTTTAGGCAGGTTTGGAAAATATTCTGTAAAGTAAGAATACTTTCAAAAATAGAAGTGTTAACCTTTCCTATTAAGTCACGCTAGCTTTACTGTAAATCATTAGATAATAGTCTTTTGCCAGACCTTTTTCAGTCCCATTGTTTCAGAACCTGGCCCCCCGGAAGATCCCCTAGTATTCAAGAGGATCAGTCTGATCCTCATGGACAATATCCCAAAATGTAGAAGATATTCCCATGCAAAGCAACTATGTGTTTCCTTATTCAGGATTTTTTGTTGTTTAGTTTTTTTTTTTTTAGCTTTATTTTAGTACTTTTTTTCACAATTGTAATGTATTTGCTCTTTCTTGTTACCTTAAAATACAAACAGTTACAAATATGTTGTTAGCTGAAGGACACAAAGCAGATTAAGCACTAGGTTTCCTTAACTGAGCAAATACATCAGTCTAAATAATTCTATAGTAATAATGTGGGGTTAATACATAGTATTTAAATGGAGATGTCTGAGTTTACAGATGTGGGATGTGTTCTTATATATGCTAATATTACATTGTTCTGTTACATTCGCAAAACAAAAAAAAAAAATTAGTAGTACCCGATACAACAAATGACAAGTGTGAATGGCTCCAATGATAATGTAGTCCTTTGGGTTTCCAGCATTTGACCAGGCAAAATATTCTCTGGCTTTTTTTTTGTTAATGAAATCTACAACTCACATGGGAGCAAAGGTTAATGTGTGTCTCATACAAACATACAACATCTGTAATACATGTCCACAGTATAGATGTAGTATATAAAGGTATGACCACACAGGGCAAAGTTTCTGTGTAAGTCCCCACCACAGTAAAATAATGTTATTTGTTTGTGGTGACATTTTTTTGCAAGGCTGTTTTCTAGGCAGGAAACTGAACTAAATGAAATGGCCTCTTTGAAAAACTAATGCACTACAGAATGAATTACAGATCAAAAATGGACATATCCATATTTCACTCACTCTCCATAGACTTCAATGGATGTTTTCCACATACAAAACTGATGAAAGTATTCCATGTTGTGTCTTTTAATTGCGCAAAATATACACATATATTCTGGCACCAAATGAAGCCTTCATAGTGATGCCCTATCCACAAGATAGGTCATCAGTATGTGATATGTGGGTGTCCGACAGCTGTTTCAGCAAGTTCCCGATGCCAGAAGATGGTGCAGTAGATGGGGAGTGTAATAGGAAATTAGTAATAGGAACAGAGCTGCATTTTCCCAGAGCCACTGCCCTGTGCAGTAAATATGGCGGCTGCGGCGCTTCCAGTCCTCTGTACTAACTTGCAGCATCTAGAGGCTTCTGGAATAACTGATCTGTGTGGGGTTTGGGTGTATGACCCCCACAGATCACATACTGATGACCTATCCTGTGGATAGGTCCTCAGTATGAAAATTCTATTTGTGGCCAGAAAACCCATTTTAAAGCTCTTTTCACATATGCATTTGCATTTCTGTTTATCTGTTTCACAATAGAAAAACAAAGATGATGGCAGTTCTGGGTCCCTCAAAGGGTGCCTGGCAAACCCCATTTACTATAATGCCCTACATTGGGTTTCCATTAAGGTCTTCTCTGTTCTTTTGCCAGGAAAATAATATTGCATGCTGTACTATGTTTTGTGATGTTTATTAAGGAATCTAGTTTTCCATGGAAGTATTGCAGGAATATTTTTGCATTGGCAATAAGCCCTAAAGTCTTGGCCAGACCATAGGTCTAAAGACCTGAACAACAGTATACTCCTCTATGATGATGTCAGTTCTGTTGAGTAGACCTACTGTAAGGCCAGGATACCCTGTAACTAGCCTGAAGCAGAAATCAAAAGGTTATTCTCCTTTTACAGTTTTTGGCTTATTGATTAAGTTAAAAAAATATATAAACAAGAACACAAAATATAGGAGCTCAGCCCAAAAAATTATTTTCTATATATTATTATTTATATTTATTAAATTAAAACAATATACACAAAATGACCCACCATTAAAACCAATGAAAAACACCAAAAATCAAGGACTACTAAAATACTAGAAGTCCACCCTGACAACACGCATTAATGCGAACAGCCCAACTTCCAAACAATAAAATAGTGCATATCATACAATAAATTAAGAAATACAGAAAATTAAACCAAGAATATACAAATAAGGTATACATTTATATATATAGATGCCACCTCTGTAATAAGTAACCTCCAATTCATGAAAAACTATACAAATATTCAATGTTAGAAATTAGATAATAAAAGTGCCAGGCATGAAGAAATCCCACGCGTTTTAAATTTGCCCTTGTTTTATCACATAGAGCACCCCTGTTATTATTTGCCAGTGCCCGTCTTCTCATTTTTATGTTACTTTATTGATAGTTTATCATAACTGTCTTATCAGTGCGGTTCCAAACTTTGAGAAGACCTCATGGCATTTTTCAGTACTGCTCCTGGCCAAATGATATACAATGGGTTGCTTAATTCAATTGACTAGGACAAAGCTACAATACCCAGCACAGTCGCTATTGAATGTGTGGCATGACCATGTATGAAACACTGTAAATGATGCACAGCACTTGTTTGAAGGGCCTGCATGGCCCGGACAGCATGGTTGACAAAGTTTGGACCACCCCCACTGATCTAATATTAATGGGTCAACCATTTTCATGTATTTAACAACCCCATTAAGCATCAGCGCTTCTGAGGTGCATATTTTAGAGCAGGGCAAGCCTTTGCTGTGAAACAATGAATACGTTCATAAAGATTATCTCCTGTCTTTTTAATATATATATTCTTACAAATAATCTCCCATGCATTTCATTTTTATTTATCACATCCCTTGCTCATAGGTTAATATATTTATGGATTTCAATATTTCTTTAATATGCCATATTTCTTTTCATCGCAAGTCCCCAGTTGTGAAGCTTAATAACTAGAAACCCAGGTCTGTTGCAATGATCAAAATTTCTGCTCTACTTAATATTGATCAGTACTCTGTTGTGTTCCAAGTCTTAAATCTATCTCATGAATATTGCTACATTGAAAAGAAAACTTGAAGAACTTATTGACATCAATTAGGAATTCACATTTCAGACTGACTTGAAGAAAGTTTGGCACTTGTTCTAAGTCAATGATGTTGAAATCAATACAGAGCATGAATTCGTAGATGGGGAAAGTGCTCACTAAAAATGAAGCATTCATACAGCACTTAAAAAATACTGTACATGCAGTTGTATTGTAAGGGTCATATTTATAATGGCCAAACAATTTTGTGACTGTACAAGAAGGAAATTAAATTGGGTAATAGACATTCTACATCATTGACTTCCATTTGCCATTCCCTAAAAATAGACCCGTTCATCCTCATGTAGTCTTAGTTGGCATAAAAGGTTCTGTAAATTTTTGTAACATTTGAAGATGTCAAATGTTGCACTAATAAAGACGAAGAAAGCTGCAACTAGAAGGAAAGAATTATTTTTAAGGGATGTCTATAAATTCCTATTTACTAATGTCTCTGTTTTAATAATTTTAAGCAATATTTTTTGTCAAAAGTGTTGTAGGTATGATACCTTTATTGGCTAACCAGAAAAATTACATTTGCAAGCTTTAAAAGCACAGAGACTTCTTGTTGATGCTATACAAGGTCAATTAGTTCATGAGGTGATATGTTAGTGAGGTATAAAGTAATAAAGTGGTAATAAAATTATTGGGTTATTGGGGTGACGGGCTGGGAGGGGGGTTGTAGTCATTTGGAGTTAGTCTGATGGAGGGGGGTGAATTGTGTCCATGTAAGGGCTCATAAATTCAGGTGTTAGATTGAGTCCTTTTGTCAATGATCTGAATTTAATCATCAGCTCTCATTCCCAAACTTTTCTCTGTCATCCTTGAAGAGACCTTTTAGAATCAGGACTTTTAAGACTGACAAGCTGTGGACTGGCCCTGAGAAATACTTACTCACGTGGGTGTCCAGCTGAAACAAATAACTTTAAGCAATTTCTTATCGGCTATGGTTGTAAAATTAGCAGCTCTCTATGGACCATGTGTCCTATTTGACCCTGAGCTTAAGGAACTCTAGTAGCAATTGAAATTTGTCCCACTACAAATAGTTCAGTTCACTATCAGTTTGCCAATGAAAAGTAGGGGTAGAAATAACATGCAACTGTTCCAGATTCCAGTGGGTAGGTTGGCCCTCTTTTTTTTGTACATTCTTTTTATTTCACCAGTTTAGAAATTACAGTATAGGTAAAAACAGTAGATATCAGATTATACTGTCTACTAGGTAAATTGGAAAAAGTACACCAAAACAGCCGTGGAAGGAGGGGACAACATAGATCACGCTGAGTTATGAGGCAACAGTCAAGTACTCCATGCACTAGGGGTAAGACCTCATACATTACAGGCAAGTCAGTGAACACTGTGGTAGGTCTCAGAGTGAATTTAAGTACATAAGTAGCTCCCGTTTGGCGTAACAGTCAATTAGGCATTGACAGATTGAGTAGCTGCATAACCTGCTGATCCCAAATATAGTAAATAACCTAAATCACAAACACATAATTACCAAACTACATGAACTAAACAGAAGGTCATAGATCTCCATCGGTCATTGGTGAAATTAAATATGGTTTCACTTCCTAAGTGTTAAAGCCTTAGAGGGCAGTGCACGTAAGGGAAAGTCAAAAATGAGTGGCATAAGGTGAGAGTGGAGAGAGGGGCTTTAATGTGAAATAGCAACAGTCTCTGATGCTATGCCAGGAGTAGGCATGCACCATCCATGCTGTGATGCTGCCCCTTGCTCATAGAAGACTGATTTCAGCCATGCAAGTATTAATAGATACATGTAAAATTCTATTTCCACCACTTCTAAGTGACATACACTTGTAAGAGTTGGTGAAAGCTTTAGTTAACCATGGACCCCAACCCCAGGAGACTTGGGCTTGGGCAAGCCTAAAAAAAGAATATATTAAATTCCACTAATGATTGGCTAATGGGAAAGGGAAAGGATGTCACACAATCCCATAAACCAGAGGTAAGCCATGTAGCAGTATACCCAAAGAGTATGCATCTTCTAGGCTGTAAATGTTGACAAAAACTATAAATTCATGTCTAGTCCAAACCACAAAGTAAAATTGGATGTTTTATTTATTTTTATAAACTTTATAGTCTTTTTATTATGGAAAACCAAATATTTGCCAAATGCTTAATTTAAAATAGAAGAGGGGATTTATTGTTCTGCCTATGGTCACTCCCAAACTGACTTTTGGAACCCATAATACAGCATCACATGTTTGTTAAGTTCTACTATGCAGTAGTTTATAATAATGATTTATTTAGATTTGGAAACTTTGCAAATCTAATATTGAATCTACTAACCATTAAACCTTAATGAGTATTTTATCTTCCTATTTTCATACAAGCTTTGGAATATGATAAAGAATAATTAGCTGAAGATAAAAAGTTTACCTTATTATATTAAGTAAAGTATTTACTGATGATAGCGGTACAATGATTAATGTGTAGAAACATGAAACCATTCCATAATATGAAAGCATTCTGAAGTTACTTACAGAGAGGGATATGACATATATATGCTCCTTACAATTTTTAAGTTTGAAATGCTTCAACCATATGGAAATTAAATATATAGATTATCTAGAGATGTCCAATGATCAAGAAATGTCAATGGCCAAAGACCTTAAAAAAAAAAAACTTAAAACAGCTGCTCCCCACTTTTTGAATTTTAAGAGGCTCTCCGAAGACTGTAATTTAGATATTTCTGTGCCAGGTTCTGTCAGTGCTGCATGTCTGGTTTCTGGACTGGCTTCTATTCAGGCTCTCGTGATTGGAAACCTTGCACCTGAGTCGACCTGCCTCCTTCCTCACTTCTCACCCATGTTTACTAGTATTACCTAAACTATAGGGTGCTGTCAGACTAGATTGTTATAATAAAGCCAACCCCAATAGTAGAAGTAACTAAATACCGATAAACACAGGAGAGGAGGGAGTAGGCAGATCAACACAGGTTGCTTGCAAAGGTTTTGGTCATGTGACCATGAGTTGAAACCAGCCTGACATACAGCACTGACTTAGCTTGGCCCAGAAATTGTTTTGTTGACCACCATTGATATAGTGTATGACAAATTGATCAATTGATCTAATGCATAGGATATCAAATGCAAAAGGTTTATCAGAAGTGATGGTGGCAAACCTTTCAGGTTGGTTGCTAAAACACCCTACTGCTTTAATCTTATTATCATCAATGCTGTTTTGCTTTGTCCCAGATAAACTGATCTCCAAGTATGGATCAAATAATGTTTTCCATAAAATTTTGTACGTTGGCTCGGTGCTTAGCACTGTTGCCCTGGAATCCAACCAAAAACAACATCTGCAAGGAGTTTGTATGTTCTCCCCGTGTTTGTGTGGGTTTCCTCCGGCTACTCGGGTTTCCTCCCACACTCCAAAGACATACTGATAGGGAATGTAGATTGTGAGCCCTATATGGGACAGTGATTGACAGTGTCTGTAAAAGCGCTGTGGAATATGTTGGCGCTATATAAGTAAGCAAAATGAATAAATAAAACATATAGCAAAAAATAGCGATTTGAGTCTTGTCTAGTGTATATGATCCATGCATTTTCCCAATTAGCACTAACAATGAGGTGATGCGAATACAGACATTTATATGAAGAGAACTTAACCTGTTGTTACAGAATGTTTTTCAGATATTTAAGGATTTGCCATAGAATTTTTAGAGCACTTTTTATTTACTTGTACATTAGTAAAATTAAAACAGACTTTAAGGTCAATTACGTAATTGTTACTATAATATCATTGTCCATTCAGTAATTTATTTTTGGGATAGAAAACTTTATTACTTTTGTTTTCTAGATATTTTTAAGATGCTTTATAAATACCAATAGATAAGTACAGTCAGATGTAAACCGTAACAGCGCACAATTAACCTTCTCTATTTTCATTGAAACATCCTTTCAATGTCATTTCATCCGTGCATTTCTCGGAATCGATAGATTGCTTTGCGTAATAACAAAATGGGCAAAGTAATAATATTGGAAAAGGAAGAAGAGGTCATTGCACAGTGATGACTTCCATTACTTGAATAACTTTTGTTTGAAAATCCTTCACAATACACTAGGATGAAATGGTAACATCTTACATCACAGGGTGCGGGGCTATAGAATGTATTTATTCTCTGTTGTTATTTATCTTGTGCCCCTCATGCTACAGTGTGCAGAATGCACTTCTGTTAAATATTTTGTCTAAGGTCTAATCCTGGTTTCAATTCTTCAGAGGATCAGAACAATGGACATTACAGTTTTTCTTCTAAACAGATGCAAATGAAAATCTTAATATTTGTACCGTCTTTATTCACTGCACCAACTGCAATGTTTTTTGTTTTGTTTTTCTGTCCAAAAAAATAGAGATCATATTTTTTTTATTGTGACCTTTATAGTGAATGAGCACAGATATAAGTGGAAAGTCCTGCAGTTTGTATCTAGTAATATGGTAAATTTTGATGTCCGTTTTGACATTGGGCCAGATTTAATAATAGTGTCTAAATTTAGATTCGACAGTCCTAAATTCTGCCAGATTGGTGCTGTTTGATGAATCTGGCATATTATTAAACTGTCTAGTCTAACCATACACCCCTAATTAGTTGGTTTAAAAAAAGTGGCACATTTTGGTGCATGGCAGCTTAGGCCACACCTCTTTGCCAACAGACCACACCTCTTTTGACAAAGTCATAAAAATGTGTCTAAAAAGGTTCTAAAACACTTGATAATGTAGTGAACAACATTTTATTTTCTTGGCGCTATTTACACCAGAATTCTGTCTCATTTTGCTTGAGAAATCTCCCCCACTATGTTAGTAGTGTGAATGTACCCTAAATTAACTTTTATTAATATTTTACATAGACAACAAAAAATAAAATAAAATTTGAACCAAGTACGTCTGTTGTTGTGGTAACCATTTAAAGGGGGTTGCCAAGTTTTTTGTTTTTTTTTATGACCATAAATATGTGATCAGTTGGAGGGGGGGCAAAAACTGGTACCCACACAGATTAGCTGTTCTGAGGTTTTCCCTGGCCCTAAATGGTGGCATTAATTCAGGGCATGGAGCTATCTGTTTCCAGCACTGTACGCAATCCCAAACAGCAGATCTGTGTAGGGACTGGCTTTGGCCCCCCACAGATCAGATATTTATGCCCTATCCCATAGTTTGGCTTTAAAGAAAAAAAAAATCATGGACTGCCCATTTAAAGCAAATAGTTGAGTGGTTGATTTGGATCAACCCGGAAAGTGAATTGTAGTTTATTATTAGAGAATAAAATAATTTTTTATGATTGCGTTGGAAGAATTCCCGAGGAATTTGTGGGTATGTTGGGCATAGTGCCCATTAATCTGTTTTATTGTTTGCTGTATAGAATAGCTATGTAGAGTAGTTAAGTTTCTTTGGCATGGTTGATTAAACGTGCAGGTTTCTGTTAAAGAAGGTGTGTTAGGACATTTCAGGATTTAGTTATCAATAATACAACCTACAGTACAGATCAAAAGTTTGGACACACCTTCTCATTCCAAGAGTTTTTTGTATTTTCATGACTATAAAAATTGTAGATTCACACTGAAGGCATCAAAACTATGAATTAACACATGTGGAATTATATACTTAACAAAAAAGTATGAAACAACTGAAAATATGTCTTATATTCTAGGTTCTTCAAAGTAGCCACCTTTTACTTTGATTACTGCTTTGCACACTCTTGGCATTCTCTTGATGAGCTTCAAGAGGTAGTCACCTGAAATGTTTTTCACTTCACAGGTGTGCCCTGTCAGGTTTAATAAGTGGGATTTCTTGCCTTATAAATGGGGTTGGGACCATCAGTTGTGCTGTTCAGAAGTCAGGTGGATACACAGCTGATAGTCCTACTGAATGGAGTGTTAGAATTTGTATTATGGCAAGAAAAAAGCAGCTAATTAAAGAAAAACGAGTGGCCATCATTACTTTAAGAAATGAAGGTCAGTCAGTCCGAAAAATTGGGAAAACTTTGAAAGTGTCCCCAAGTGCAGTGGCCAAAACCATCAAGCGCTACAAAGAAACTGGCTCACATGAGGACCGCCCCAGGAAAGGAAGACCAAGAGTCAGCTCTGCTGCGGAGGATAAGTTCATCCGAGTCACCAGCCTCAGAAATCGCAGGTTAACAGCAGCTCAGATTAGAGACCAGGTCAATGCCACACAGAGTTCTAGCAGCAGACACATCTCTACAACAACTGTTAAGAGGAGACTGTGTGCAGCGGGCCTTCATGGTAAAATAGCTGGTAGGAAATCACTGCTAAGGACAGGCAACAAGCAGAAGAGACTTGTTTGGGCTAAAGAACGCAAGGAATGGATATTAGACCTGTGGAAATCTGTGCTTTGGTCTGATGAGTCCAAATTTGAGATCTTTGGTTCCAACCACCATGTCTTTGTGCGACGCAGAAAAGGTGAACAAATGGACTCTACATGCCTGGTTCCCACCGTGAAGCATGGAGGAGGAGGTGTGATGGTGTGGGGGTGCTTTGCTGGTGACACTGTTGGGGATTTATTCAAAATTGAAGGAATATCAAACCAGCATGGTTACCACAGCATCTTGCAGCGGCATGCTATTCCATCCGGTTTGCATTTAGTTGGACCATCATTTATTTTTCAACAGGACAATGACCCCAAACACATCTCCAGACTGTGTAAGGGCTATTTGACCAAGAAAGAGAGTGATGGGGTGCTACGCCAGATGACCTGGCCTCCACAGTCACCAGACCTGAACCCAATCGAGATGGTTTGGGGTGAGCTGGACCGCAGAGTGAAGGCAAAAGGGCCAACAAGTGCTAAGCATCTCTGGGAACTCCTTCAAGACTGTTGGAAGACCATTTCAGGTGACTACCTCTTGAAGCTCATCAAGAGAATGCCAAGAGTGTGCAAAGCAGTAATCAAAGCAAAAGGTGGCTACTTTGAAGAACCTAGAATATAAGACATATTTTCAGTTGTTTCACACTTTTTTGTTAAGTATATAATTCCACATGTGTTAATTCATAGTTTTGATGCCTTCAGTGTGAATCTACAATTTTTATAGTCATGAAAATACAGAAAACTCTTGGAATGAGAAGGTGTGTCCAAACTTTTGGTCTGTACTGTATATATAATGTGTGCTAACAGTCCTAGTGTACATTGAGATCTTATCAATCCAGGACTAGCCTTAAGCTATTTATTAAAGTGATATTCCCATGAACATTGCCATATTTAGATTTGTAGACAATTAAAAGTGAAATAGTTTTGCAAATATTTTAAATATTTAAATATTTTCTCTACCCATCTTAGTGGCGACAATCATTCTTTTTGATCAGTTGCCAATGGAGATGAATATGAATGCAGAAAGGTTCTATGATCTGGCAACCAGCTGTGAGTTCCTTATTTTGGCTGGGATACAAAATGTATGAGAAGATAACCCAGCCACAATAAAGAAATCACGGCTGGATTTCTGGCAATTGCCAGACCATAGAAAGTTCCTGCGTTCATGGTCGCATCGATTGGCAACTGATCAAGACAAAAGGCTGTCAACACTGAGAGGGCTAGAAAAAAAATGTTCATTTATGTTTGCAAAAAAAAATTAACTTTTAACTGTCAACCAATCTAAATATAGTTTTCTTTGTGGGGAAAACCTCTTTAAGTGACAGAGACAATTTGATTATTTAGTTGAGGATATAAATAGGAAAATATTGGTTTTAATTTCTCTCTCTTATGATTACCATGGAGATAGCTTCTCTTCCCTTCTCTAAGCTGCTTCTAGGCATACATTTTCCCTAAAGTGACTGCTGAAGGAGAAATGTAGTAATTTGCGATTATTCAGACATGAGCATCCATGTAATACATGTGTGCTAAATCTCAGTGGAAGCCATCTTAACAAAAGCCCATTCAGCTTATTTCCCTAAATGTTCTTCTGAAATCTGCTGACCTTCAGAGGTCAGTATGATATTAGTAAATGTCTTAGTTAGTACATGTAAGAAACACATTGGGCAAATTACCTTTTTGGAGTAAAGCCAAAAAGCCATGTAGTAATACTCTTTTTTTTTTTCTTTTTTTTTTTTTTCCCATGGTAATACAGTTTTTGAAGAAAATCAAGGTTGCGCCCAGGGCTTTGGAGTTGGACTTGGAATCAGTCAAAAGATTATCAACTCCAACTCTGGTTTCAAATTAAAATGACTTTATTGTTATAAAGTCATTTTAATTTATATGTATTATTAATAATGTATAATTAATTAAATGCGTTGTGTGTTAAATACAGAACATGGATTTATATAATTTAAAGTTATGCTCTCAATATAAAGCCCCTATATCAAACTGATGTACAGTAGATGGAACATTTTTTCCCAAGCTTGCTGTCATTTCTTGGTCAGTTGTTGAAGGTCTTCATAAGAAATCTTTTCATGGACTGCTCTGATTTGGGTGGTGTCATCTGAGGATATTGTTCTGTCTTGGGTACATAGCCTCTTTTGGTGGTCTGTTGTGTTATCATCACAAACAATGACTTTTACTTCTGGAATTAGAAGATATTTAGAAATACCAATCAGTAATGGTCAATGAAATAACAAAATCTATAAAATTGGGGGGTTTTGGATATTCATTTTGTTTCCAATGCCAGTTTATAACATACCGCATTATTACAAATCTTGACCCTGCTATAGAGGAGCTAGGAATAATTTTTCCAAGATTCAGCAAATCAATATTGCTGGCTTTATGCCCTCTGCAGCAACTTTTTTTTCACTTTCTTTATATATTGAATTTTGACTTATTATTTTTTTTTTCCCCTGAAACGTTGTACAGTGGATGCCTATTACTTTGTGGTAAAATATGGTTTTTAATGGGGTCATTTAAAATAAAATAAAATAAACTCCTGTGTCAATATATTGCTGTTACATATTCGTTATGCTGCCCCTACTGTGTGTTTGGTTCCTTTTCAGAATGTCTGTTTAGCTCATGTTTTTAAGGTTGGTGAGATACAACTTCTAGTGCACTAAATCTTATTGGTTGGCCTGGACAATAGCAGAATCCATGTACAAGAGGATTCAGACAGTATGAGCTACTGAACACGTGTGATCAGATGTAAACTGATATATTAGTTTCTCTGATATGATAGAATGGAAAGCAAAACGGCATAACCGGCAACCAAGACTTGTGGCCACCTCAAATCTTGATATTAATTGTATAGACATTTTATTTAGACCTTCTATAACACTGTTATTAGATTAGACATCTGTATGTCAGTATTATCCAGGTTCTGGATGGCACTGCTGCTTAGGCACCGCAGGATATTATTTTTGCATTTAAGGGTTTCTCAATTTCAGCTAATAAATGTTACTGTTTGCAAAATGAAAAGTTATACAATTTTCTAATCTACTTTCTGTATCAATTCCTGGTGGCTTCCTAGATCTCTGCTTGCTGTCAGTCTTTGCTTACTTCAAGGGGATAGAAATTAGTCCTTGGTCATGTGATCAACACACAGGTGCACAGTTCGTTACAGTCACACCACAGTAATCATAGCTCTGTTTTGTAACGAGCTGTGCACCTGTGTGTTATCACATGACCATGGACTATATATCACATTGTTACTATGTTTTTTAATTTATTATGAATTAAAAGTTATATTTTATTTAACTTCTGGATGCTGGAACCATTTTTATTTTTTCCATTTCCTGTATATCACATGACCCTGGACTGTATATCACATGACCATGGACTGATTTTATCCACTGGAAGTAAGCAGAAGGAATGACAGCAAGCAGAGAACGAAAGAACAGAATTGGTAAAGGTTTATAGGAAAACTGTATAACTTATACAAACAATAACATTTATTTCTCAAAACTGGACAATCCCTTTAACATCAATTTATAGCATTACATTTAAATGTATAGCGTTAAACAAGTATATGCAAATGTTTTTGGTTAACATGTGACTTATTTAGATATCATACTTTATGAAGCTAGACATTTTTGATATGGTTAATTAAATATTTTATGATGGTTCACCATATGGGATAGGGAATGCCAACACAAGATACAGCACCAAGCACCACTCAGTATAACTCTTACTTTGTCATAGTATTTAAAAAAAAATGCGATAATTATCAAATATATATCTGGCTTTTATGTTCTTTGTTCTTCGATTAGATTTTTTTTTATAAGTAAAATGATATTTAAAACCTTGTCCATTGTGTCAAAGTGTAATTAAGCCATGTACTGAAGGTGTAGTGAAATAGAGAGGTTTCATTAGAAGAGGTCCTTGAGACAAGGCGCACAGTGACAGTGATAAACTCCCTGCTACTACAAATGTAGATCGCATTACTTAAAGATCATTCCTCTTGTACTGAAATGGGAGCGTGTCTCCTCTAAGAAAATAATAACGGTTATTTATTATAAGCAGCACGTAAAGAACACCACAGTACATTATGGCACCGATAGCCATCAATACTGTAGATGATGCTACTGTTGGAATGGCTGCTCAATTTAATTGTGAATGATAGCTTGGTTGGCTCACACAGATAAAACGGGAAACAGAAGGCATATCATATATTAACCTCTGGAGAATGGATTGTACTGCAGTGTATACATTAGATAATAGAAGCTTGGTTTACCATCAAATAGGATAACCCTTTTCTGTGTAAATCATTAACAATAGTCAACCTGCTGAATTAATCATTTTTATTTATTAATTAATTACTTATTGATTTATTTTGCTTACTTATATAGCGCCATCATATTTCGCAGCGCTTTACAGACATTGCAACAACAGGTGCTCCAGAAAATGGCATACCCAGCAAACCACATACAATATTCTAGAGGCCTCTGTTCTTAATGAGCTTTGATGTCCTGTAAGAGCTGTACTAGAATAATAATAATAATAATAATAATACTAATAAATAGCCAAGCAGTCTTTTATATGATGTTTCTTTACCTCCCAAAGAAGTGAATGGGGGTTACAGAAACCCTGTACATTGCTACATTGTATTTACCTTATGTTACACTGGTGACTTGTGACTGCCAACACCTTGGTCCTCTTGTTGGTCATGACTGATGGATCGTTTACAAGCCCTGCTTGTATCTTCGTGCCTTGCCTGCCCTTCATCTACTCCTGCTCCCACATGCTGTGATTATTGGGTGCATTCACCCACCCTCTCCTTTTCTTAAAGGGCCAGTGTGTGCACCAATCCCAGCCTGCCTGGTCTTTTAAGGCAGCCTCACACAGTGCAGGGGGCCCGAGCAAAAGTTTTAGTGCTCTAGTTTTCTGCACCAAGGTCTTCTTAATTGCTTATTTGACCTGTGTTTTGACCCCCAGGTTTGCTATTTGACTTCATCTCTCTGGCTGCTTTGTACTCTGCCTGAAACCTGTGTCTGACCTCATCTAGCCCTAGAAACACAAAAAAATAAAACAGTTAGTTTGAACATTTCAGGGTTAACCCCACTTACTCAAACATGGAAACCAGAGGTCCTCATATTTACGGAGGGTACCTCATTTATCCAATCTGAGGTTGTATTTTATATGCCAGTGTCACCAGAGATTTCTTAGCTTTCCAATGAAAGGCTATAAAATTTGTGTGCTTGATAGAGCAAGCAAGGATGGACAGTTTGTGATTCTCCATAACAGGAAGTCCTGAGACATATCCAAGAATACAAAGGTGTTTGATCACTACTAAATTCATAAATATTATCACTTAAAATATGCTCTGGAGTAAAATACACTTTGCGCAGGAGAAACAGGTTTGACAGTGTATGAGCTTTGGTCACTGAAACAATGAGTTCTAAAATATCCTGCCACTGTTCCCCAGTATTTGAACATTTGTTCACCTCCCATTTCAAGAGCAGACCCAATTAAACATAGGCATCCTGCAAGCACCTGAAATGTGACATCCCTAGTGTCGCCTTCCTGGGCTATTAGTTTCAGGGCAGAATCATGGGAGGCTTTAGTCACTCTAAGAGACACTCTGCATTGATGTCATGCTGAACTTGTAAATATTAACAAAAACAAGATTTTGATAACCCATATTTCTCCTGGAGTTGGTCAAAAGACTTCAGTGTCTCACTCTCATACAAATGGACCACATTTCTAATCTCCCTACTAACCAAGGCTTCAATTGTAGGCATCTTGTTAAGTTCCGGGTAAAGAAAACTTGACCAGATGGGAGTATATTTAATATATCCAGTGATATTTAAGACATTCCTAGCATTTTCATGCTTTGTGTGTAGCCTTTAGCACTTGGTTTTCAGCATCCGGCTTCTGGAATATACCTTCCTTGGGTGCCCTCAACAAGTTGTCTTCTTTCTGAGCTAGATTTTTACCTTTGCACCTGTGCTGCTTGTCTGTTCTTGACTATATATGAAATCTGACCACTTTGATCTTTAGCTTGTGCCCAGACTAGTCTCTTGCCTGAACCCTGATGCTTTGCACCAGTGTGCCTTGGTCTGTTTGACTGGCTACAACCAGCACCAGGACAATCCAAGACCTTTTAGTGTCCCAGCAGTGAAGTTCCTACCCCTGTATGAAAATTAAAGAGTGAATACCAAGACAATGCCCTTAGGAATGACCCAAAGCTAAGTTGTTGTGGTAACATAATTGGTCCACATCCACTGATTGTTGTACCTTAGCTTCTAAGTTATGCAAGCAGCCTAGCTTGCTATACTATGCTGTTTCTATAGTACTCATTAACTTATATGGGAGTTACTGATACAGTCAAGTGGGCTGTATTAAGTTATTTATTTTGCTTGCTTACAGTGCCTTGCGAAAGTATTCGGCCCCCTTGAACTTTTCAACCTTTCGCCACATTTCAGGCTTCAAACATAAAGATATAAAATTTAAATTTTTTTTGGTGAAGAATCAACAACAAGTGGGACACAATTGTGAAGTGGAACGAAATTTATTGGTTATTTTAAACTTTTGTAAAAAATAAAAAACTGAAAAGTGGGGCGTGCAATATTATTCGGCCCCCATAAGTTAATACTTTGTAGCGCCACCTTTTGCTGCGATTACAGCTGCAAGTCGCTAGGGGTATGTCTCTATCAGTTTTGCACATCGAGAGACTGAAATTCTTGCCCATTCTTCCTTGGAAAACAGCTCGAGCTCAGTGAGGTTGGATGGAGAGCGTTTGTGAACAGCAGTTTTCAGCTCTTTCCACAGATTCTCGATTGGATTCAGGTCTGGACTTTGACTTGGCCATTCTAACACCTGGATACGTTTATTTGTGAACCATTCTATTGTAGATTTTGCTTTATGTTTGGGATCATTGTCTTGTTGGAAGATAAATCTCCGTCCCAGTCTCAGGTCTTTTGCAGACTCCAACAGGTTTTCTTCCAGAATGGTCCTGTATTTGGCTCCATCCATCTTCCCATCAATTTTAACCATCTTCCCTGTCCCTGCTGAAGAAAAGCAGGCCCAAACCATGATGCTGCTGCCACCACCACGTTTGACAGTGGGGATAGTGTGTTCAGGGTGATGAGCTGTGTTGCTTTTACTCCAAACATATCGTTTTGCATTGTGGCCAAAAAGTTCGATTTTGGTTTCATCTGACCAGAGCACCTTCTTCCACATGTTTGGTGTGTCTCCCAGGTGGCTTGTGGTAAACTTTAAACGAGACTTTTTATGGATATCTTTGAGAAATGGCTTTCTTCTTGCCACTCTTCCATAAAGGCCAGATTTGTGCAGTGTAAGACTGATTGTTGTCCTATGGACAGATTCTCCCACCTCAGCTGTAGATCTCTGCAGTTCATCCAGAGTGATCATGGGTCTCTTGGCTGCATCTCTGATCAGCCTTCTCCTTGTTTGAGATGAAAGTTTAGAGGGACGGCCGGGTCTTGGTAGATTTGCAGCGGTCTGATACTCCTTCCATTTCAATATGATCGCTTGCACAGTGCTCCTTGGGATGTTTAAAGTTTGGGAAATATTTTTGTATCCAAATCCGGCTTTAAACTTCTCCACAACAGTATCACAGACCTGCCTGGTGTGTTCCTTGGTCTTCATAATGCTCTCTGTGCTTTAAACAGAACCCTGAGACTATCACAGAGCAGGTGCATTTATACGGAGACTTGATTACACACAGGTGGATTATATTTATCTTCATCAGTCATTTAGGACAACATTGGATCATTCAGAGATCCTCACTGAACTTCTGGAGTGAGTTTGCTGCACTGAAAGTAAAGGGGCCGAATAATATTGCACGCCCCACTTTTCAGTTTTTTATTTTTTATAAATGTTTAAAATAACCAATAAATTTCGTTCCACTTCACAATTGTGTCCCACTTGTTGTTGATTCTTCACCAAAAAATTAAAATTTTATATCCTTATGTTTGAAACCTGAAATGTGGCAAAAGGTTGAAAAGTTCAAGGGGGCCGAATACTTTCGCAAGGCACTGTATATAGAGCAATCATATTCTGCAGCAATTTACAGACATTGTCAATCACTGTCCCATATAGGTTCTTTTTTTTTTTTTTCAAAAAAGTTCAATAACTCCTTTAACATGGTCAATTGGGTCCTCCAGCCAAATCCCCGATTGACCATGTGAATGAAGCACCAGTGCACTTGTCACCAGTGTCCCATTGACTGCTATTGGGCTGCTGGGACTACAAGCACACTGGTGCTTCATTTTAGTGACTGACTTACACAGACCCCCAGTGATGTGACACTTATCCCCTATCTTAATGGGACAACCCTTTTACTTCAAACATGATTTTATTTGCTGAACATTTTCCAGGACTATTTCCAGGTAATATTCAACAAAGAGTCATGTCTATAGTTGAAAGTAAAAAGCTTCACAGTCACAGATGGAGCCCTGGTGCTTTCATGTTTTGGTTGTCCTAGAACAACTGCCAGCAAGTGCCACAATTTAGATACAGTATGTTCATGAATAGATCATTGAGGAGACTAACAAGTACAGATCAGAAGGATTGCTGACCTCAATAACCACACTATAAGAAATAATAAAAAAGGGTTCATTAGCAGACTTCTACTTTGAGGAACTAAAGAATGTTTAAACTCGTAACTTGGAGAAAAGACAATACTTTGCAGAAAGAAATTAGGTCTTGGATGCTTGATAAAATTCTTAAGCATAGATACAAATTGGATGGTAAATTAAACTGGCCCTTTCATAACCTTTCCTGCTTTGCGGGGCCCATGTCTCTTTGTAAAAGGTGCTGGTTTTATGAGCTCATTAATTTCTCCGCATTAATACATTTTGCTTATCTCCTAATTAGCTATAGCTTCCAGCATATTTATGATGGCTTTCTCCCCATTTGCTGGAAAAATTTCATATTTAATATTTGGAATGTGTTTTCACTGCAGTTATCTGTCTAGCTGATGGTTGGAAGTGGATCATGGTGTCTTCTGCTATCTGGCCTCTTGCTTTTATTGTCTTTTTGATAATTACACTGCAATTGTTCTCTGGGGAAGAGAAAATTAATAGGAAGGCAGGAAACCTTTGCAAGTTCCCGGCCAGTTTGATGATTGTTTCCCAGCACATTCCAATACTGATTCTTTTCTACCTAAATTGTAATTTAGTAAATTATTTATGTATTATTACCAATAACTAAGAAGTTCCACTGCCACGTTCAGTGGCTCCAAGGAAACAAGATAATCCTTTGTCTTCTCCTATCATTCCCTGTCTGTCTCAGTTTATCATGGGTTCGAATATGCATAGAGCCTTTCAGTCTTTTAGTAGTTTTAGTAGTTTTTCACGAAATGCTCATAATCTATTTATTTTAGTTTGACGCTGTAAAGGTAATTATGAAATTTTTCTCTTTTGTGATTACATAAATTTAGTTAATTAGCCTTTTTCTGTCAAATCATTATTTCCATTAAAGGGTTTTAGAATCTCAGACATTTATGATATATCCACAGGATATTCCATTAATGTCTTATAGATGCAGGTCACACTTCGGAAAACCTACACATATTTCAAGAAACACAACCTGTGTTCCACAGCCAGTGTGAATGGAGAGCTGGTCGTGCATGCATAACTCCCTCCATTTATTTCTATGGGTGTTCCAAATACAGCTAAGTAAGCATGAAGATGTATACTTGCATACTGTTCATACAAAATATATATATTCTCTTCAACAATGAAAATAGTCTAAGGAATCATTAGAAGTGCCTAAGCTTGAATGCTTTAAAAATTCTAATGTATAGTGGCCTACTGTGTTTATTTAAGGGCACAATAAAGCAAAGCGTTGCTAAAAAAAAAATGCTACAAAAAAAAACATGACCTTTTCTTATGCCAGAATTCTGGAATCGATAAATTACCGCCCATTTCAAAAATGATATGAATGGCCCCTAAGACCTCAGATAGCAGCAGGACAATTCTCTAGGTAGGATGTTATGTACCTTACCCTCAAGATCACAATGTGGTTCCGAAGAGAGTCTACTCCAGGCATTTTTTAATATCCAGATATTTAGCAGTTTAGTACATAGTTAACCACTGAAATTTTGCATACCATTTCTGCACTAGCTTCTCTTTGTTGGTCACACAATCTTTTAATGGACTTTATGCTGGGTAAAGTCTTTTGCATTTTATACCAGAGTAGATTCTTTTTGAATTGTTACCTGAACAGTGAAGAAAAGAACACTAGGGAAACAAAGACTGTTCAGTCCAAGAAGAAAAACCACGCCATCAGCTATCTCCTGGAACAATATCATATTTTGTGTATATAAGTAATCCACACCTTGCCAAATGGTTATTAGTGAAGCCTTTTAAGTTTCTTTTGCCAATGTAACAAAAACAAAAGTTACTATTCTTGGCAATTGTCTTTAGCATGTGGCTCATGAAGGATACCCTAGAGGCTCAAGCAGAAGTGACAAGTTTCCACTATGATAAGCCTTAAGATGCTCTTGTCATGACAATAGCAAACTATCAGAGGACTTTGGTTTAGAAAGCTTAGGGGAAAACTAATTTTTTGAGAAGTTAATGAGTACGGTAAATATCTTTTCAGCATTCTGGCACAACTTTATTGACTTAGAACTCAATAAGATTTACTTATTCCCTCTCCTTGTCTGGTATTGGTTTGCCTGCCTGGTCATCTTTTGGCTTCTCTCCAAGTTTCCTGAACTTTTTTCTTCATGTTTTTAATGTGTTTTCTTTTTAATATTGATTTGTGGTCTAAACCATTTTATTAAGATTCCCCTTTTCATTTAATTTTTCCAAGTAATTCTTTACACTCCACTTTTTGGACACTATGATCTGCAACAATATAAAAACGTGACAGAGGTGTGGGTGGATTTTATTTTGGCTGTGAACACTTGTATACAGCTTTCTCTGGGCTTACCCCACTATAGCCAACTTAGGCAAGGGACACTTGTCCAAAGGGGGAAGGGGGTTAAATAGGTTGTCTGATTAAATTTTTTTTTAAGATGTGATGGGGCCAATAACATTAAAAATATTTTACTAGCCTCTCTTTGGTCCTCCTTTTCCAGCAGTAGTAGGCCCAGTTTTCTGTTTGTGTCAGATGACCAATACAGCCAATCACAGGCCTTGGCAGTGACCTCTTTACAAACTGTATATCACATCAGTCAGATGCCATTTGTCAAGAGGTCACCACTGAGGCATGTTACAAAACAATTACAACTTAATACTGTATAGAAAGTATTGTATAAGAGCTATAAAGAGCCTTTCCATCTTAGATATTTATGAAATATGGACAGAATATACCATATATGTATATGATGGATACGTTTTCCACCACTTAGACTCACATATATCTCCAAATCTAGAAAAAAAAATCTGTCCACCATCCAACCTAGTGAGGCAGAAGCTGGCTGTTGCATCCATATTTCCATTCATTTTTTCATACGGCTTTATTCCAGTGTTTTTCATTGCGTTTTGTGCTGGGTGTTTTTCTGCGTTTTTTTTCTTCTCTTATTAAATCTATAGGGAAAATGCAAGTGTTTCCACAGTTAAAATTGACATTGGCCTCTGGGATCTGTATGTATTAGATATTTAGTGCATATCCTGGGGCCAATGCCATATATGGCTAGTTTGATAAGTTATTTACCGTGACATGCACAATCACATGTATGAGCAGGGCTTTAAGTTAAAAGGGTTTTCCCACAAACATAACCATATTTAGATTTGTAGGGAATTAAAAATTTAAAATTTTAACATTTAAATAATTAAAAAACTAAAGGGCATATCTAAGAGCCATAGATTTTTGATACTGATGACCTATCAACAGGATCAGATTACACTGTGTTCCAAATTATTATGCAAAAGTGTTTAGGAGTGATAAGGTAAGAATTTTTTTTTGTTTGTCAGTTAAACTCATTGATGGTGATGTGTGTCAGGGCTCTTTATATCACTGAAAGCAATTGCAGACACCTGTGCTAATTAGTTTGGCAGGTGTGTCCAATTAAAGGCAAGATTACTTAAGAAGGCTGTCCCACATTATTAAGCAGCCTACATCTTCAGCCAAAATGGGAAAGAAAAAGGATGTGTCGGCTGCTGAGAAGCAACACATTGTGGAGTGTTTAGGTCAAGGCATGACTACAATCAACATTGCCAAAACACTTCATCGTGATCATCGCACAATCAAGAAGTATGTAGCTGATTCACAGCACACACGTGTGCGTGCTGATAAGGGAAAATTGAGAACTCTTTCCAACAGGCAATTACGTCAGGTTAAAAGAGCAGCTTCAAAAATGCCTTGTCATAGCAGCAGACAAGTTTTTGAAGCTGCTGGTGCCTCCAACGTCCCCCGAACAACAAGATGCAGGGTCCTTCAGAGGTTTGCAGCTGTGCGTAAGCCATCCTGTCGACCTCCTCTATCCACTGCACACAAGCAGAAACGGCTCCAGTGGGCCAAACAATACATGAAGACTGACTTCAAAACTGTTTTGTTCACCGATGAGTGCCGTGCAACGCTCAATGGTCCAGATGGATGGAGTGGAGGATGGCTTGTTGATGGACACCCCATGCAAACACGGCTACGGCGCCAACAAGGAGGAGGTGGAGTAATGTTTTGGGCTGGAATCATGGGGCGAGAGATTGTCGGCCCCTTTAGGATACCTGAAGGGGTAAAGATGAACTCCATAATGTATGTGGAGTTTCTCAAACAGCACTTCCTGCCATGGTTCAAGAAGAAGAACCATGCATTCCGCAGAAAGATCATTTTCATGCATGATAATGCACCGTCTCATGCTGCAAATAACACATCTGCATCTCTGGCTGCTATGGGCATAAAAGGGGACAAACTTATGGTGTGGCCCCCATGCTCCCCTGACCTCAACCCCATTGAGAACCTCTGGAGCATCATCAAAAGGAGTGTCTATGATGGTGGGAGGCAGTTCACATCTAAGCAACAGCTCTGGGAGGGTATTCTGTCCTCATGCAAAACAATTGAAGCAGAAACCATCCAAAAACTGACAAATTCAATGGACGAGAGAGTTCAGAAGCTTCTTTCGAACAAGGGGTCCTATGTGCAAATGTAACATCACCTCGAATAAAGTTTTGGCTTGAAAACTGTTTCATTTCAGTTTGTAATAACCTGCTAATGCTTATAATTTCACAATAACCATTTTTGTGTTCTTAATAAAAATGAAAAGGTTGCAAATTCTGCTGTGCATAATAATTTAAAACATGCATTTTGTGTGTTTATTTTTTTTTAAAATATACTATTATCATAGGCAGTTTGTTCAAAAACCTTTCAATTATACTCGAATAGTTGATGACTGGAAAATTACAATGACTGCAATTCATATAGGTAATTTTGGAAAATATGAGAAAATATTATTTGCATAATAATTTGGAACACAGTGTAGTCTGGGTCAGACATCCCAATCCCCGAACCAATCAGTTCCAGGCGCCACCGCTACAGTGTAAGGACCCCGACTGATCTGATACTGATTACCGATCCTGTGGATAGGTTATCAATATAATGAATTTTCAGATCCTGGATAACCTCTTTAACCGATCAGGCGACACTCACATCTGCATCGGAAACTCCGGCACAGTGTCCACCTGAAAGTCAGCGGAGGAAAAAGTTCTGCACAGAGGACTTTTTCCTCCACTGGTCTCCATTTTAAAATGACTGACCTTTATAGCCGCGTGTTTCTGCTTATAGTGGTGCAATGCTAGTGTAAACTGAGGGTTTTTTCTGGGTTTTGATGTTTCTTTAGGTTGCAGAATTTGTATTGTTCATAGTTTAGTTATTGTGAATTGTGACAAGAAAAATTCCTACAGTATATACATATTGTGTGGACGTATCCTAAGTCTTTCTTCTAGACTGTATTTTTTTCTTCATGCTTGTATATTCCACAATCTGCATTAAAGACCGTATGGGTGATTCTATCCTAAATAGGATAAAAAATGTTGATCAGACTGTATTACTAAATTGTCATTTCTATAGTACATGTTACAAGTCATTTAGACAAATCCCTGCTATAATCCAGTCTCTCTTTACTACCTTTATAGATTATTACAGGAGCTGAACAGCAGAAATTTGGTTCTTACAAGTAAGTGCTTAATTTAATGTGGTAAAATAATAATATTGGCAATAGTGGACAGAACGTTGTATTTGCGCTGTTTTTTGTTCAGAACATTAACACTTAACAGAGTTGTATAGGATTAGAAAGCCACGTCTGCTTTTCCTCAAAACCCGAGTCACACCTCTTGATGGGAAATCTAGTTCATTTTAGAGATTAGTTCCTTTTGATCTAGTTCATTCAAGATTAGTTCACTTAGTTCATTATTTTTCCTGCTCTAGGGCACTGCTGAGAACATAGATGATCTTGTCTCTTCTACAAAGTCACTACTAGGTCTTTATATGAGTTCTGGTAAAATGATCAGATACTTTTACTATTTCTGATCATTATTAATGTTATAAAAGGATAATCACTTCTACCACAACTAGCAGCGTCATGTTGACATCTGCAAAGTTACCATTTTCATTGTCATCCCTCTGGAATTACTGAGTGGCAATTTGGTGATAAACAGCATAGTAAACCACAAGATTTTAATAAGAACAAGGGAAAGAAACCTGGTAGAGTAAACAAATCTACAGTATAGTCTGTAGCACTTTGTCTTGAGGAGGCTGATCGGAAATATATCATGTAACTTGTGAAGTAACTAATCTGAATGAACTATTGAACTAATATGCTAGAAGAACAAATCATGAGTCTAGTTTAATCAAATGCATATGGCTGAGCACAGCAATGCTACCTATGGATGGGGTACTGCCTCATAGTGACAACTGAAAGGCAGTTGAGCAGCTGTTGATGTTTTTATTATTATTATTATTATTATTATTATTATTATTGCAACTCACCTGCTTGTAAAATAAGAAATTTGTAGATTCTGTTCAATTCTCATTAACTCGTTCCTGACATCCGCCATACTTATATGGATGTCAGATTTTTAAATTTGGTGGCTGCTCAGGAGCTGAGAGGTCGCCACAGCCATTGGGTCTCTGGCAGCAGACACAGAAGAGAACAGGGGAAAGGTGAGTATTAGTTAGTTATTTTTTTGTTTTTTCTTGGTTTGGTATATATACTGTGGGGGCAACCTAAAGAGGACATGGAACTGTGGAGGCAACCAGAAGGGGGACATGAAACTTTAAGGACAACCAAACTAATAAGAAGTGGGACATAAGACAGATTGTTCTGAGGAAACCTTCAGCCCTGCTTTGAGCATTGAGCTTTTGCTGTGGCAAAAGAACAAACTTATGTGACACTGCATCTACCCCATTGTCTGCAAAGTGTGGTGGGAGATGTCAATAATAGCACAAGTATACAAATTTTCAAAAATTGTTTAGTTCAGAAATAAAATGAGCCATTTCTTAATGATTTTCATGTGCTGAATTCAAATATCACAAGGAAAACTGTCAATTGTCTCTAGTTTCTATGATATCGAAGAATTTTTGTTTTAATGTAAATTGTATAGATTACAATATAATTGTGACTTCGGCAATCATATAGGTGCAAGCTTATTGTTCAGAAAATTTTGAAATATTCTTAGGAAACTTAGCTGTTTTTAAAATCAGCTATAATTTACAGACATGTCTAAGCAATTTTACAAATTATAATTATATTTGGGCTAATATGTTATTGAACTCTGCAACATAGGTCCTCATTCATTGGCTACTCGGCTCTTTTTCACACGTCTCTTGTACTCAGGTATTGGATTGTCTATGGTAACTGTCCCGCAGTAGTGTGTGGAGCCCAACTCTTTTCCTGATCTCCTATTTTGCAGCCGAAATACAAGTGGTAGGCTTTCCTAACCATGTTAGTCAAACTTCGCTTTTGTGACGCAAAAGTCACTTCACCACATATATAGCAGAAATTATCTGCTTTATTAGTGCAAGTCCGAGGCATCGCTTAACGTATAAGACTGAACGTTGTAAGCCGAACTGTAACAAGTGCTGGATGGCTGATAGAGGGAGAATATATAAAGTTGTGTGATGCAAGTTTAATTAGGATTGCATCATCTGGCCTTTATTGGCATCTTTCTGTTGGTCATTCTGAGATGATGCAATTCTAGTAGATGATGCAATACTGATGATTCAGTATTATATTAAAGGCTGTGAGTAATATCAAAAGCACCTCTGTATCATGAAAATTAGAGCCAATTTCAAAATTTAAGCATCATTTCCGATCTCAGCAACCCAAAATTAGTTAAGAACAACTGTTTTCATGTCTGAACAAATTTGGCGGTAGACCAGTGTAGTTTATGAACATATTGCTTTAATGCTTGGAAACTAACCATATACTTAAAGCATCTAGTATCTATTTATGATATTTTGCCTTGAGTCTTAAAAGGCATTTTCACATCCATTTAGATATCTAATTCAATACACTACTTCAAGCCAATGCCATAACGACCTGTTCTCCCGTTTCTTAATCTGTAAACCTGTTGACGTCTTACTGCGATACATTGGTGTTACTAAAATACAAAGCTTTATAAATTCAAGCTATCTTCAGAAAAATCACATTGAAGGGATTAGAGCTCTCTGCTGAACATTTTCATTACAAGGTCATTACTTCTTAAATCAAGAAAAGAAAATGTAATAAGAAGCTGGATCTGAGCTGCATTTTACCCATTGAATTGCTAATTTCCGGGCAAAGTCAACAGTGATGCCACACTTGTCGAACTACTTTATTTTGTGTTTCTGAACAAAGTAAAATGTTCAAAGCTCTATTACTTTTACTTTCAAGCAGTAAATGGAAGTTTCATTATCATTTTATGGATTTTCCAATAATTGTTACTGTATGTAATATATTTAATAAGGTTAGCATTGCATCTGCACTCTATGTATGTATGAAATACAGTGGGAAAAAAGTATTTAGTCAGCCACAAATTGTGCAAGTTCTCCCACTTAAAAAGATGAGAGAGGCCTGTAATTGACATCATAGGTAGACCTCAACTATGAGAGACAAAATGAGAAAACAAATCCAGAAAATCACATTGATTTTTTAAGAATTTATTTGCAAATTATGGTGGAAAATAAATATTTGGTCACCTACAAACAAGCAAGATTTCTGGCTCTCACAGACCTGTAACTTCTTCTTTAAGAGGCTCCTCTGTCCTCCACTCATTACCTGTAGTAATGGCTCCTGTTTGACATTGTTATCAGTATAAAAGACACCTGTCCACAACCTCAAACAGTCACACTCCAAACTCCACTATGGTGAAGACCAAAGAGCTGTGGAAGGACACCAGAAACAATATTGTAGACCTGCACCAGGCTGGGAAGACTGAATCTGCAATAGGCAAGCAGCTTGGTGTGAAGAAATCAACTGTGGGAGCAATAATTAGAAAATGGAAGACATACAAGACCACTGATAATCTCCCTTGATCAGGGGCTCCACTCAAGATTTCATCCCGTGGGGTCAAAATGATCACAAGAACGGTGAGCAAAAATCCCAGAACCACACGGGGGGACCTAGTGAATGACCTGCAGAAAGCTGGGACTAACGTAACAAAGGCTACCGTCAGTAACACACTACGCCACCAGGGACTCAGATCCTGCAGTGCCAGACGTGTCCTCCTGCTTAAGCCAGTACATATCCGGGCCCGTCTGAAGTTTGCTAGAGAGCATTTGGATGTTCCAGAAGAGTATTGGGAGAATGTCATATGGTCAGATGTTTGGTAGAAACACACCTCGTCGTGTTTGGAGGAGAGTGAATGCATCCAAATAACACCATACCTACTGTGAAGCATGGGGGTGGCAACATCATGCTTTGGGGCTGTTTCTCTGCAAAGGGACCAGGACGACTGATCCGTGTACATGAAAGAATGAATGGGGCCATGTATCGTGAGATTTTGAGTGAAAACCTCCTTCCATCAGCAAGGGCATTGAAGATGAAACGTGACTGGGTCTTTCAGCATGACAATGATCCCAAGCACACCGCCAGGGCAACGAAGGAGTGGCTTCGTAAGAAGTATTTCAAGGTCCTGGAGTGGCCTAGCCAGTCTCCAGATCTCAACCCAATAGAAAACCTTTGGAGGGAGTTGAAAGTCCGTGTTGCCCAGCAACAGCCCCAAAACATCACTGCTCTAGAGGAGATCTGCATGGAGGAATGGGCCAACATACCAGCAATAGTGTGTGCCAACCTTGTGAAGACTTACAGAAAACGTTTGACCTCTATCATTGCCAACAAAGGATATATAACAAAGTATTGAGATGAACTTTTGTTATTGACTTATTTTCCACCATAATTTGCAAATAAATTCTTTAAAAATCAGACAATGTGATTTTCTGGATTTGTTTTCTCATTTTGTCTCTCATAGTTGAGGTCTACCTATGATGACAATTACAGGCCGGCCTCATCTTTTTAAGTGGAAGAACTTGCACAATTGGTGGCTGACTAAATACTTTTTTCCCCCACTGTGTGTGCATATATATATATATATATATATATATATGGTATGTGTATGTTTTTATATATACTGTGTGTGTGTACATATATATTCTGAGTGTGTCTATATAGCTATATAGTTAGTGGCAAATTTGGCTGATGATTTGACATTTTGTGCAGACTCCAAGCGTTTTTTTTTTTTTTTTGCTCATCTGATCGGGCAGATAGTTGGTTTAGTTGGTCAATTGAATGTCAGCATCACAACCAACTTTTAAGTCATGCCCATTGTAAGCCAGTCCTATCAGTGATTGACAGCTATCTATTTATCTTTCTATCTACCTATCGTTTTATGTACAGTCTTACATGAACATCATTCACAGGTAGGACTGTACCCATAACCCCATGACTGTTTCTAAGCATAGAAATAGCAAACCAAGAAAAAACAAATGACAGGTTATAGTGAATCTCTTTCTGCAAAACTATATATCAACCTGCTCAGCCCCTCCTGCTCTATAACATGCTACCTGCAGATTGCACAGCATTTTCATGGACATGGGTCCCCTTTAAGCTACTGCATATGTGATAAAATTATATACATTATTTTCCAGTGCAAGCTGTCAAAGAAGCGAATCAATGCACGTTTGGCTTTTCTAGATAATATGATGGTTGTGATCATCGGGAGACATATTGGCCACCTATTCTGTAAGGTGGCCACTTCATATGTCTACAGTAGTAGAACATATAGACCTATAATTTGGTGTTTAGTTTTTTATTTCAACTGATTTGTTCAGTTACAGACAACAATATTTGTCTAAAACTGGAGAATTCCTTTAATGCAAATGTAATGTCAAGTACCATGATGGAAGTGAAATGTGCCTTCAAGGTTTCAAAAGTTAAGTATTTGTTTTCCACCCCTTCCCCAATTTTCTGACTCTGCGATAACCTAGAATGCACAAGTAAAACTTAGTTTTGCAAGCAATTATAGGTTCTTGTACTATAAAATCACCTTAGATAAACCTCCAACAGGAGCTTATTGATTCCTAATTTATATTCTGCTAAAATAAGACTCTAGCCTGGAGAGACATGTTTGGAATATACTATTGTGAGATGAAACGCTGATGGAATTAATGAGACCAGGAACCAAAATAGGGCTGGAAATTGCTGAGCTTAATCATCCAATCAAATTGGCATATTTAACAATGTGTTTTATTTCTTGACGTTTAGGTTGACTTTAGAAACGTGTTCACTGATGGTGGAAAAGAACATTTACAAAAATATATTGACTGGAGTATAAATCTGTCAGACATTTAGATACAACACTGGTTTTCTATTTTGTCTACAACACTGGCATTACTCCTTGGGCTGGATTTATTGTATTGTTAAATATAACCCATACAGGGAGGAATTGTCTCCTGTAAACTATACATTGTCAGCCTTTATTCCTATCCATAGCAGGGGAGGAAGACTCATACTAAGTAAAATTGAGATACAATGAATTGTATGCTGCGCTGCAGTTTAGTATAGGACATTTTAGGAAAAGACAAAAAAAAAAAGGAATATGAAAGGTTTTTGTTTTGTTTTAAAAAAAAGTTGTTTTTTTTTAGAATAAAATCGTTTTAGTCTGCTGGTGGCTGTTTGTTGAAAATTGGGTGTTATGAAAAGTAGCTGTTAAGAAAAATTACAATTACAGTAATTATGTTAACGCTAAAACATTTCTTAAAAGTCACAAGTAAAGTAAACTCATTTAATTGCAATAAGGCTAGCCAGTTTTTCTTATGTAGTGCCCTCATTGGCTACAGAGCAGCGGTCGTCTGATTTCTTTGCAAACTTTTAGAACTACGTTTAGAAATTGACACCTATTTCCTAGTAACAGGGCCGGTTTTAGACAAAAGTGGGGCCCTGGGCAAAAATTAAAAGCGGGGCCCCAAATGCTGATATGCAAACAACACCATCGTCTTCCAGTGACAACCCCTATAATAACGCCTCCTTTCTGCCAACAAAAAAGTAATAACAAGCCCTATTTTACCACATACAATTCAAATGAGCACCTTTGTACCACCTAATAGATTTTTGCACCCAGTCATCAATTATTATAGCACCTCCTTATAAATAATAGTCCCTGCTTATAAATAATCTTACACCTTTATTAATAATAGCTCCCTTGTAAATGATAAATAGTGCCCTGTATCAGTAATATTCCCCCTTATCAGTAACAGTCACCCCATAAAAATAATACTGCTCCCTTAAAAATAATAGCCCCCTCATAAATAATAGTTACCCTTATAAATAATAGTCCCCATTATCACTAATAGCCCCCTTTATAAATAAGCCCACTTAACAATTATACCCCCCCTTATAAATAGTTCCCCTCTTATAAATAATAGCCCCCTCATACTTAAGTTTCCCAATTATATATAGTAGCCCACCCTTATATATAATAGTTCTCCGTTATACAGTGTCGGACTGAAGGGCCTTAGGCCCACCAAAGGAACTTGTTCTGGGGCCCCACCCAACAGCTTCCTGCTAATAGCCTACACCACGGCTCCTTCACTGAAGTCTTACATATGTGCTGACTATGCGGCATTACTGAGTATGTTCCCAGTATAGTCAGCCCCTATAGTACTGTGCAGGCCCCAATAGCTACATGGCCAGTTCATCCACAGTACTGTATGGGGAATGACATGGCCATGGAGCACTACACGTATGTGCAAGATTATAGTGAGGGAGCTGTGATGCAGACATAGCACACAGGGCTGCCAGCAGGAATTGTGAGCCCCCCCCCCCACAGTATAATGCTCTACATGGTATATAATGCTCCACAGTATAAAATGCTCCCCTGAGCCCCCCATTGTGGTCCCACATGGTTTGTAAGGATCCACACAGTATAATACTCCACAGTGGCCCACACAGTATACTACCCCTTAGTGGCCCCAGACAGTACAATATGCTCTCCAGCAGCGGCACACAATATAATCTGCTCCATACAGTATAATATGCACCCCACAATGCCCCCCCAGTATAATGCTCCACAGTGGCCTAACACAGTATAACATGCTCCATAATGACCTCCACACATAATAATATACTCCCCAGAGGGGTTCCCCCAGTATAATGCCCACAGTGGTCCCCCACAGTATAATATGTTCCCCACAGTCCCCCCCAGTATAATGCTCTACAATGGCCCCAGAGAGTATAATATGCTCCCCGAAAAGCCCCACACAATATAATACACTCCACAGTGGCCCCACACAGTATAACAGGCTCCCCACACTGTCCATTCCCCCAGTATAAAGCTCCACAGTGGCCCATAGTATACTATGCTCCCCAGAGGGCCCCCGCTAGTATAATGTTCCACAGTTCCCCCTCCAGTATTTTGCTCCACAGTGGCCCCACGCAATATATTATGCTCCCCAGAGCGTCCCCCCAGTATAATGTTCCACAGTAGGTCCTACACAGTATAATATGCTCCCCAGAGGGTCCCCTAGTATAATGCTCATTAGTCCCCCCGAAATAATGCCCCACAGTGGCGCCACGCAATATAATATGCTCTGCTGATGCCCCCCCGAGAATAATGCTCCACAGTGGCCCAAAACAGTATAACATGCTCTCCAGAGCCCCCCCAGTATAATGCTCCACAGTGGCCCAAAACAGTATAACATGCTCTCCAGAGGGGCCACATGTTATATTCTGCGGGGCCTCTATGGAGTATTATAAAGTGGTGGGGTCCTCTGGAGAGCATGTTATATTCTGTGGGGCCACTTTGGAGCATTATACTGGGGGGCCCCTCTGGAGAGCATAATGCTCCAAAGTGGCCCCACAGAATATAACATTATCTCCAGAGGCCCCCCCCCCACACACATTATAATTTTCCACAGAGGCCCCACAGAATATAACATGCTATCCAGAGGGGCCCCTTCCCCAGTATAATGCTCCACAGTGGACCCACACAGTATAATATGCTATCCAGAGGGGGCCCCCCTGTATACTATGCTATCCAGAGGGGGCTCCCCCAGTATAATATGCTATCCAGAGGGGGCCCCCAGTATAATGCTCCACAGGGGCCCTACAGTGCTATTATTATATTATATTCTGGGGTCTCCTCAGACCCCAGAGTATAATAATCGAAGGCCCGGGGTAAGTAAGGTAAAATAACAAACAGTTATACTCACCTTGTCTTACCTCTCCTGGGCCTCCTCGCACTGCTCCGTTATCCCCGCCGGCGACCGCTTCTTCTTCTCTGCGGCTGACGTCATGCGTTGTGGACGTTACCTCTGAGGCCTGTGATTGGGCCTCAGCGATTACGTGAGGCACACCCCACGTGACCGCTGAGGCCAGGCCTCAGCACCTCAGCAGTGATGTCCGAAACGCCAGAAGATGACGTCGGATGCCAAGGACAGGTGAGTAAAAATGTTTGTTATTTTTACTCACCTCGGAAAGTGGCCCTGCAGTCCCTTTCTGTTATTGCTTTGGCCGGGCCTGACTCCGGGATCCGGAGTCATCAGGTTCCGGATCCCGGGGGCCCCTTTGGGGATGGGGCCCTGGGCAGTTGCCCAGTTTGCCCCCCCCTAACGCCGGCCCTGCCTAGTAATTAAGAAGGACGTGAGGATTAATACTAGATAATTCTGGTTGAATAAGATTTCTTACAACTTAAGTACTATAGTCTTGGTGATTTAGAATGGGATGTAGCTATAAGGGTTGCAGTGGCAGAAGTTGCTAAAGGTCCTTGGACCATGGGGTCCCCCAAAGTTCCCATTGTCATAAAATATACCACTTATCAGAAATGGCAAAAAGTTGGAAAGGGGTCCCATTCCAGATTTTGCACAGGGGCCCAGGAGTTTCAAGGCTTTTTATATCATATCTGATGTGGTCTTTTGGGTTGAAACCGTTAAGGGTTTACTGTCAGCATCTATGGTGATTGAGAGTAGTGAAGTGGTTCATTGATGTTAGTTGTCTAGTTGGTTACCTACTTCCCCAGGCTCAATCTTGGTCTTTGACAGGAAGTCGAAAGTAAGATGCTTCTATGACTTTCCTTGATAACTCAGATTCATTTCATTCCAGGCTTCATTAATAATCAACCCCCTTGACACTTCTGCTCAGTCATATGGTATGGATTGCTTTCCAAAGCATCCTATGCTATATGCACTGGTTCTCTTTAGGGAAGCTGAGACAAGGTGTTTTAAAGATCTTCTAGAACATATTTTCACATTACTGTTCTATTATCCTTTTAAACAAACTGTATATATGAAAAGGTACTATGACTATAGGTTCACTATGCAACAGAGTACATTTCTACAATAGTAATGCTATCCATTAGGATAGCGATGTATTTACATATGCTTAGTATCCTGTCTTCTCGACAACGCCTTCACCTCCTCTACGATGTCTATCCTATTTGCAGGTGTGCAGTACTTTTCCTATTGGACACAATAGGACGGGCGGGATTTAATCATGGCGCTTGGCTATATAAAGCCAGATACACTCTTTTGAAGTACTATTAAAGTACTGGTTCCCACCATCAGGGACACGGGAACTGCAGTTTTCTCTGCGATTTCTTCTTTCTGCTGCTCATTTTATACAGCACAAGCACTATTTTTAGCAGTAGATCCTTTGAGACCACTGGTGATCTCACTGTCCAGCCAGATCAGTGGGCTGAATTAACAATGAGCTACAATAACAGTCATAATAATAATAATAATAATAATACCATAATAAGTATGGTATTAGATCTGGTTCATTATATGAAATCCCAGTTTTGGGTTAGATATACAGTCATATGAAAAAGTTTGGGCACCCCTATTAATCTTAATCATTTTTAGTTCTAAATATTTGGGTGTTTGCAACAGCCATTTCAATTTGATATATCTAATAACTGATGGACACAGTAATATTTCAGGATTGAAATGAGGTTTATTGTACTAACAGAAAATGTGCAATATGCATTAAACCAAAATTTGACCGGTGCAAAAATTTGGGTACCCTTATCATTTTATTGATTTGAATACTCCTAACTACTTTTTACTGACTTACTGAAGCACAAAATTGGTTTTGTAACCTCACTGAGCTTTGAACTTCATAGCCAGGTGTATCTAATCATGAGAAAAGGTATTTAAGGTGGCCAGTTGCAAGTTGTTCTCCTATTTGAATCTCCTCTGAAGAGTGGCATCATGGGCTCCTCAAAACAACTCTCAAATGATCTGAAAACAAAGATTGTTCAACATAGTTGTTCAGGGGAAGGATACAAAAAGTTGTCTCAGAGATTTAACCTGTCAGTTTCCACTGTGAGGAACATAGTAAGGAAATGGAAGACCACAAGGACAGTTCTTGTTAAGCTCAGAAGTGGCAGGCCAAGAAAAATATCAGAAAGGCAGAGAAGAAGAATGGTGAGAACAGTCAAGGACAATCCACAGACCACCTCTAAAGAGCTGCAGCATCATCTTGCTGCAGATGGTGTCACTGTGCATCGGTCAACAATACAGCACACTTTGCACAAGGAGAAGCTGTATGGGAGAGTGATGCGAAAGAAGCCGTTTCTGAAAGCACAAACAGAGTCGCCTGAGGTATGCAAAAGCACATTTGGACAAGCCAGCTTCATTTTGGAAGAAGGTCCTGTGGACTGATGAAACAAAGATTGAGTTGTTTGGTCATACAAAAAGGCGTTATGCATGGCGTCAAAAAAACACAGCATTCCAAGAAAAACACTTGCTACCCACTGTAAAATTTGGTGGAGGTTCCATCATGCTTTGGGGCTGTGTGGCCAATGCCGGCACCGGGAATCTTGTTAAAGTTGAGGGTCGCATGGATTCAATTCAGTATCAGCAGATTCTTGAGAATAATGTACAAGAATCAGTGACGAATTTGAAGTTACGCCGGGGATGGATATTTCAGCAAGACAATGATCCAAAACCCAGCTCCAAATCTACTCAGGCATTCATGCAGAGGAACAATTACAATGTTCTGGAGTGGCCATCCCAGTCCCCAGACCTGAATATCATTGAACATCTGTGGGATAATTTGAAGCGGGCTGTCCATGCTCGGCGAGCATCAAACTTAACTGAACTGGAATTGTTTTGTAAAGAGGAATGGTCAAAAATACCTTCATCCAGGATCCAGGAACTGATTAAAAGCTACAGGAAGCGACTAGAGGCTGTTATTTTTGCAAAAGGAGGATCTACTAAATATTAATGTCACTTTTCTGTTGAGGTGCCCATACTTTTGCACCGGTCAAATTTTAGTTTAATGCATATTGCACATTTTCTGTTAGTACAATAAACCTCATTTCAATCCTGAAATATTACTGTGTCCATCAGTTATTAGATATATCAAATTGAAATGGCTGTTGCAAACACCCAAATATTTAGAACTAAAAATGATTAAGATTAATAGGGGTGCCCAAACTTTTTCATATGACTGTATATGTGATCACTATGATACCTTTTATCCTGTGTAATGGTTACCTATATTTATTGAGCTACATTGGTAACAGTATATTGGAGGAGAGATATAGAGCTATATCGTATTAGCTATCCGACCTTAGTTATACTCCATATTTACTGAGGTTCAGATAATTACACTTTCTTCTTTATTACCATCCTGACCTACAGTACAGACCAAAAGTTTGGACACACCTTCTCATTCCAAGAGCTTTCTGTATTTTCATGACTATAAAAATTGTAGATTCACACTGAAGGCATCAAAACTATGAATTAACACATGTGGAATTATATACTTAACAAAAAAGTGTGAAACTACTGAAAATATGTCTTATATTCTAGGTTCTTCAAAGTAGCCACCTTTTGCTTTGATTACTGTTTTGCACACTCTTGGCATTCTCTTGATGAGCTTCAAGAGGTAGTCACCTGAAATGGTTTTCACTTCACAAGTGTGCCCTGTCAGGTTTAATAAGTGGGATTTCTTGCCTTATAAATGGGGTTGGGACCGTCAGTTGTGTTGTTCAGAAGTCAGTTAGATACACAGCTGATAGTCCTACTGAATGGAGTGTTAGAATTTGTATTATGGCAAGAAAAAAGCAGCTAAGTAAAGAAAAACGAGTGGCCATCATTACTTTAAGAAATGAAGGTCAGTCAGTCCGAAAAATTGGGAAAACTTTGAAAGTGTCCCCAAGTGCAGTGGCCAAAACCATCAAGCGCTACAAAGAAACTGGCTCACATGAGGACCGCCCCCAGGAAAGGAAGACCAAGATTCACCTCTGCTGCGGAGGATAAGTTCATCCGAGTCACCAGCCTCAGAAATTGCAGGTTAACAGCAGCTCACATTAGAGACCAGGTCAATGCCACACAGAGTTCTAGCAGCAGACATATCTCTACAACAACTGTTAAGAGGAGACTGTGTGCAGCAGGCCTTCATGGTAAAATAGCTGCTAGGAAACCACTGCTAAGGACAGGCAACAAGCAGAAGAGACTTGTTTGGACTAAAGAACACAAGGAATGGACATTAGACCTGTGGAAATCTGTGCTTTGGTCTGATGAGTCCAAATTTGAGATCTTTGGTTCCAACCACCGTGTCTTTGTGCGACGCAGAAAAGGTGAACGAATGGACTCTACATGCCTGGTTCCCACCGTGAAGCATGGAGGAGGAGGTGTGATGGTGTGGGGGTGCTTTGCTGGTGACACTGTTGGGGATTTATTCAAAATTGAAGGAATACTGAACCAGCATGGTTACCACAGCATCTTGCAGCTGCATGCTATTCCATCCGGTTTGCGTTTAGTTGGACCATCATTTATTTATCAACAGGACAATGACCCCAAACACACCTCCAGACTGTCTAAGGGCTATTTGACCAAGAAGGAGAGTGATGGGGTGCTACGCCAGATGACCTGGCCTCCACAGTCACCAGACCTGAACCCAATCGAGATGGTTTGGGGTGAGCTGGACCGCAGAGTGAAGGCAAAAGGGCCAACAAGTGCTAAGCATCTCTGGGAACTCCTTCAAGACTGTTGGAAGACCATTTCAGGTGACTACCTCTTGAAGCTAATCAAGAGAATGCCAAGAGTGTGCAAAGCAGTAATCAAAGCAAAAGGTGGCTACTTTGAAGAACCTAGAATATAAGACATATTTTCAGTTGTTTCACACTTTTTTGTTAAGTATATAATTCCACATGTGTTAATTCATAGTTTTGATGCCTTCAGTGTAAATCTACAATTTTTATAGTCATGAAAATACAGAAAACTCTTGGAATGAGAAAATGTGTCCAAACTTTTGGTCTGTACTGTATATGGGATAGGTGTTGACTACTACCTATTTCCAATAGTAGCAGGGAGTCTCATATTTGAGTGAGTAAGACATTAGAAATTGTTAGTTGGGCCCTAGCAATTGGGTTTCATTTCTATTCTCCCCTATTGCGTACAATTTTTTTGTAAAAGGCATTAGAAGCTTTGTAAAATTAGACTCAATGGGCCTTAAAAGAATATTGTGGAAGTACAACTTTAGGTCTCATGTCGCACACCTATGGGAGTATCAATTACAAAGATCTCATAGTATTCAAGTCACAAGAGCAAGACTCTTATACTGTATACAGGTTCTTAGTAGAATGAGCCATTAATAAATGCCATGCAGTACAGATAATGAGCAATTCATCATGTATTAAATACATTTCTAAAGTGCAGTTCAGTGGTCTTCTAGAGGGGTTTGACTGCTCAAAGTAGATGGCCAATATATAGTACAGCTAAAATTATTGTAGAGATTTTACTGTATATTAGAAAATGATATAAAGGTGAGTCATACATCCGATTAAAGGTTTTAGGGGACTTTTGATCGACTATCATTAGCAGAAGCATCGACAGCCGATGTAGTTGGGATCTAACTCCCTGCAACTTATGATCAACAAATTCATAGAGCCATGACATTTGAGTAAGTGCTATGGCATCTTTATCATTTACCAAGCATAGTGCCCTCAATGATCTAGTGGCTGTATTTGGTACTACAGCTTACTGTATTTCATTTGCCATCAATAGAGGTGAGAGAATTGTTTTGGCACAAATAAAATTTTAGAATTTCCCAATAGTTTTTAACGTCAGTGAATCCAGAACCATTGGAATTCATACTGCATAAATTGCTCAAAATGGTGGCCACCATTTTACAGATCATAAGAAGTCTGAGAAGAAGGATCCCATATCCTTGGATGGCAGCCTGGTGGGCACAGTCAAAAATGAGGAACTATATGTGTGCTTCACTGATGAACTGGTTGAATGAGTCATATCTACTATAAAACAGCCCATCCAACCCAACTAATTATTCTTGGCATTAAAAAGCTTGAAAGGAGTTGTAAGTTTTTGCGGGCAGGGCCCTTTATCCAATTGTTCCATTTGGTCACTGTTTAGTATTGTACTTATATTGTTTATTTTGTGTATTGTATGTAAACCCTCAATTGTACAGCACCATAGAATAAATGGTGCTCTAAAAATAAATTTCATTATTATTATTGTTATTATTATTAGGGTTTGATACAGACCAAGGAGACCAATGAGTGTGATACACAACTTTTCAGGGCAATCGAGACACACTTGATCTGAATAGAAGTTGACAACCAATTTGATTTTATTAGACCTGAAACAAATTTTGTGAAATTTGTCTCTTGCAGTCAAGTGAATGGGATTGAGCCACATGCAGTACCAGTCACAGCTGCTATACAATACATAGAACTGTGCCTAATAATAAAAAAAAAAGAAATTAAAAAAAAACCTGATCATCACAGTTCCTTCAATCAGCTGATCAGACACTCCCTCATCTGATATTAATGATCTATCCTAAGTATAGGTCATCATGCACATTAATATGCAATATATTCCAGAGATATATTTATTCAAAAATGTATTTCATGCAAAAGATCTTTTGATCCTTTATTTATAACTTGTGTACAGATGTGTGCATCCTTAAAGGGGTTGTCCAGGCAAAAATGGACAACCCTTTTAAATAAGCCAGGGGTATTTAAAAAATAACAAAAATTCTTACTCACCTGTCCCCGATGCTCCAGTGTCCTACCGGCGCACCCCGGTTCTTCTGCTCCAGTGGCTTCTCCCGGGTCTCTTCCGGAATTCCGCGGAAGCCGCTTATTGGCCTCAGCAGTCACATGACCACTGAGGCCAATCAGCGGTCTCAGCAAGCCTAAGGAAGAGGACCCGTGATGTCACAGGTAGTGACATCGCATGCCATTCACTGATTAGCATCGACGTCTTCAGCGGAACTCCGGAAGAGACCTGTTCAGCAGAAGGACTGGAACACGGTAGGAGGACACTGGAGCATCGGGGACAGATTAATTTTTTTCAATGCCCTCGGCTGATTTAAAAGTTAAAAGGTTTGTCCATTTTTGCCTGGACAAACCCTTTAACTTAGCTCAAAATGGGTTAAAGACACCAATTTTTCATTAAACCAATTCAATGCAATCTTGTGACATGTGGATATAACTCTGAAAGGTTGAAGTTGACAAAAATTTTTCCTTAAAGCCCCCTTTACTGCTTTCTGCATCTTTATGCTATGGAGACCAAGCAAAGGAGCTGCAGCTGCCAAACTGTTGCATTCCTGACAATAGGATGAACCAAAAAGACAGTTTCACACACACAAATAAATATCAAGCAGACCAAGGCTAAGGCCCCATGTCGGGTCTGCTGCAGAATGTCCGCCACATATATCTTGCTTCAGTCCCACCTGTGGCAAGAAACATCTGAAAATGGCTGATTTTTACTATGGCTTTCAGCTGCAATTCCTGGGCAGATGGCCCTGGATTTCACACTTTACATTGCGAAGAACTAAAACCGCAGGTGTACATGCAGCAATAATGGACATGCAGCATGTTTGAAACCTGCAGCACAATATTTTTGTATGTATAGCCTGCTATTATTATGGTATTCCGTTTTCCAGACATATACATGTTTGTTTTTGTGTTAGTGTTTTAATTTTTTTTTTTTTTTTTTTACATCTGAAGAGATTTTTACCTTTTAATTTCCAGTATTTTAATTATTGGTAATGCGGAGTAGTTGAGTATGAGATTCTCTAGATTACATACCCAACCTAATTTTCTTTTTTATTTTCCGCATTTAAGGCTGGATTTATAATTCTTGCTTTACTACTTATGTCAGAATGGCTAATTTTACAGAAACCTGTAGCTCTGTGAAAATTAGACGCTTTATTCATTAGGAAGAGCAAGGCAAACGGACATAACACGGGCAACATCCCAATGGTAATTAAGACCATATGGTAACAGAAGTAGGTTGTTTTGCAATGCCCTTTAAATGGCAGTGCACTTGTAATGCATGATGATATGAATTGACAGATGAGATGTTCTCCATTCTCACAAGCAGAAGGCTGGTGCTGCTGTTATTTTGATGCTTTTAATTTGAATAGGTGAAGGACCATTTACTATTACAAATGAACATGACCATATATAAATAAACTTTCAATAGGTTCTTCTATGTTCAAACAATGACAGAGCTGTCCCGTCACAGACTTTTATTAGATATTTTTAGTATAAAGCTGCTGATTATATTAACTTTTTATATATGAATTTATCTATTTATGATACCAAATTGGATTAACAAACATTTTATAGATGCAGGATAACCTTTTTGAGATGACCACTAGATATCAGTGAACCTTTCAGCTCACGTGTGAGTGAACGTATTTGTGTAGGCAGTGACCTGTATTGGTTGCTACTGCTGTTTGTAGAGGTAGCACTGACAGAGGTGGTGGAACTGAGATGGGCTTCCCGGTCTGATGTGTGGCTGGCATTACCAGGCGCCTGCTCAGTGAAAGCTGTGGTAAGCTGACTTCAAAGTGTTTCATTGCAATGCGCCAATTTTGCCTTCATTTCAGAGGCAGGCTTAAACGTCCCCATTTTGTTTATACCAAGGGTCTAAAAGTATGGATATCCAATAGATACCACTTTGCATGTAAGCAAAAAAGCATGCATCTTGATATGCTCATCAATGACCCAGTTTGGATACCTGCCCTCCACTGTCATGGTTGGTCTACCATCAGAGTAAGGGTCCTCCTCTACACCTTTCAACTCCAACTCAAGTCCAGGACCTAGACCAAGTTTCTCATCCTCCTCCATTTTCTTCTGTAGGTCACATTGTTTGTGCTGGGTCCAACATTCCCAGTGCAGTCAGCAAGATATGGAAGAAGCTGTTCTTCTTCCATCTCTTGTTGCATAAGATTGAACATTTCCGCTATTATAAATATCCGGGATCATCATCGTTGATGCTGCACATTTCCCTACTGACAAATGTGGTAGCCTCCTCAAAGGACCTCAGGAGGCAACACTCTTTCCTGATGAACTTCCATTTGATCTCAAAATAATAACACATTATAACACATTGTCCTTGTGGTCTCCTGGTGTTACATGCTGTCCAGCATATACAACAGGGGTCTCAAGCTCACGGCCTGCGGGCCAACTGCGGCCCTCGGGACAATAGTTTGCGGCCCCCACCTCAATATCAAAGTTTAATGTTAGTGCGTCCCAAGTTTGATACGAATGGCACTTTTCAGTGTTGTGTGCGGAGCTGAATGAACCTACCAATCACGGTGGGGTATATTGCTCTCGGAGGTGGGACATCAGCTGGGCTTATTGCGAACTTGCGCTATTACCCCGGGCTCAGAAGCAGAGGCGGCCGCGGAAATTGCTACTCAGCGGGACAGAAAAAAATGCAGAAAAGACGCATCGGCTAAACACTGAAATAGTGACACCAAGTGGAATTATATATTACACAGCCCCAAACATGTCTTTTTCAAAGCCTGCAGTGAAGAGAAAGGTTGGTGATGAGCACAGACAATTTCAGGAAAAGTGGGAAGTGCAATATTTCTTTGTTGAGCACAGGGCATCCCGACGTGTCTTATTTGCACAGAGAAAGTTGCGGTGCACAAAGAATACAATTTGAAACGTCATTACACAACTAGACATGCTGAGGAGTATGCAAAATACCAGGGAGATGAGAGAGCAAACTGGGTTGCTAATCTTAAAACACATCTACTGAGGCAAAAAGATTTCTTTAAGAAAGCAACCAAAGAGAATGATGCAGCAGTCGAAGCTAGCTACGTGGTTAGTGAGATGATTGCTAAAGCAGGAAAGCCATTCAAAGAAGGTGAATTTGTAAAAAAAAGTGCATATTACAGGCTGCAAGTATTGTCTGTCCAGAAAAGAAAGGTCAGTTTAGCTATTTATTTTTATTTTTTAACACAAAATAAGATGAAAAAATAAAGACATTTGATAACATTGGAATGTTTTTGTAAGAGCTTTTCTTGTGGAAAACCTGATGTGGCCCAGCCTCACCGAGACTCTACCTCCAGCGGCCCCCAGGTAAATTGAGTTTGAGACCCCTGATATACAAGGTGGAACAGCAAGTTTTCGTATTGCATCGCAAGCTGTACAAAGGCAGACAGTTCTTTTGTTGCAAGTCCATGATGGTGTTCATAGTTAAAAATGAACAGCTGGAATTCCCAGACAATGTCTTGGCTATGTGCGTAACCTCCTTCAAATCACTATATGTTTTTATAAAACTTCACAACATTAAATTTATGACTTGCGCCATGGAGGTTATTTTACCTAACTGCGGATCAGCCACAATATTTGTACTGTTGTCATTCACTATGTTGCCTATTTGCAGTTGATGTGGAGACATCCAGTAGGAAATTGGCAGCTTGATGCAGAAGAGCAACTACTCTGCTGTATGGCTTTTCTTGCCCAGGCTCATCAGCTGTGAGACAGAATGACAGTGCTTCAGCTTGGACAAATGACTAGAGAAAGGAGGGAGAGGGAGTGGAAGCAATACTCTGCCCTGTTGCTGTTAGGGGTGGGAATGAAAAGATGTCTGTCGTGGAGTATAGGCATTGTCTGCTGTTAGAAGACTCTGAACCAGGCCTGCACAAACATGGAGGTGTCATTACTAGCACCTGGCCTTAATTTGGTAATGCACTGATCACTCAACACATTACAGATGCATCTCAATAAATTAGAATATCTTTGAAAAGTTTATTTCTTTCAGTAATTAAATTAAAAAAGTGACCTTCTATATTTTATAGATTCTTTACACACTTAATGTTCTATTTCAAGTGTTTTATTTCTGTAAATGTTGATTATGGATTACAGGTAATGAAAACCCAAATCTAAGAAAATTAGAATATTGTAAAAAAGTTCAGTATTGTAATTTCAGTGTCACCTGCCAAGGTTTCCTAAGCCTTTAAATGGTCCCTCAGTCTGGTTCAGTAGGCCACACAATCATGGAAGACGCTGATTATGAATTGAATTACTGAAATAAATGAACGTTTCAAAGATATTCTAATTTATTGAGATGCACCTGTAACTCAGTGTACATTACCACGTAAAGAAAATTGCAAAGAGTGGGCTATATTGATACATGACAGTATAAAGCATGGACACCTTTATCAAAGGAATAATGATAGCTAGGTATCCTCCATTGCTAATGAGCACACCCCATCAATGCAATAAGACAGTGGAATCCACAAAGATGAACATCAATGCACTATACAAATCAATCTTTAGACAACATCCTTTTCACCCAGGCTCAATCCATGTACGTTTGATCCTCAGTCTATCTATTAAACCGAGATTCTGTCCATTGAAATCACCATTAAACTTTGTACGAGTCAATGGCTTTAATATTAGCTAACTAAAGATCTAACTGTATAGAGGTTTTATTTTGGTGTTTTGGAAAGGAGCAGAATCAGTATCTAGCTATAAGATGCTATTTGAATGGTCTTCCTTCAATACTGACTTTCATTATGGAGAAATCATAAGAAGACATTATAAAATGGAAAATATCTAAGAAATTATAAAAATAGCTAAACAGTGACTTACATGGTAAAGTCATGCTCAAATCATGTCTAAACTCCTGAGCTAAATATATGGACAAGACTTGTAGGAACTCAAAAATGGGTTAACTTACTATGTAGTTACTGTGTATTGCCTACCTGTATACATGCACACATTTCTCAACTTATTGCAGAGTCCAGTATTATGTCAGACAGGTATGACCTATTCTCTTAAAAAATATTCTACCTACTGTAATTTATTTCAGGAATTTTAGGCAATATTTTTTGTCTTAGCCCTGCAGTATCTAGTGCACTCCCACAGACCCTGCAGCGACACTTCACATGTCATTTTTTATTTTTAACTTTTTGATTCATGGTTTTTATTCCCATCTACAAAGGAGTCTATGTCTTCTTTTCTTAATATTTGCATAACTGTATTATAAAATCAACAGGCTCTCCCAGGAAAAAAATCTTTTCAAGTTACTTTTAAGAAAAATCTATCTTGTAACAATAGGTGGCTAAAGGACAAAAAAGGAACCTTGCTCTCACATTCCCCCTCCTTCGTCAAACCATCCGAAGAGTATGATTTTGTCCAGGATAAATGTTATTCTTTCAGATCTGTAGCAATCTGCTTGCTAACTAAGGTAAAAACTGCAAAGGTCTGCTAAACGCAGCTTGACATTTGCTTAGCAATCTTAATTCACACACAGGCATATGCCAACAATATGAGACATCTTGCATAATTGGCAGCCTTGTCACAAATGAACGCTAGACTGACACTGCGCTTCTGTTATATCTAAATTCTGACCTGCAGCATCAGAATCGAGCCCTTGTAACATTTGAAATCTGCCTACTAAGTGACAAACAAAGTGATTTCCAGGCCCTGCAAGCACAGCGGATGAGTCATTCCTGGGTGACATTTATTGAATGTGACATCATTAAACAGGCTGGTGGCTTCATGACATAATTAACTTGTGGTTCAAATGATATCATGGTAAGTACTATATGCTGTGAGCTTGCAATATGTTTCTGGCAAGAGACATCTCTTAAGGCTGAGAGACATTTATAGCCTTTCCAGGTTCCCTGTTGAGAGTTAGGACAACCCTGCTGCTCTGAGGCTCTATCCGGCCTCTGGTATGTAAGCAGACGGTGTATCTCACATAGTCACTTACTCTCCACTGGCGAGCACGTGTGGCTTCCTGTTGAAATACTATATAGTTCTCATTTAGTTAAGAAAATATTGTTACTGTTCAGCTGCTGTTTTCCAGGTAGGATTTCTTAATGTAATAGCAGGTGTAAGCCTTCAAAAATCTGCCTGGAACAGCTCTCTTTAAAGTGAATATTCACCTTCAAACAGCAATTTCTTCTTCTTTCAATCTAAATCGGTACAACATTTTGTCCTTATTGATGTCCTGAATAGCGCTGTATACATAATGTTGATTTCTCCAAATCCTCTGTGTATACATAGATAAATGATGAAATTCTATAGATCTGCAGCAACCACTAAAGGGAGCTTAGTTTACTGTATACTGTGCTTACAATAAAGTAAATCACTCCGGAGGATTCAGGCCCCCAAACCACAACCTGTTCTACAGACCATAACAGTAGACTATGATGACTTCTATTTCATGGCCAATGCAGCAGTAATAACTTTGAAAACCAATATGGAGTGAATCTGCTTCTCGGTAAAGACATTCTAGCTATCGCTTCTGACTTAGCTGATTTCCCACAACCCATCTGCAGCTGTAGTAAAGTGAGGTATACTGTCCTTGGCTTCAGCTGCGCACTATACAGTACATGCTCCGGATACCACTGGAAGTGTGATGATGTACCCAACCAGTGGGACTTCAGGAGAGGGATCAGTCAACATGTTATGAAGAGACGATCCACCTTTTAATTTTTAACAGTAATTTCAATAGTGTGCTTTTGGTTTCACAGTTGTTACACTGCATCAGTTAGAACATAGAAGGACATCATTGTCAACTTGTTACCATCCAGTTTGTTAGCAGTTTGGAGGCTTAATAATAATAATAATAATAATAATAATAATATGTCCTTTAATAGTCCCACAATGGGGAAATTCAGTGTGTTTCAGCAGCAAAGATAAGATAAGATAAGCAGATACAAATACAAATACAACATGTACAGGAATGTTCCAAAGTGAGAGGCATTACATTAATAGCAGACAGACAGATAGGACGTAGCGGGGGGGGGGGGGGGGGATTTAACAGGCAGAGAGATATTTCAGTTCTCTGTGTGTAATGATCTCCGCTTAGGTCGGTGTTGGTTGTACAGCCTAACCGCGGTGGGGAGGAAAGACTTCCGATAGCGCTCCTTCTCACACCTAGGGTGGAGCAGTCGGTCACTGACAGTACTGCTCAGCGCGATCACAGTCTCATGCATGGGATGGGACTTCTTCTTCTGCATGGAGCTCACCACGGACAGTATCCTTCTGTCACCCACCACCTGACTTGCGGAAGTCCACCACCATCTCCTTGGTCTTCCCCGCGTTAATCTTCAGGTGGTTCCGGTGGCACCAGTCCACAAAATCCTGGTTCAGTTCTCTGTACTCCCTGTCATCGTCATCTGTGATGAGACCCACTATTGCAGAGTCGTCAGAATACTTCTGTAGGTAGCAGCTGGATGAGTTGCACCTAAAATCTGCAGTGTACAGTGTGAAGAGGAAAGGGGCGAGAACCGTACCCTGAGGTGCCCCCGTATTACAGATCACGGTACCTTACACACAGTCTTGGGCTCTCACGTATTGAGGTCGATTTGTGAGGTAGTCTAGGATCCAGTTGGAGAGGTGGTGGTCCACTCCAGCAAGGCCCAGCTTGTCCCTCAATAACCTGGGCTGTATGGTGTTAAAAGCACTGGAGAAGTCAAAGAACATTATTCTCACTGTGTTCCCTGGTTTCTCCAGGTGAGACAGAGCCCTGTGCAGAAGATGGATGATGGCATCATCTACCCCAATGCCCGGCCGATAAGCAAACTGGAGGGGGTCCATAGCGGGGCTCACTAGAGGGCGGAGGTGTGAGAGAACCAATCTCTCCAAGATCTTCATCAGGTGGGATGTCAGTGCTACAGGTCTGTAGTCGTTGAGGTCCATAGGGTGGGGTTTCTTTGGAACTGGTACCACACAAGAAGATTTCCATAATTCAGGGACTATTTCCTGCCTCAGGCTCCTATTATACATATATGTAATTATACCACACAGCTGGTCCCCACAAGTCTTAATTAGCCTTGCACTGATGTCATCTGGCCCTGCGGCTTTCCTCGCCTTGATCTTTTTCATCTCTTTCCTCACCTGGGCCCGTGTGAAGGTCAGACTGTGGCCAGATAAAGACGGATTTCTGGATTTACTGGTCTGTTGGGAAGTGGCCGCATGGGGAGAAGTCATTGTGGTGGGAGAAGCTGAAGGACATACTGGGGTGGGAGGAGCTGGTGTGTGATCAAATCTGTTGAAGAATAGGTTTAGTTCATTAAGCCAATTAACATCTGCCTCAATCTGGCAGACAGACTGTTTATGACCCGAAATTGACTTAAGCCCCTCCCAGACCCCCCTTATGTCTTTTCTTTCCATTTGCTTTTCCATTTTTTCCTTATAACTGGCTTTTCCCTGCCTGATTTGATGCCTCAGCTCCTTTTGTACTTCCCTCAACCCCTCCTTATCTCTTGTCCTGAATGCCTTCTTTTTCTCCTTAAGTAGTGTTTTTATATCAGAGTTAATCCATGGTTTGTTGTTGGAGAAGCACCTCACCACTTTTGTGGGTACTGTGTTGTCCACACAAAAATTAATGTAGTCTGTTATGCAGTGTGTGAGTCCTTCTATATCTTCTCCATAAGAATCCTGCAGCACTTCCCATACCTAAACTCAAAACATCTATATTTTTAGTATTTCATGAATTAATAGTGCAGGTGAAGGTAAAAAATTTTGAAATATATTTTATTAATGAAAAATACCATTATTTTTTTTTTAAATATTGGGGGAAATTTATTATTAGGGGAATTTTTAAACTCCGTTTTGATGGAGTCTTCTTTGACGTAGTTTGAGTCAAATGTACCAAATGTCGCACGTTTTTTGATAAATTAGTTGCATTTGTAAGTCTGACATGTCTGTCCTGAAATGTTACTCCTCCACTTTTTACGCTGCCCACTGACTGGAGTCAATTTGTAACTCTTTAAAAAGTCACAGTTGATAAATCTGGAGTACAGACAACTGGACAGTCTAATCACACCCACTTTTGACAAGTTAAGTGAGTAGTGCAGAAATTAAAAAAAAAAACAAGTTGCAAAATTTTTGTGCAAAGGAGCTAAAAAAAAGTTGCAAATATGTGCTTTGCTACTTTTTTCTATGCCAGAATTTTGCAGTTCTAGGTTCACTGTTTACTGCAGAATACATTGACATCTGTTGTCTGCTGCTTAAACTTCTACCCATACACACAAGCTAGAAAATAAGTAGACAATAGACATTATAGTCTATGGGGTCCACGGGTTTCCGCGGGTAACAGTTTTTTAAGCAGAGTGGGTTTCCAACCTGTGGATCCCCAAGCGGACCCGAAGAAAGGAAATCCAAACGCAGGTGTGAACCTAGCGTCACATAGTTAGTATGGTTGAAAAAAGACACATGTCCATCTAGTACAACCAGGGGATGGGTTACCATGTGTAACTCAAGGCTATAATCTGTGACAGCCTCCTATTATAATTTTGGACTCCCACTGAGTTTGTTTATGCTTTATAATACACATACATTTACAATGTGTATATTGGGAAGGGAATATAGATCTGACTCTGGATGAGCTGTTTATCGATCGCTTGAGGCTTACAGTTTCTTAAATATAAATTGCTGCATTCTTTGTAAATTTCAGCATTCTCTAATCCATCCTGCTAATTCATTATTGATCAGAATTAATTGTTATTCTGCACTGTCCCTGTCTCTAATACCATGACCTTCTAATAGCTTGCAAAACATAATTGTTTGTACACCCCATTTGCTACTTTTAAATGGTTTTGGACTTCTGTAAATTATTAGTATCTGATCAGGTAATAATGTGACTATTGATTTAAAGCAAGAACAAATGCTCCAGGAACTAAGTAAAAGTAAATGAAAACTCCACTTAAAAATGTATGACGCAATGCCGACACAGCACTCAAACATCTTGGCTACATTTCTTTAATATATCAAAGCTGCATTGAATAACATCATTTTTTTGGAACATATGAGGTTCCTAGAGCACATTTTTATTGAAAGTGTAACTACATTTTCAGACAAGTTTTGATTTTCTGGCAGCATTTGTGTCATTAATACATTTTGTAATATATTATTTTTATGAAATTTTGGCTCCTTTCTGTGGAATCCTGCACTATTTTATTCTTTGCCTTGTTTCTCTATTGAGAGCTGAAATCTGTTTCCTGTTGCTCTCACTAGGTGTTCCCATGGGCAGGAACTGCTCTAGAATGTCATACAGACGTCATATAGATTTCATATGACACCAGAAGGACTGTTCCAGGTTTTCGGCGCCCAAGATATAACTGTTAAAACTGACCCCTTCTCACACACAACCTACAGTCCTAGCTTTTATACATTATACAAGAGCCTGTCTATCCATACTCCAGTGCCAAGTGGTGTAGAGATAGGGATTTCAACACAGAATTTCATAAAAGGAGCAAACATTTATTGATGACACAAAAGCTGCCAGAAAATCAGAAGTTGTTTGTGAAAGTTTGGCCTCAGCGGTCACATGCATAACTAATCAGTGGCCTAAGGAGAGGGACATGGGATGTCACAGTACGGCAGGGACTTGTGCTGGAAGAAAATATCGGAGCTGCAGGACCGGACCACACTGGGAGACACTGGAGCACCAGGAACAGATGTGTGGTTTACGGATCAGTGGTTCCGTTTTTCAGATACTGCAATATTAAGTCTGTATATGTGGGGGAAGTAAAAAAAAAAAAAAATTAGAAAAGCTTATACGACTTATGCGACTTTCCTGACATATAAGCAGTTTTGCAATGAAGCCGCTACTATGTACTTCAACGTGCATGCTCTGAATCATGAATCAGAATTCTATTAGACAGCTGTGCCTGAGTGTGTGGGAGACCCCACATTATTCCATGGCAACGTATGTAGAAAGTCAATTGTGGTGCCCATTAGTGACAGTCATAGAAAGTCTATACGCCGGTCACTAATGGGTTAATGACCCATGTGCATGAAATAGGTGAATTGGCATGGTCTGTCTGGTACAGCTTTTTGCTTTGGCTCATAGAGAGGAGTTTTGTATGACATTTCAATGCCATAATACAACATATGACGTAGGGCTGTCGGAAACAGAACACCCTTTTAAGGTTCGTTTCCTCATGTCATACTCGGAGGCTTGAAAAGCTGTGATCTGTAATGCTGATGGGTGATGTGGTAGGCATCTTGCCATATGCTTAAGATAGCTGTCCACTGAATATTTGTATCCCTATACACATGCACACTTGGACGATCTTGCATAGATTCTCAATGGGGCAGGTGTTCTGGGGTGAACTGCCTGTCATGTCCCAGGACTTGGTTTAATTCACTGACATGTATCTGTGATACTGTTTGTCTTTGTAGTTTGTCCCTTTTCTCTCTCTGTATCCTTAGCTGTGATGCTGTAGCTCCTCCTCTCTCCCCCTCAGTTTAGTTTCACTTCTTTGTAAGCAACATGTCTGCTCAGCTCCTGGTATTTCATCATTTTTCACCTACTGCTGTATGAGGTTCTACAAGATTTACTTGGATTAAAGCATCTGAAATCTTATCTACGCCTCCTCAGTTGAGTTGAACACTATCTGATAGATATCTTGGTGTAAATTGCTGGTTAGCATAGAGACTACAGGACACTCTCACAACCTCACACTTGCAGCCAAGCTATTGAGTCAGAACAGTGAAAAATGATGCATAAAGACTGCCAGATACGGCTGTAAGACAGTTCACCAACTTCTGACATACAGTCAGTCACAGCAAGTTACCTGAAGCCAGAAGGAATCAGCATTGTGTAAGTTGCATCTGCAGCTCAGACCTCCCTCAGCATAAGAAGATTCTAGCAAGCAGCCATCTTACTCCAGCAAAGTTATATTTATCCGGTTTGTGTTGCATCATGGCTGAAGGGCACCCTGAAGCACAAGGTAGTATGGACCTCAGTCTGCAGCCCAGTGAGAAGGCTAGAAGCTCAATTAAACCTACGTGGAAGGTTAGAGACAATCTAGAAGGTTTAAAGCATGAACTTTCCAGTGAACTCTCAAAATGGTGGCAGAAAATACAGACTAAGATATCTGCCATGTGCTTGCCTGCATACCATGTATCACCACTAGAGGGAGCTCTGCGACAGCTTTGTGCTATGCATGGACATTATAAAATGAAAGCTGAGGAGTATGAAAGCATATTGAGGAAACTTCATACAGACGATTCTTTAGCTGAATTGCAAAGCTTCCAGCATCTCAATTCAGAACGAGACAGCTTAGTACATGAAACTAAGTTAAGGACAGAGGCAAGAATTGCGCAACTGCAGGAAATGGCATCCCACGTTTCTGAGTCTACCAAGCGTTCAAAGCGTACATCTAAGTCACGTTCCTCAAAATCTTCCACACTCAGTGAGCAACTTATAAAAGCACGTGCAGAGGTGGAAGCTACTAAGATACAGGCAGCCTTTGCACAACAGAAAGCAGAGATGGAAGCTAATGCAGCAGCGATGGAAGCTAAGGCAGCTCAACAGAAAGCAGAGATGGAAGCTAAGGTAGCTCAACAGAAAGCAGCAATGGAAGCTAATGCAGCTCAAAAAAGGGCAGAACTAGAGGCTCTAGAGAAACAGTATGAGCATGCTGCAGCCATGGCAAGGTTAAGCATTTTAGAACAGGCCATCAGTGGAAGTGAAAGCGACAGCACCAGTTTGTGTGATGTGGAAGCAGAGGATCCCCTCAAGCGCACAAGAGACTATGTACTAAGCCAAAGCAGTGAATCCCTATTTGTCACAAATGTTCCTGTCAGGGATGACATTTCTCCAGTGCAACAGGGCACAGTATCTTCTGCAGCACACCGCATTCAAGGTCAGTACAATGCCCTGCCTGTCCAGCATCCAGTTTCTTCTTCCTTCATGGATTCCCAAAGCCTTGCACCTCAGCAAATGCAATATACTGATACTCAGGTAAACACCAATGTGACACCATACCACCAGACTGCAAACAACCGTCCAGTCTCACATCCATATGTGCCTAAACCTATGGACTTTAAGCTAGCTCCTAGGCTGAATGCCTACGCAGCCCCTACACTACCTACCTCTGTTAACCAGAACCCCACTAACAACGTAATCACCGCTACTCAGCCAGCAACTCAATATTTAAAGTCAGAGAGAACAGACATGTCAGAGTTTGCAAGGTACATGGTTCGCCGTGAGCTTACTAAGACTGGACTCACAAGGTTCGATGACCAACCTGAGAACTACAGAGGCTGGAAATGTGCCTTCAAAACTGCAATTAGTGACCTTGGCATTACTGCAGCTGAAGAACTAGACTTGCTTATCCGGTGGCTTGGCCCAAAGTCCACAGAACGTGCTAAAAGACTCAGATCCGTCCACATTTACAACCCCACAGCAGGCCTTACCGCTGCTTGGGAAAGACTGGAGAAAACCTATGGCAGTCCTGAAGCAATAGAGAATGCTCTGTTCAAACGGTTGCAAGGGTTTCCAAAGATATCTGGTAAGGATCATCAGAAATTTCAAGAACTTAGTGACCTACTCATGGAGCTCCTACTGGCTAAGGCGGACACTCTCCTACCGGGCCTCAGTTACCTGGACACTGCTCGTGGGGTAAACCCCATAGTCTCCAAGTTGCCATATAATATTTAAGAAAGGTGGACCACAGTTGGGTCAAGATACAAAAATGAGAATCAAGTCTCCTTTCCTCCATTTTCCTACTTCTGTGAGTTTATCAAGAACATTGCAGAATCCAAGAATGACCAAAGCTTTTCCTATGGGGATCCCAGTGTTCCTGGTTCACCTCCTATTAAGTATGACAGCTCATATTCTAACTACAGAAACCGCAGAGGCCCAGTTTCGGTGAAAAAGACTGATATTCTTCCTATACCTACATCAGCACCAGAAGAAAGCAGTTGCAACAGCAACCAAGACGAAAAGGTAGAAAATCCTAACCGTCTGTGTCCTATTCACAAGAAGCCTCATCCCCTCAAGAAGTGTATTGGCTTCAGGAGGAAACCAATCCAGGAACGTAGAGAGCTTCTTAAGAAACTAGGGATATGTTTCAAATGTTGTGCCTCTACTGAACATGTTGCTAGAGACTGTAAAATTGCTATTAAGTGTATAGAGTGTGGCAGTGAGAACCATGTACAAGCTCTTCATCGATCCCAGCCTAGTGCCACACCACCTAGAGGTTCCCCTTCCCCAACTAAGCATGGCGGGGAGAACACAGATCAAGCAGCAAGTACTACCACAGTATCTTCCTCATGTACAGAAGTCTGCGGAGAAGACCTTTGTGACAAGTCCTGTGCAAGGATATGCCTAGTCAATATATACCCCAAGGGCCAACCAGAAAGGGCTCTGAGGGTGTACGCCATTTTGGACGACCAGAGCAACCACTCACTTGCAAGGTCAGAACTCTTTGATCTGTTTAACTTAAAGGGTGATACTTATCCGTATACCTTGGGTACTTGTAGTGGCATATCAGAGGTTTCTGGAAGAAGGGCCTGTGGTCTCGTAATAGCTTCTCTCAAGGGCAATCTGGAGATACCTTTGCCCACACTTGTTGAGTGCAACCAGATACCATCAAACAGAGAAGAGATACCCACACCAGAGGCGGCTTTCCAGCACCCTCATCTAAGGGCTATAGCCAGTGAAATATCATCCCTTGACAAAAATGCAGACATTCTAGTTCTGCTAGGTAGAGACATTCTCAGACTGCACAAAATACGCCAGCAAATTAATGGACCACATGATGCACCATTTGCCCAGCGCCTCGATCTAGGATGGGTAATCATTGGCAACGTCTGCATAGGTAGGATGAAAAGGCCCACCAATATTTCTTCATTTAAGACGCATATGTTACCAAATGGTCGCAGCACTTGTTTTCAGCCATGTCCACATCACTACCAAGTGAAAGAGAAGATAAGCAACAGTAAGTGGCTGCATAATCACCGAGACAACGTGAATACTTTCCTGCCTGGGGACGACACCCTTGGATTAACAGTGTTCAATACAACAAGTGATGACAACAAGCTGGCACCGGCAATAGCTGATAAAGAATTTCTCAAACTTATGGACAAGGAATTCATTCAAGATGATTCCAACAGCTGGGTAGCACCCTTACCTTTCCGCTCCCCGAGATCAAAACTACCAAACAATCTGAAGCAAGCAGTTTCTAGATTTTCCTCTTTAAAACGTACCCTCAAGAGGAAACCAGAGATGGAGAAACACTTTGTAGGTTTCATGCAGAAGGTATTTGAGAGAGATCATGCAGAACCTGCACCTCCACTAAAGGAAGGAGAAGAATGCTGGTACCTTCCATCATTTGGCGTATATCACCCTCGCAAACCTGACCAAATCAGGGTCGTGTTCGATTCTAGTGCTCAGTATGAAGGCGTCTCTCTCAACAACCTGCTCCTCACTGGTCCTAACCTAAACAACAGCCTCATAGGAGTCTTAATCCGTTTCAGACAGGAACCAGTTGCAGTGATGGCCGACATCCAACAGATGTTTCATTGCTTCATTGTTAAGGATGATGACAGAAACTATCTCAGGTTCCTATGGCATAAGGACAATGATGTCAACAATGAAGTCATAGATTACCGGATGAAGGTACATGTCTTTGGCAATAGCCCATCTCCTGCAGTAGCGATCTATGGACTGAGAAGGACCGCCCATGAAGGTGAGAAAGAGTATGGCTCTGATGCTCGTCAGTTTGTTGAGAGGAATTTCTATGTTGATGATGGTCTTAAATCCTTACCTGCAAGTGAAGTGATCGATCTCCTCTCTAGAACACAGGAAATGCTGTCTGTAGCTAACCTCAGACTTCACAAGATCATCTCCAACAATATGGAGGTAATGAAGGCATTTCCCTCTGATGATCATGCAATCAACTTGAAGGATCTTGATCTCAGTTCTGATACTCCTCCTATGCAACGCAGCCTAGGATTGCTATGGAACACTGAACAAGACACATTCACATTCCAAGTGTCTTCTTGTGACAAACCTTTCACCAAACGAGGAGTTTTATCTGTTGTGAACAGCATTTATGATCCTCTTGGTTTCATTGCTCCCATCACCATTCAAGGCAAGCTACTACTAAGACAGCTTACCACTGAGAACATGGACTGGAACACTCCACTGTCTGCTGAGAAACAACTGAGGTCTGACTGTGGCACTAACTTCGTTGGAGCCTGCAAAGAACTGCAGTTAGACAACTTCTTATCCAACAATGGGTGCACTTGGACGTTTAACCCTCCACATTCATCCCATATGGGAGGTTCCTGGGAACGTATGATTGAGATCACACGCAGAATCCTTGACTCTATGTTGATGGACCACAAGTCGACACTGCTTACCCATGAGACGTTAATAACCTTTCTTGCTGAAGTGTCTGCGATAATCAATGCAAGGCCACTTGTCCCAATATCTTCAGACCCTGAATCTCCAATTATCTTAACCCCAGCAACGCTTCTTACTCAGAAAATTGGTACTGCTTCTATCTCTCCACGTACCTTAGATCACAGTGACATTTACAGACGCCAATGGAAACAAGTTCAACACCTGTCCAATGTGTTCTGGCACCGCTGGAAAACAGAGTACCTCCACATGCTACAGAGCCGTCACAAATGGCAGACCTCAAAACCTAATCTCCAGGTGGGTGACCTCGTCCTTCTAAGGGATAAAGAAGTCCATCGGAATGAATGGCCTATGGGTCTCATCACTAAAGTTGTCCCTAGTGATGATGGGAAGACTCGGAAAGTGGAGGTCAAGGTAACCAAGGGAGGCTCAGTGCGAGTTTTCTTCCGCCCAATTAATGAACTGGTGCTTCTTCTTCCAAGAGGAGACGTCACATAAAAGAAGATAAGGACACCATTCACAGCTCATGGCGGGGAGCTTCCTTCCATGAACTAAAACCGTGTTCTTGTGGATTACAGTGTGGGTCGGTGGAGGTGTTGGCAAATTGCGGCTTCCCGACCTGAAGATTGGTTTATTTGGACTAACTGTTGATTATTGTTTGTTGTGCATGTTTCTTTTTTGTTTTTCAGGTTTGAAGAGGACCTTATGGACATCTCAGGACATTATTAATGTTTGTTTTCAGTGAAATCTAAAGATTTCAGGCGGGGAGTGTCATGTCCCAGGACTTGGTTTAATTCACTGACATGTATCTGTGATACTGTTTGTCTTTGTAGTTTGTCCCTTTTCTCTCTCTGTATCCTTAGCTGTGATGCTGTAGCTCCTCCTCTCTCCCCCTCAGTTTAGTTTCACTTCTTTGTAAGCAACATGTCTGCTCAGCTCCTGGTATTTTATCATTTTTCACCTACTGCTGTATGAGGTTCTACAAGATTTACTTGGATTAAAGCATCTGAAATCTTATCTACGCCTCCTCAGTTGAGTTGAACACTATCTGATAGATATCTTGGTGTAAATTGCTGGTTAGCATAGAGACTACAGGACACTCTCACAACCTCACACTTGCAGCCAAGCTATTGAGTCAGAACACTGCCACTAGCTAAAGGGCAAAGCTGCTCTTATACATAGCTGGTCCCAATTGCAGATGACTACACACTAACTGCTAAGGCTGGCTAAGGGGTGACTAGGCTACCGCTAACTCCTCCCACCTTCTAGAAGCACCAGAGCAAATGCTACTCACATTTGCAAAGAAAGGGCATGTTTACTCTTAAAGGCACAGTGCAAAACTAGTAATGTTCAAAAATATATTAATACATTATTAATAAAGGAAATACACTTTGTTGCAAAGAGAGTCCTTGTGGGACATTAGAGATAGTTGGCCAAACCTGATAAAACTGGTTGGTTCAGCCAATATTCCTGTAACATGTATGGTCACTTCTACACTGAACAGTTGTTTAAGCTGTCTCAATTTTGTTTGTGATGGAGTGGACAAATGGCTACAGACTTTGGTATGCTTTACTTGCTATTGAAAAAAAAAAAAAAAAAAAAAGGAGCTGTCATGCAGAGGAGATTTATGTCTTGGTCACAGTTTTATTTAGAGCCAATAATTTTATTAAAGCAATGTTAACTCATCCAGCCCCATTGCTTATTCATCAGTTTTCTTGCTATATAGAATTTTAATGGTAAACATTTCATTACATTTTAATTCTGTAAAATAAAACAAAGTTATTTTGGCAGCAAACATAGCAAATCTCATTACTAAGTCACTCCATTTAGTACTACAAGGCATGTATTTAATGCCATGCAAATAGAAAACAATCCCCACAATCTTGACAATCTTGTACTATTGATGAAAATGCTTCACAGGAAGATGAGATGCAGAAAATGAAATGCATTTGAAGAAATGTTTTAAATGTCAAGTGAAATGCGAAAAAAAAATCTGTGTCAGCCGAACGATTTGTGCAAACATGCTTCAGAAGAGATGTTAAGGGTCTGATTTACAAAGCCTAATGTAACCCCTTTCATTTCTCGAGCGCCTGTGACAGTATATCAAATTTCGATATTTCAGCTGCAACAAAGCCTCAACAAAATGTAATTTACGTAACTGCAGGCTGCATCTTGTTAATGTGGATTTGGTAAAAGCTCCATGTAAAACATACGCAGCATTTATAGTTTATGAAAGCTTTGTCTGAGTTATTTACTATTGTGTAGAGTAATGTTTTAAGACATGATAATGCAGGAATTAATAAATGAGCTATATGAGACCCACAGGAGTTGACATATTGCTTGTGTAGCTGCATAGTGGCCCTGTGGCAAATAGGGGCCCTTGCTTCTTCTATAGCTTTTGGAGAAGGGGCCAACTCCTGCTGTGGGATGGTTACGGAAGTGTTTGAAGAGGTGTGGCTTAAATGTGGGTGTGGCTTACCTATGTCAGGGGCATGTTTTTGTAACCATCGGAGGTTTCTCTCACTTTCTTGCAATGAGCAACAGATCAGATATACTGCATGCTGCATCTTTCTAGCATTAGTTCGTGCAGTATATGTCCAGTATCTGACTGATGGATGTGTCTATTGTATGACTGGTGCATGTTAGGAGCCTAGACACACTTCTTCCCCTTGTCCAATTCTTTATACTTCGTGATGCTGAGATCTTTACATGTAGCATAGCATTTGACTTATCAATTGAGGCACCAAGATTTTTTTAATACTATTTGGTGTCAACAGCATGGCAGATACAAATTGAGGTGGTAATGTTTATGGTACATTCCAAACGTATTTTCTTTAAATATTAAAGGGATCCTATCATTCAGAAAGGCCAAATTTAGTAAGGCCATGTCATAATAGCCTTCATAAAGGCCGTTCTTCTCCTACCTTTGTTGTTTCGCTTGTCGCTGCCGTTTAGAAGAAAACGGGATTTTTTGTACTCACCGTAAAATTCTTTTCTCGCTGTATTCACTGGAGGACACAGCACCATGGATATAGACTGTCAGGGATGTTACTTCTGTTGTTGCTGCTTTAAAGTTGTCAGGTCAACATAAAGAAGGATTGGTGGTTGCTGCTTTAAGGTTGCCATGACAACATAGGGAGGCTTCCTGAGCAGGCCTGTTTAAACCACTCCCTCATCACTCAGCTTTGCTGGCTATCAGTTTCCTAAACTTCCTGCTAAGCGCCTGACTTTGATTTGACTGCTCCTATACCTGACTTTTGGCTGTGTTCCTGTGATTCCTCTTTTGTCTTGTGATTTTGTTCTGGCATTCCTGATCGGTTCTGACTATTGGCTTTGTTTCCCAGATTTGTCTTCGTCTCGTGATTTGGATATGTGTTGCCCTCCTCAGCTGCTGACCCGTGATTGTCGACCATTCTGTTTTCTCTGTCCCTGTGAGTAGTGTGTGGATTTGGTGTAGGCCTCTGCTGCAGTGCATTTATTTGTAATACACTTTCTGTTCTGGTGACAATTCCGGTCTTCAGATTCAGCAAAAATCCATCGAGGAGCTCTGGTGAAGGCATCGCAGTAGTTTTTTGCATTTAAGCAGCGTTTTCTACCACTCGCAGTTGTCAGCCCATTTCTGCTGCTGCTCTCCTCTAGACCAGTACATTTCTTACCTTGCATTTGAATCTTAGGAGGCTGACACTAGGAAAATGAAAAGCTGTCGGCTCTGTCTCTGGGCTATACCCTTCTCACAGACACTGTGCTAGTCAGTTTGTACCACAGTAGTAGGAGAAAGACACCAAAGAGCAAAAAAGAGCACGGAACCAACAAACACCAACATGTCCTGCACCCGAAAAAGAATCAAAACAGCTCAGGCAGGAACAATAGGAAAAAAGCAAGGGTGGGATCTGTGTCCCCCAGTGAGTACAACGAGAAAAGGATTTTACGGTGAGTACAAAAAAAAAAAAATCATTTTCTCGCTTATTTCACTGGGGGACACGGCACCATGGGATGTCCTAAAGCAGTCCCAGAGGGTGGAAATCATGCAAACAACCCTGCGCACAGCCGCCTGCAGAACCTCACAGCTCAACAATGCATCAGCAGAGGTCACAGAACGGACCTGGGAAAACTTAGAGAAAGTATGAATGAAGCCCAGGTGGCAGCTTGCAGACTTGAACAGCAGAAAACTGATGCCGATCATCCCTGGAGGCCCCAACAGTTCTCGGAGAGAGCCGACACACAGAAGGGCAGAGCCCAACCCCTAAGCCGATAGGCCTCCTAGATTGCAGATTGAAGTCATCAGGAGATGGAAGCCTAGAATGCAGGCAGGTCCTAGCGAGGGCCCCCAGGGATGCCAACAAAGCGTCAGAACGATGGAAAGAGTCAGGGAGAGCCAAATAGAACCAAATGGCCCGGACGACATCCAGGCATGGAAGAGAAATGCCAACACGGATTCTCGAGCTCCGGGTAGAAAGATGGCAAGCTACGCCCTGTAGCTGACAAAGGAGGAAGCCACCTGAGGCAGAAGGACGGAGGCGGACGAAGGACAACCCCATCCCTGTGGAGAACCAGAAAGGGAGACTGCTGGCAGGACAGCCAGCACAGAGACCCTACAGATGGAGGTAATGGCCACCAAGAAAGTGACCTTCCAGGACATTCTGCAAAGGCTGGAAGGGAGAGCCTGTAGCACCTCGAGGGGAGAGAAGATCCCACGGATCCACGGGTGGACGGTGGGGGGGAGAGGGGCAGCACGCCACTCCCCATAGGAAAGGCTTCACCTGAGGCCAGAAGGCCAGGGTCTTCAGCAAAGGAATTAAGAGGGCAGAGACCTGTCCTTCAAGAGAAGAAGACCAAGACTGTGATCCAGACCAGACTGGAGTAAAAAAACAGGAACCTGGAAAAAGAAAAATAGAGCGAATGACAAACAGTACTCTCACCACCTAAGACTTCCACGAGCAAAGGTAGAATCTGGCTGAATGTGGTTTACAGGCCTAATGCATGGTCTGGACAACAGGTTCTGAAAACCCATGGCATTGCAGAAACTCGGCTTCACCAGCCACACCGTTAAATGCAGCTTAGGCAAGGCATAGATTGTAAGCCCTTGCGGGCAGGGCCCTGTATCCCACTGTGCCAGTTGGTCACTGTTAGTATTATATTTGTTTTGTATATTTTGAGTACCATATGTAAACCCTCAAATGTAAAGCACCATGGAATTAATGGTGCTATATAAATAAACAATAATAATAATAAAAGGCAGAGTGGTCCTTGAGACAGAAGGTCAACCTGCAGAGGAAGAGGCAAAGGAGCGCCCGCCAGCAGGAACATGAGATCCACGTACCAGGCCTGGCGGGGCCAATTCGGGAGGCACCAGGAAGGCTGGAATGCCCTCGGACTCAAGCTTCTGGAAACCCGAAGAAGAGGAGGAGGGAAAAAGTACAGAAGAAAGTCCGACCAGGGAATCAGAAGAACAGCGGCGGTGATGGGCCGAGGGCCCAGGGACCTGGCCACCAGGAAGGGGAACCTGTGACTCAGGAGGGAGACGAAGAAGTCGACACGCCCCACCGGGAACACAGCCAGAGGAAGACCTACTGATGAAGTGACCACTCGCCCGGGAAGTTTTCCTCAGCTAGGTCGAGAGATGCTCCGCCCACAGAAGAGAGTGGGAGGCCTCTAGAAAAGCCGCACAGCACCAGGGACACCCCGGAAGGTCCAAGTAAGCGACCGTGGTGGAGTTGCTGGCCTGGACTCTGACCGGACGCCCTAGGAGGAGAGAGATCCAATGAGACATTGCTAGGAAAAAGGCTCCCAGTTCCAGAGGTAGATCTGGAGGAGGACTCAGCTTGGACCACAGGCCTTGAACAGTCAAGGCACCGAAGACTGCTCCCCAGCCAGAAGACTGGCATCAGGGGGACAACCTGCGAAAGGAGGGGGGAGGAAAATTTCCCTGAGAGAGTCCCGGAGAGGCGAGCCAGGCAAACCCAGGAAGACAGGAGAAACAGGCAGACAAGCTGGACACAGACTAGTCCCAGCGGCCCAGAAACACCATTTCAAGGGCCCAGGAGGAACTGAGCCAAAGGGAGAACCTCGAAGGCCAAGACCATTGTGCCCAGGACTCGCAGGCAGAAGTGAAGAGAGCTTATAGGGCATCATTCCCCAGAATTCCAGGTGCTGAGAAGGCACAAGGCAGGACTTTTACCTGCTGATGAGCCAGCGAAATCAGCGAAGGGGTCCAAGGTGATCCACAAGCTGATCATAATGTCCATTCTGGAGGAGGCTTGAACACAGAGGACATCCAGGTACAGAATCACAACAACTCCACTGCCATGGAGGAAGGCCAGAAGGGATACCATCACCTGGGGAAAACTCAGGGAGAAGAGCGTTACGGAAAACGATGGGCGACAGGAAGTCGCCAGTATCCCGGGATGCCCCCACCGACCGCAGGGCTACCTGCAAATACGGACAAACCTGTTGAGCCTCTTCAGGTTCAGGATGGGAAGGAGCCGTCTTTCCTGAAACGGGAACAAGAACGCCTTGCCAAGGCAGAGTGGGTGCGGACTGGAGAAAAAAAAATTCCATTTAGAATGGAGGAAAACTCGATGGAGTAGCTGGAATACACCACCTCTCGGACCCAGGAGAGGGAGGAGCTGGCAAGCCAGGACTCCAGGAAGGAGCACAACCATACCCTCAGTCGAGAGGGGCAAGATCTCAAGCAGAGAAGGACTTGGAAGAGGAAAAAACCAGGGAGACTTGGAACAAGATTGCCAAGAGACCTGGACTAAAATAGAGGGCTACTCGGAGCGGGAGTCACAGGAAGACTGACTTCTGCAACGAGAAAGAGGAGCCAGCACTAAGACACCCCTGGTGGAGGAAAGAGCCATTTCCTCCCATAGCCACAGAGATGATCTAGGCAGAGTCGAAACAAAAAAACAGCCCCGTTATTCCCAAGGGAAGGGATGGGGCACAACCACCTTCCAGAGGGTATAGCATGCCTTGAACGGAACCAAAGGAACAGCGAAATGTAATAGCATCGGCGGCCGCCTAGGCAAAACAGCGAGCTGCTTCAGGAAAGCATTGCCCAAAAACTGGAGGCATAGAGGATTTGAGAGACAAGTAGCTGAATGTCCTTGTCCTTGCCCCAGGAGGGGGGGGGGCAACACAGGAGAGACCCCTATGGAGCTGTTTAGCCCAAGAAATGCAGGTCTTGATGCCAGAAGGTACAAATGAAGGCCACAGGAAAGAGCCAGATGCTACGAAGGCCGCTCTAGTGGCTCCAGCAGAGGGAGAGTCCACCCTCTGGAAAATAGGTGCACTCCGCGGACCGACCTCGTCAACCCTCGCTGGAGGGCGTCACAACTGATTTTATGTTATGCATCTCATTGGGCATCCTCAGAGGATTACAGAGGGAGGTGGAGTCCTCTATCAAAGGCAGGATAGTAGCCTGGGAGGGCCGAACTATCGCGGGGCCTACCATAGGGGGCACCACCACATGGAGACACGGTTTGCCAGAGCCAGATCAAGTGAAGCCATTGTTCCATCAAGATATGGTCCACACCCCAAGATTGGGGGAAGCCAGAGGATGGTGGAAGGAGATGTCTCCTGGAGAAGTAGGATCTGGGTCCTCTGAGATCTGTAGAGTCTCTCTGATCGCAGGGCAGAGCTCCTGCGTAGCTGCGGATATATACGTGCCTAGCTGATACTCCGGGTCAGAATCAGAGGCGTCCCCAGTAGAAACAGACAGTACAGGAGGAGGCAGGGTTCCGCCTGTTGGAGTAGAGCTGTGAGTTGTGGCCCTATCCGGGGAGTGCCCAGAGGAAGGGAAGGAGGACCATGGCCTGTAGGACGATTTCCTGGTCCTTATGCCAGGACGGCTCCTTTGGGAACCATGGGGGCGCCTAGGGAGGGGCCTAGAAATCGCGACAGAGCAGCGATCTTGGAAGGCAGCTGTTCCAAAGTTTCCACCTCAGAGTGGTTAAGTCTGGCAAGGGTGCCATGGCCCGGGTAAAGGAGGCTGCCCAATCTGGGAGGGTAAAACTGCCGGAGAGGGGCCGGGAGGAGACCGCATGGCAGAGCTAGGCTTTAACGCTGCATGCGTGCATTCTGCGCAGTGACCTGCTAATCTTCTCTGTACTGTTCCAAGTATATGTGCTGCGAAGCGAGCACTAGAAGGCAGAGAGGACTGATGGGCTCAGGCTGGCCACATAAAGATGATGGTTCTATATGGGAGGACATGGAGGAGGAGCCCAAGGAAAAATAGGGGTAACCAGGAGCAGAAAAATAGCCTGGGAAAAGAGCAGCAGAAGCTGCAAAACAGAAGAAATAAAATGACATTTTTCTGGAGGTCCAGGAGAGGGGATTAACAAATCGACAAATGCATCCCCCGAATGGGAACCACCCCAGGAGCGTCAGATTAAAAAAGGGGCTTATTCACTAAAGTGCCTCCCCCCAATAAGGAAGTCCACCATGGCCCCAGGAGGAGGGAGTCTGAGGGAAAGGAGCCCTATAGGAGGCCCAAAAGAGGAGCGGGGGTTTGAGGAATTCTCATACTCACCCATCTTCCAATACTCACCTGTCTGGCATCTTCAGGCGCCGCAGGGTCACCCCCTCGGTAGGACTTCGCACGTGGGAGTGGGGCCATCGGTACTTCGGCCACCGATGCGGCAAGTGGAGAGCGGGGACTGGGTGACCGGTGAGGCGCTCTTCTGCAGAGCGCTATGCCCGCAGGAGGGTACGACTAGTGTGGCGTACACACTGATGACCCCCTGCACCTGAAAGAAAAATTTTAAATAAAAACGATGTAAGACAGAAAGACCTGAGTGGTGTCGTGTCTGCCTCCTACGACACCACTCAGGTTTAAAACTGACTAGCACAGTGTCTGTGAGAAGGGTATAGCTCAGAGGCGGAGCTGACAGCTTTTCATTCTCCTAGTGTCAGCCTCCTAGTGGCCAGGTCTACACTCATGGTGCTGTGTCCCCCAGTGAAATAAGCAAGAAATGTTGATTTTTATCTTTATGCTAATGCATCTTCAGAATGCATAGGGGGCGTTCCCCCAGTGCTGAAACTGCACAGGGGGTGTCCCCTGTACTCCCCTCAGACGCATTTTTGAACTTACCACGCCACCTCTTCTTTAGCAGACGCCTCTTTTAACATCATCCTTCGTTTGGGAGACATGCGCCTACTGCGCATGTCCATTCGGCCATTTTCCTGTGGCCAATTACAGGAAAATGGCCAAATGGACATATACAGTCGGCACATGTCTCCTGAACGAAGACTCGTACAAGGATGATGTCAAGAAGAGGCGTCTGCTAAAGAATAAGAGAGGTGGCACGGTAAGTTCAAAAATGCGTCTGAAGAGAGCACAAGGGACGCCACCTGTGCAGTTTCAGCATTCTGTGCATTCTGAAGTCGCATTAGCATAAAGATAAAAATTAACATTTCTTCTAAACGGCGGCGACGAGCGAAACAACAAAGGTAGGAGAAGAATAGCCTTTATAAAGGCTATTATGACGTCATCTTACTAAAATTGGCCTTTTTGAATGACAGGATCCCTTTAAAAGGTTAGGGTGTCCACTCATAACTTAGCTTGAATTTGGTTTAGGACTCCATGAAACCTATTCAATTCAATATTGGAACATGCTAGCAAAACTAATAAAAGGCTGCAATTAAAAACTCAATCACTGGGTAACCAAAATAGAAACACACAACTTATCATTTTGTGAAGGAATATCACAAAAACATATAGTTTTGAAAAGCTAATAATATCATAGCACATTGCTGGACATATCCAGCTAAAATGGAAAGATAAAAAAGACACATGCATGTATAGATTTTGTTGAAATGCTACATTGTGACGTTTTGTAGCCCACTGCCTCACTAGTAGTAGATGAACCTAATGTGTGGCTGAACAGCCATTGATTTTAGACTTTCCACATGCAATGAACTGTAGTCTTCCTACAGTGCCAAATATGTGCAGGGGTTTTTTGAGGATTCCTCAACTTTCCCAGTCTTTTGTTGCCCCTGTCCCAGCTTTTTTGGAACGTGTTGCAGGCATCAAATTCAAAATGAGTGAATATTTGCAAAAAAACAAATAAAGTTTATCCGTTTGAACGTTAAATATCTTGTCTTCGTAGTGTATTCAATTGAATATAAGTTGAAAAGGATTTGCAAATCATCGTATTCTGTTTTTATTTATTTTTTACACAACGTCCCAACTTCATTGGAATTGGGGTTGTAGAATATATTACATATGTACATAGTACATATGTAGGAGAACATTTTTCTGAAAGAGTGCAAAATATTGGATAAAAATTTTCACAGAATTTGACTTGACTAAGTAGCCATGACTAGTAAAATCAGTTGAGATCATCTTGTTCACTTCATGCCAGTTCTGCAGCTCTTCGATTTCAGGACCTATATAGTGTCATTGATCTCTCCTATTTTAAGTGGGGGGTTTGGAATTAGTGGTCAAACTTGAAATAGTAGGATGGGCCATCTTGATGATGTACACATTTCTAAACCCATGGCACTGTGATAATTTTCCCAACAGGTTATATGATACATGTGTGTGTAATGTACTGTATATGTGTATATAATGTGTGTGTGTAACTGTATATATCCCTCTTTCCACTAAAGAGGACAACTTGTATTACTGTGCAATATGCAACCCTATGCAGTTTCCTAAACATACCTGACAAATCTATTGTGCAGTTCACCTAGATTCCCTCGTACCTGCTCCGCGTGATTGATTACCTTACGGCTTTCCGTATGTGTCTGTAAGTTCACCAATCAATAACAGCTATGGTTGGCTGACAGTTAACTGAATACAATTTCATTTCGAAAACTCTTTGCAGCAAGGCCATCCGTTACTTGAGTTCCTTGCAAAGACAGAAGATGCATAGGTCTTGCTTCAAGGTCAGATCTTGGCAAGATTCTTCAATTTCTCAGCATATCTGATTTGTGTTCAATAATCTGTGTCATAGAAGATACTTCTTTTACTCTGTATGGTTAGTGTGATGTTTAAAAACAGAGGAAGCCTAAAGAAAATCAGCAGAATGTGTCCAAGTTGCACTTAAGCAATACTAGCTACTAAAGACTTTGTACAAGATTATAAAAATAGCTGCTTTCTTACTGAAACAGTGCTGCAACAGGTGGTGTGTGGTATTACAAATTAATCTTACTTGCAAGTCTAGACAAAATAGAGATGTGGAATATCCTATCAGAGAGGACCCCTTTAAGAATGCAGAATATGGAACAGCTGATCAATTTGAGTCCCCACTTCTGGCACCCCCAGGAAACACCTGACTTTGCTGGGGCAAGCCATGGCCAAAATACTATAAAACTTTTTTTTTTTTTTTTTGGCATAACATCGCATTGTAGATGACTGCACATCCTGGGAAGTGCTGGTAACATTCCCATGTGTGCCTTTTCCTCTATCTATGAGGTTTTCACTATATATTCCCATATGGAAATCTGAGAAAGCGGAAGCTGGGATGTCTAGGACCCGGATCGGACTGGGATGTCTAGGGCCCACCAGTGGAATTGTTTCTAGGGACCCACTGCCAGGACCCCTGCAGATCAGCTGTACCGTGACAGGGCGACTAAAGGTAATAACATGTAGAGAGCCATGCTGCTCACCCGCCATACAATGTGCACTACTGCACTACCTAAACCCACTGCTACACCCTGTATGGCATGTGAACAGCGTGGCTACTAGAATTGTTATCTTTACATTTAGCCGCATTGTCCTGGAAAAGCTGATCTGCAGAGGCCCTGGCTGTCAGACCCCCACAGAAGTAATATTGATGGCCTATCCTAAGGACAATCAATATTGGAAAGATGGATAAATCCTTGTGCAGGAATTGGAGCAAACCATGAGGAGAGCAGGAGGTGTAAAATAAAATAAAAAAAAAAAAAAGCATACTCGCCTGTCCCTAGCGTTCGGTTGTCTGTCTCCAGTGTCCATTCAGTCTCGTGCTGGCGCCTTCTTGCTGGGAGTCCTGTACCTCATGTGATCACTGAGACCAATTAGGTACAAGATTTCTAGAAATTAGGAACCACCATGAGACCAAACAGACACAGGCGGGGGACAACGGGGGTTTTGGGACCAGGTGAGTATGCTTTTTTAATTTTTACACCTCCCTGGCCACCACAGTGGTCACTCCAATTTATGGACAACCTCTTTAAAGGGGTTGTCTGGGCCAATTTTTTTTATGCCCCCCCCCCACCAATATCCTCAGGATAGGTCATAAATACCTCCGTACAGCCCCATCAGCTGTACGGAGCCAGGTAAGTGAATAGGGGCTGTTACCGCACCTCCACTGCCTAATAAAAAAAAGCAGTGGGGGTCTGGTAGGGCCCCCTAAAGGCACAGGGCCCACTGGGGTAATCACCGATACCCCAGTGGGCCAGTCCGACCCTGTATCCACATACTTTTGGCTGTAGAATGTATGGCCACTAGAAGTTCCAGCTCAGAATATTCTATATTGGGTACACTTTCTATTAAGAGACCCCCGTGACTTGATCATTTGTTGTCAGAATTAAGCCTGCTCTTCCCTTGATTACATTCGTGACAATGGAAAATGAAGGAAAGGTAAAGTCATTACTTGATTGATCGCCTGATACTTTTTTCTGACCTTCAGAGATATAAAGTTTATTAATGTCACTGAAGTATTCAGAGATTCACTAATGTCATCTATCAGTCTAAAGATTGCTGATATAGCACTAATTTTATTAATATGTGTATAAAAAGAAAAAAACTTGGCTGTATATTTTTGAACTGACCTCACAAGCCAAGCTGCATTTGTTGTACACTATACTGGGATGTTGATATCAAACAGTGGTTTGGCTTTAGTTAAAGGGGCTTTCTAGGACTTTTAGACCTATCCTTAGAGTTGGAGACAACTGCAGTATGATTTTGATCCGTGGAGGTACAAGGGGTTGTACCCTACCCCTAATGATCAATATAAAAGTCCTGGGAACCCCTTTAACAACAGATATTTTTTTGTCCGTATAGTCAATAACTATAACAACCATATAAAATTATTATTACATACTTTGGGATTGCTTATTACAGTTCATGAGGAATTATTTAATTTTTGCTAGGCAGGTTTTCCTTCTAGGACACTAGATAGAATAAGTGACCGTCCTGTCAGGAATTGTTACTGCTGGCATGTTCTACTGAAACTTTTAGATAAGTTTAAACAAAGAAAATAGAGAGAGAGAGCAGTGAACTTCCCAAATCAGCAAACACCTTTCAATTTCAAGTGGCTCCATCAATAAGTCAAGGGTTAGTAGCTAAAATCTACATATATATATACACACGTGGACAAAATTGTTGGTACCCCTCATTTAATGAAAGAAAAGCCCACAATGGTCATAGAAATAACTTTAATCTGACAAAAGTAATAATAAATAAAAACATGTTGACAAGCCACAAAGCTTCTGGGAGAATGTCCTATGGACAGATGAGACAAAAATCAAAATTTTTGGCAAGGAACATCAGCTCTATGTTCACAGATGGAAAAATGAAGCATATCTTGAAAAGAACACTGTCCCTACTGTGAAACATGGAGGAGGCTCTGTTATGTTCTGGGGCTGCTTTGCTGCATCTGGCACAGGGTGTCTTGAATCTGTGCAGGGTACAATGAAATCTCAAGACTATCAAGGGATTCTAGAGAAAAATGTGCTGCCCAGTTTCAGAAAGCTTGGTCTCAGTCGCAGGTCAAAGGTCTTGTAACAGGATAATGACCCAAAACACACAGCTAAAAACACCCAAGAATGGCTAAGAGGAAAACATTGGACTATTCTGAAGTGGCCTTCTATGAGCCCTGAGCTAAATCTTATTGAGCATCTTTGGAAGGAGCTGAAACATGCCATCTGGAAAAGGCACCCTTCAAACTCGAGACAACTGGAGCAGTTTGCTCATGAGGAGTGGGCCAAAAATACCTGTTGAGAGGTGCAGAAGTCTCATTGACAGTTATATGAATAGTTTTATTGCAGTGATTGCCTCAAAAGGTTGTGCAACAAAATATTAAGTTAAGGGTACCATCATTTCTGTCCAGGCCTGTTTCATGAGTTTTCTTTTTTAAAAAATTCTGACTTTCATTTGTTCATTTTCATAGAATTTTTATATATTATTACTTTTGTCGGATTCAAGTTATTTCTGTGACCATTGTGGGTTTTTCTTTCATTAAACGAGGGGTAACAACAATTTTGTCCACTTTTCCATATAGTTCTGTAAGGGAATGGCTAGAAGAGAAATTCCCTAGTAGCTGCTGGTGAACCATGGGGGGAGGGGCACGACAAGATAGTGAGTCCTAAGCTGAACCCCCCCGTCCCTGCTTACTTGCCTGTACTGCCCTAGGCAACAGACAACAACTGGGCGGCAATCCCTTCTTAAGATATAAGTGATGACACAGAACGCAGACAAGACAAACAACAACAGAAGGGAGGTCAGCTAGCCAAGGGGTCAGTATCAGAATTAAAATCCGAGAGAATAGTCAAAAGTAAAGCCAGAGGTCAGGCATATCAATAGAGGTAACAAACAGCTAAGAGTAAATAGCCAGCACGCACGAGGCAATAGCAAGCGCCAAGGTGAATGTGGGAAAACAATAAATAGGAAGGAAGAACCCGCCCCTGACTTGATAGGAAGATAGGCTGTCAATCACACAGGTAAGGCTAATATTAACTATTAGAGGAGCAGAGGGAAACCAATGTGAAAGAGATGGGTGTGGTGGAAAATCAATTACAGAGTTGAGGGAATAGGACAGTGTTCAGACAATACAAGAAGAACCCAAAGCAAGGAATCACAGCCGGACACGCCTCCTGCACCACAGAATGCGGCCGGAGGATGGCGCTGAAGCCCAGACGGGCAAGTATGTTACAAGTTCTGTGTACAGTAATACCTCGTACATTCGCGAGGTTAGGGTCCAGAGCGGGTCGCGGATCGCGAGGAATCGCGAATGTTTGGCACAAGCGCTTAGAAGCGCTTACAATGCCGGTTTCTAATGTTTAACCCCTAAATATCAATAAACTTTACCCTACAGTACTGTACAGTATACTAAAGTATACTAAAGTATACTGTACAGTACTGTATATTAATACATTCATTCATTTTTCTTATACACTTACAGTAAAATGAAACTAATTACCGGGTACGTAACGAACAGGACGCTACTACCCAATAGCGAAGGTGTTTTTTTAAATTAAATTTCACAGATCTGAAAAAAAAAGAGCAAAATCTATATATGTTAGTTGCCAAAAAAATATCGCGAATCTGTGAATTCGCTAATTCGGAAACGCGAGTGTACGAGGTATTACTGTAATAGCAAATGTTCAATTGTTTAGCAGCAGTTAAATGGACTTAAAAAATTTAGACCAATGTCTTTGAAACAGAAATAAGCACACATCAGTTGTCATTTCCAGCCCCTTCTCTTGTCAGGTCATACAAACTCCATTCCTCAGTAGGGACAAGAATACCTCTCTTAACATAAGTATGGGAAATATCCTTGGTTCTGAAATTTTGATAAAAGAATCATAGAAAGATGCTGTAAAAAACAATTCCTAACACTGAAGAGTGAAATTCCAACATTGAGCTCATCTGTAAATTCTGTATTTCTCTCATCTTCACTGTAATGCATAATCTTATGAAGTAATAAATACTTTGTATGTAAACCACTAATGCTAATGATATCAGGCCTGACAAATGCCCAATTGCTAAAAGTGAATAAACTATTAAATCACAGAACTGTTCAAAGAATCATTGTTTTGTGATATTGGTGGAATATTTTCCATTGGGCTTCTTGATTCTTTTGTTTTCTGAATTGCTAGCACATTACAGCTAGCCTGGTGAAAGGCAGTTTGTCCTCTGCTGTCATAGAGACTTGATAATAACAGAGAACCTGAATGAATTCAATCAAAATGCCGCTCTTCCCTAGGGATCACATGGTAGAGCGTAACAACGTTTTCCATCCTTGGTTTGCTCATGCATGCCAAAATGTGCCTGTAATCTTTAGTGGTAAGCGTGTCCTACAGTAAACCTCTAGTACGTTCTTTACATGTGAGCTGTGATGTGATATTACTTGCTCAGACCACTTGAATCCACAGGGTCTTATTAATAACTTGATTGGTTGGGGGAGTATAAATTGCTATATGTTAGGGAATGCAGATATGACTGATATTACAGACATATTTCATTCAACGCGTATTGCTATGGCAATACAGTGGCACAGATTTCAGTATGGCTTTCTTTAGCTCACTGAATTCCAGTATTGTATATAAGGCTATGTAGTAGCACAAGTATTGATAGAATGATGGATTAGTTTAACCACTTCCAGACCGCCCATAGAGAGTATATACATCCAGAAGTGGTTGTCTGCAAGGACGTAACGGTACAAACTTGTGCAGCTGCAGAAACGGGGAGCCAGCTGTTACTATAGCCGGAGCTCCCCTAGAGAATGCAGGGAAGGTTTATTACCGTACCTGCCTTCCTGATCGCTGTTTACACAGTGCTCAGCGCTGTATACACAGTTATGGGAGCTGCCATGTTGCAGCTCCCCTCTGACCCGGTGGTCACGTGATCCACTGGGATGAGAGGCTGTTAGTGCAGCTGGGTCTTAGAAGACCCAGGTCAGCTCTGTAGTTATGGACTGTAGGCTGTATTCCTCCTGTAACTGGGGCTAAGGTATCAGCCCCAGTTACAGGGGAAATCAGCCCCCCCGGCAAAAAAAAAATAGTGGTCAGATGTCCCCAAAGGTCTATTATGACCTTATGAGGACACAATGTACAAAATAAATAAATAAATAAAATAAATAGTAAAGTAAAAAAAAAATTAAGTAAAATAATTAAATTAATTAAAAAATAAACCAATAACATACCTTTATTACAGGTTCTAGACCCACTCCCGATGACACAATGCAAAATAAAAATTACCGTAATGGAGAGGAAAAACAACTTTGTGCTACTAAATAAATAAAAAAAAATGAAAAGTGGAAAAGACGCCTTTTCCCTCCTCTTTTGTTTGTATTTTCCCACATATAAAAAAAAAAAAAAAAATTAAACATGCAAAAATAAAAACAACATAAAAATAAAGCCCTATGTGTCACCGAAAAAAGACGCAGCAATTAGTTGAGTAACTCAAATTATATAAATGTTATAGCCCTCAACCCTAAAACGTGTCTGGTCCTGAACCAGAAATTGGTCCTGTACTGAAGTAGGTAAAGGAGAATGTATCACTTTATTCCTTGTTTACTGAGTAATAGAAACCTACTAAAACAAACTCCTGGATATTCCTGAAACTAAAGGAGTATACGACTTATTCTCCTGTGTGTATGAATACTGTGCGTGGAACTTTGTTGACCGTATAACAAACCCAACCATAAACCAGTAACCCCAAATAATGAGACACATGTAAGTGGACAAGTCAGTCATACCTTTAATAAATTATGGGTATAAGAGCCTTGGCACAATGTTAACCTTACAACCATGTGAAAACCACATCACTCATGCCAGCTTATCATCCTGGGAGAGCACGACTTTCATCTTATAACAGATGGATTCTCTTAACAAGGCTCCCTTCCCACCAGCTGTGACATCTGAAAGGAGATAACATTTCCGGCCATGACTATTTAAACTGGTTGTGTAGCCTAAAGTCCCTTAGGTACAACCCATCTTAGTGGGACATGCAACTTCTCTGTCCTACTTTTGAGCCACCTTACAAAACTTCCTCTCTGTTGATGCATTACCAATGTAACTTGGGGAAATCTGAGTCTAGAAAATTGTAGTGTTTCATTAGCTGCAGTATTTCTATTAAGGAGGGAAGCAGGAACCGGTACCAGTACCATAGAGCTTCCTGCTTTCATCGCTGACTTAACACCGAATATAACTACACAAGGTAGGGATACGGGCCGTCAACATTCACACACCTAAAGTTGCTAACCGAAGAGGTTGGACATCCCTCTGCGTTTTCATCAAGTGCCCTGTTCACACACCCCAACCAGCAGTGAAGTTATCATTGATCCCTAGTGCTTAAGTAGTCACTGGGTGCTATGAAGGTTCTAAAGGGCTTTCCGTCCACCATTGATAATCCAGTGACCTTTATAGATGATGCTATACTGAATACATATGTTACTTTGAAATGGTTAATACATGAAACAATAAATGTAAAACATCAATGTTTAGAAAAAATAGATAAAAGTACAATATATGTCGTTCTGATTCAAGTAGAACAAGATTGTACCTATAATGGCAGATGTTAGATTATGTTCTACATATAGAAAGCATTTTAGATGTAAATTATTTCACAGAGAGCACTTCTATTCAGGCTTTATGACAATTGAAGAGTGTGGGAGGGTGAGGTTCGTGAAAATAAATGTGTGAGGAGGAGTTACATTAAATGCATGTTCAGAAATAACTTAGAGATCTTCTCCCACGTTCAACTAATATTCTTCTCATATTTTTCCACACTTGTATGATTTCTCTTTTTTAATCATCGACAACTGCAGTGGCAAAGGGAAAGTCTGGTCTAAGGAACAAAGGTGATGCTAATGCTGTGCGCCTGCTGTATGTTCTACAGAGGGCCACTGTGCATTCTAGTAAAGTTAAGACAATATATAGTATGCAAGATGTTTTAATTATGACAAAGCGGCGTTTGTCAATACAGCATGAATGGGATGAGATGAGTGCGTGCCATGATATTTTTGGTACTACATATAGTTGTAGATAAATCTATTGAGTCCACTTACCATGATTAGTTATAGCAGTACAAGGCAGGGAAAGAGAAATAACATATTCAGCCCTGGTTTATCTATAGGTAGTTAACCGTTTGACCTGTTAAATTTTACGACTTCTCAGAGAGCTAAGAAAACTGATGTAGAGACTCATACAAACTCTCTAGGCCATACACAGGGCTAAGGTTGAAGGGAGGTGGTGCAAAATGGACAGTTGCTTAGGGCCCCTATCTCCAAAGGGTCCCCTTGCTTCGAGTCTGCACCGATCAGTGTGCTGTTCATCTGTCCGTCCTTTTAAGACCACAGGTAATGGCCAGGTAGATGGAAAAGCATGGAAAGCACAGCAGGAGATCCAAATCTCTATACTTTTTACTATGGCTCTGCCTCTAACCTCCTCTGCTGCTTTAGCTGGGTGCTGTACTACTGCAGGACATAGATTAATGTGAGCCAAAAGGAAGTAAGAGAAGAGGAGGGACAGAAGACCAAGTTATTCACTGGAGTGAACAGCAGGAAAATGGCTTTGACGAATTTGCACTTTGTCCTTGAGTTGCTTGTCTTGTAAAAATTGGTCAGTGAATGTATTTAATAGGTAGGTATTTTATGGACAACCACTAGGTTGTGGCAAGAAAAATTAGAAATATATATTTTATAATAATTTAACCTTCTTAGCTGGTCAAATGGAGTAGAGGGGACAATGTCACTAAGTGGTATGCTAGGGAAGATGAAGGGGTTTTTTTACTTAACAGTACACAAAGCCCCATTAGTGGCCTTCACGTGGCATAATGTCCTATGGGTGCCGCCACACAATTTATTGAAGCATTTTACTGAGGGGAGCACTAAGAAGCATTATACTGTGTGGGCACTAATGTGGCATTATACTGTAAGGGAGCCACTAACAGCACATTATCCTTTGTCAGAGCACTAAGGAGCATTATAATGTGTAGGGGGCACTGATGAATCATTATTCTGTGTGGAGGGCAGTAATAGGTCATTAGTGGCCCCCACACAGTCTAATTTCCCATTAGTTCCACCCACACACTATAATGCTTCTGAGTGTCCTCACAAAGTGACTGCAATCGGAAAAAAAACAGATTGAGGACCTGCTATCTACACAGGAGCTTAGCCACTTTAAACCAGTATAGGCAGCAGTGGCACTTACCTGTGCCTGGGATCACTGTCCTCCAGGTGCAGTATGGATAGGCCAGCATCCTCTCTCCTGCCCTGCACTGATCTGACAGATGAGTGTAGAGTGGTAAGGAAAAGAGCAGCGCAGCCACACAGTACACTGTGTGATTGGGAAGAGCATTTTATCAGCGCTTCTCATCATTAAGAAAGCCGTCAGGGTTTCTTTCCTTGCTAAAAAATGCATCTTATATAAAGTTATATATATTAACAAGCGGTGTACAATTGTGACCAAGTGTTTTCAAAGTGACACAAATTTTGGTTTTCACAACGTTTGCTTCTTCAGTGTTTTCAGAAATTTTAGTCCGATGTTTCTATGGTTACCGAAGTACAATTATAAGTATTTCAAAAGTTTTTGAACTTTTATTCATAAATACATTAAGTTGATTCAATATTTCCAATGTTGACCCTTATTTTTCAAGACTTCTGAAATGCGCCTTAGCATGCTGGATATCAGCTTCTGGGCCAAATCCTGACTGATGGCAACATTCTTACCTGATTAGTTTGGAGTTTATCACAATTTCTGTATTTTTGTTTGTCATCCTACTTTTTGAGAATTGACCACAGGTTCTCAATGTGATTGAGATCTGGGGAGTTTCTTGCCCGTGGACCCAAAATGTCAATGTTTTTTATTCCCCGAGCCACTTGGTTATCCATTTTGCCTTGTGACAAGGTGTTCCATCATGCTGGAAAAAAACTTTGCTCATCACCAAATTGCTCCTGGTTCGTTGGGAGAGATTGCTCTTAGAGGATGTTTAGATGCCATTCTCTATTCATTGCAGTGTCCTTAGGCAAGATTGTAAATAAGCCCATTCCCTTGCATGAAAAGCAACCCACACAAGAATAGTCTCCAGGATGCTTCACTGAGATGGGACTTATTGTAAGACTTCTGTGGACAATCATTCTTCCAGAAGTCACTGCTTTCCAAGAAAAACATCAAGGACAGACTGACATTATGCAGGAAGTACAGAAATAGTACTACAGAAGACTTGGATAAACTTATTTTTTTTTCTGATGGAGCTCCCTTTGGGCTATTTGGGACATCTAGAAGAATGATTGTCTACAGTTATTTAGTTATCACTTATTATTGCTTTGTGACCTAGTGCTCTTTGGTGATCCTTCTGAAGGATTTTTAGAAATTGTGCTAAATTCCAAGTGCTGATTGGATAACAATGAGTTGCCATCAGTTAGGATTTGGCCCAGAGGCTGATATCCAGCATGCCAGGGTGAATTGCAGAAGTCTTGGAAAAATAAGGGTCAAGACAGTGAATACTGAGTATTTGTATAAACTTGATGCGTTTAAAGGTTTAAAAACTAAACAAATAAACAGAAATTGTGATAAATGCCAAGCACTGATTAAGAATTGGTTGTCATCAGTCAGAAGGCGAATTGCAGAAGTTTTGAAAATGAGGGTTGATGTTGTAACTATTGCATAAACTTGTTTATGTGTATTTGTCAAAAGTTTAAAAACTTTTGATCAGTGGCATAACGACCCTGCGACCACAAACGGGCCCAGAGGGATACTGATGGAGATGGCCAGGGCCTCGGACCACCATTATAGTGGTCGGGGAAAGCTTGGTTCCCTGACCATTATACATACAGTGGGGAAAAAAAGTCAGCCACAAATTGTGCAAGTTCTCCCACTTAAAAAGATGAGAGAGGCCTGTAATTGACATCATAGGTAGACCTCAACTATGAGAGACAAAATCAGAAAACAAATCCAGAAAATCACATGGTCTGATTTTTAAAGAATTTATTTTCAAATTATGGTGGAAAATAAGTATTTGGTCACCTACAAACAAGCAAGATTTCTGGCTCTCACAGACCTGTAACTTCTTCTTTAAGAGGCTCCTCTGTCCTCCACTCATTACCTGTAGTAATGGCCCCTGTTTGACATTGTTATCAGTATAAAAGACACCTGTCCACAACCTCAAACAGTCACACTCCGAACCCCACTATGGTGAAGAGGCTGTGGAGCACCAGACAAAATTGTAGACCTGCACCCCGCTGGGAAGACTGAATCGAATGGAATGATTAACTGTGGGAGCAAGAATGGAAAATGGAGAACAAGACCAGAAATCCCCTTGATCAGGGGCCCCCCCCAAGATCTCACCACGTGGGGTCAAATGGTACCAGTGGTGACAAAAATCCCAAACCACGTGGGGGGACCTGTGAATGACCTGCAGAAAGCTGGGACTAACGTAACAAAGGTTACACCGCCAGGGACTCAGATCCTGCAGTCCAGAGATGTCCCCCTGCTTAAGCCAGTACATATCCGGGCCCGTCTCAAGTTTGCTAGAGAGCATTTGGATGTTCCAGAAGAGTATTGGGAGAATGTCATATGGTCAGATGAAACCAAAGTAGAACTGTTTGGTAGAAACACAACTCGTCGTGTTTGGAGGAGAGTGATTGTGAGTTGCTTCCAAAGAACACCATACCTACTGTGAAGCATGGGGGTGGCAACATCATGCTTTGGGGCTGTTTCTGCAAAGAGACCAGGACAACTGATCCGTGTACATGAAAGAATGAATGGGGTCATGTATCATGAGATTTTGAGTGCAAACCTCCTTCCATCAGCAAGGGCACTGAAGAAGAAACGTGGCTGGGTCTTTCAGCATGACAATGATCCCAAGCACACCGCCAGGGCAACGAAGTAGTGGCTTCGTAAGAAGCATTTCAAGGTCCTGGAGTGGCCTAGCCAGTCTCCAGATCTCAACCCCATAGAAAACCTTTGGAAGGAGTTGAAAGTCTGTGTTGCCCAGCGACAGCCCCAAAACATCACTGCTCTAAAGGAGATCTGCATGGAGGAATGGGCCAACATACCAGCAATAGTGTGTGCCAACCTTGTGAAGACTTACAGAAAATGTTTGACCTCTGTCATTGCCAACAAAGGATATATAACAAAGTATTGAGATGAACTTTTCTTATTGACCAAATACTTATTTTCCACCATAATTTGCAAATAAATTCTTAAAAAATCAGTGTGATTTTCTAGATATATTTTCTCATTTTGTCTCTCATAGTTGAGGGTCTACCTATGATGACAATTACAGGCCTCTCTCATCTTTTTAAGTGGGAGAACTTGCACAATTGGTGGCTGACTAAATACTTTTTTCCCCACTCTATTGTTAATGGAAAGGGGCCTGGCATGTCACCGGGCCCCTTTCCAATAGATGCCAGCTCAGGAAAAGTGACTAAAAATTTAAAAAAAATGTTATGCTCACCTCTCCTGGGCTTCTGACATTCCACAGCATCCTCTTCGGGGCTCTTCCAGCCTGTGACTGAGGTGACACACCCCAGATGTCACTGCTGGGGTCTGTGATTGGGCCCCAGAGGTCACATGTGGCACGCCAGCAGTGATGTCTGGGGCACTTCACCTTAGTCACAAGCAGAAGAGGACCGATCAAGATGTTGAAGAGAGCCAGACAGAGCGAGGATACTCAGGAGAGGTGAGGCAAGGTGAGTATAAGTGTTTGTTATTTTTAATCACTTTCCCTGGGCCACTACTTATTATACTCTGGGGTCTGAGAATTGTGAAGCTGATATCAAAGAAGGGGTCCTATGTTAACTTGTAACTTGGCCTGTTATGATGTTTTTGATTGAAATGGCTTTTGATTTCAGTAAATGTGACCTCTTAATACTACAAATTCAACAAATGACCATTTCAGTACTTTACAACCTATAAAATGTTAAAACTCTGTTGTGTATAATAATTTGGAACAGTGGATTTAGATTTTTTTTTTTACTTGTGAAAAAAAATGTTATTGGAGGGTTTGTGTAAAAAAAAAAAAAGATTTTATACTCCATTGAAGATTTGAACATTATACTGACCATCATCCATGTCGGAAAATCAGAGAAAAATGTCATTTGCAAAATAATTTGGAACATGGTATAGTAAAAAGAATCTTATTTTATTTTGTTTTCTAATTTAAACTATTTTTAGTCTATAGTAATATTTAACACCAAACCATAGATATCAAATCTCACCTCTCCCAAGAAAAGGAGAAAAAGACAAAGCTGACTGGGCACATAGCTTGCCTGAATGCTTGGCTGGTCTTGGCCCTCAACAGACTGACTAAAATATGTCACGTTGTTACTTTGTCCAAGGTATTTATTGTCTTTTATGCCAGAAGACTAGTGTAAATGATGCATGAAATCTATACCAGCTATGAGCTGGCATAGGTTTACTAGCTGATGCATGGCCCCAATGGAGGGTGCACCTGATTTATGAGGAAGCATGTACATTCTTATGTATTACCGCACCCTCCATTGGGGCTGGCCATATGAAGACCTGCATTGAAAACTTCATTATTTAAAATGCTTTATCCCTTTATAAAGTGATGGCACATAACTAAGATATGTCCTTACCTTATGATCAGTGGAAGTCTGATCTCTGAACCTGATAATGAAAAGCTTGCAGAGCTATAGATAGAGCAAAGTTTAACTTTAAACCTGTACCTATGCTTTTTTCTTCAGTTTGGTGGGTGCCCTGGAGGTGGTACCCCCACTGATCATGGATAAAGGCATAGCCTAGTAACAAAATGGAAATACCCTTGTTTTAATGGTCTATATGTAAAATGCACCTATTGAAAAAATGTGCGTGCCATAATTGTCCTATTACAGCTCAATTTTACCAGCAGCAAAGCTAAAATTCCACTTAAACAAACGATAAAAAGTGTAATATAGAATTCAATACCCATCTTCTGGTTTCGCTTTCTCTGTAATAAACAATGAAACAGCTTGGTGGTGCGTATGATGGGAAACGGTTATTATTAAAAACGTAACTATTTTGCGAGTCCTCCTAACAGGTGTACACCTGCTAATTAATGACCCAAAACCACTTTAACTAGAAATTAGAAGAGAACTTACAGAAATGAGAGCAGCATTCCAGTTAAATACAATTTTACGTACAACATAAGAACAGAAGCCGCTGCATTAATTTTCAATGTCCCTCAATTTATCGCTGAGTGTTATTTTATAGCTTTACTTTAAATGTCATCATCCAATGACAGCAACTTTTATGTACGACTTTACTGCGGATAATGTTTGTTAATTATCATTTTAGGTGATATTTAATATTAGAAAAAGTGCATAGTACATGGCTAATAATCACTATTTCACTCTGTAAATGTAAATTGGTGACTAGGTGCTGACATTTGAAAGGGTTACACTGACCACAGGTCAGGTCAGGGGAGAAAGGAGGCCCACTTATTGACTGGGTGGAGTCATGTGGCCTTGATATACAGGTGTATCTCAATAAATTAGAATATCTTTGAAACGTTTATTTCAGTAATTAAATTAAAAAACTGACCTCCTATATTTTCTAGATTCTTTACACACAGAGTGTTCTATTTCAAGTGTTTTATTTCTGTAAATGTTGATTATGGATTACAGGTAATGAAAACCCAAATCTAAGAAAATTATAATATTGTAAAAAAGTTCAGTACTGTAAATTCAGTGTGTCACCTGCCAAGGTTTCCTAAGCCTTTAAATGGTCCCTCAGTCTGGTTCAGTAGGACACACAATCATGGAAGACACTGATTATGAATTGTGTTATTGAATTACTGAAATGAATGAACGTTTCAAAGATATTCTAATTTATTGAGATGCACCTGTAAGTAACCTCTTCTGTCCCCTGGAACCCAGCAAATGAGCCATTTTTAACAACCACCCATCCCAGTTTTTATTGGATTTTTTGTACTTTAATTTTGTATTTCTTTTTTTGTTGGTGCAACAAATATATATAAATTCCAGGCGCAAAACACATAAGCAAAAAAAACTTCATTGGCATGCTGTAAGGAACAAATATTTGCCGCATGCAGCAAAGACCCTACAATTTTGGGCACAAAATAAGAAGGCACAAATCATCTCTCACTTACAGTCATATGAAAAGTTTGGGCACCCCAAACTTAATCATTTTTAGTTCTAAATATTTGGGTGTTTGCACAGCCATTTCAATTGATATACTAATAACTGATGGACACAGTCATATTTCGGATTGAAATGAGGTTATTGTACTAACAGAAAATGTGCAATATGCATTAAACCAAATTTGACCGGTGCAAAGTAGGGCACCTCAACAGAAAAGTGACATTAATATTTAGTAGACCTCCTTTGCAAAATAACAGCCTCTGTCGCTCCTGAGCTTACAGTTCCTGGATCCTGGTGGGTATTTTTGACCATTCCTCTTTACAAAACATTCCAGTTCAGTTAAGTTTGTGGTCGCCGGCTGGACAGCCCGCTTCTTATCCCACAGATGTTCATGATATTCAGGTCTGGGGCTGGGTGGCCATTCCAGACATTGTTTGTTCCTCTGCATGATGCCTGGTGTTTGGGCTGTGTTTTGGATCTTGTCTTGCTGAATATCCATCCCCGGCGTACTTCATTTGTCACTGATTCTTGTACATTATTCTCAAGAATCTGCTGATACTGGTTGAATCCATGCGCCCTCAACTTTAACGTTCCCGGTGCTGGCATTGGCCCCGCCCCAGCTGTGGCCTCCACCAAATTTTACAGTGGGTAGCGTGTTTTTCTTGGATGCTGTGTTTTTGGCGCCGTGCATAACGCCTTTTTGTATGACCAAACAACTCAATCTTTGTTTCATCAGTCCACAGGACCTTCTTCCAAATGAGCTGGCTTGTCCAAATGTGCTTTTGCATACCTCAGGCGACTCTGTTTGTGGCGTGCTTTCAGACGGCTTCTTTCGCATCACTCTCCCATCAGCTTCTCCTTGTGCAAGTGTGCTGTTTGTTGCCGATGCACAGTGACACCATCTGCAGCAAGTGTGCTGCAGCTCTTTGGGGTGGTCTGTGGATTGTCCTTGACTGTTCTCACCATTCTTCTTCTCTGCCTTTCTGATATTTTTCTTGGCCTGCACTTCTGGGCTTAACGCTGTCCCTGTGGTCTTCCATTTCCTTACTATGTTCCTCACAGTGGAACTGACAGGTTAAATCTCTGGACAACTTTTTGTATCCTTCTCCTGAACAACTATGTTGAACAATCTTTGTTTTCAGATCATTTGGGTTGTTTTGAGGAGCCCATGATGCCACTCTTCAGGGAGATTCAAATGGAGACAACTTGCAATTGGCACCTTAAATACCTTTTCTCATGATTGGATACACCTGGCTATGGTTCAAGCTCAGTGGGTTACAAACCATTTTGTGCTTCAGTAGTCAGTAAGTAGTTAGGGTATTCAAATGAATAAAATGATAAGGGTACCCAAATTTTTGCACCGGTCAAATTTTGGTTTATGCATATTGCACATTTTCTGTTAGTACAATAAACCTCATTTCAATCCTGAAATATTACTGTGTCCATCAGTTATTAGATATATCAAATTGAATGGCTGTTGCAAACACCCAAATTTTATACTAAAATGATTAAGTTAATAGGGGTGCCCAAACTTTTTCATTGCTGTACCTAGGGAACAAATATGTGGCACATGATAGGAAATTATAGTGCACATAGTAAAAAAGTTTACACTATTTTAAACTTGGTATACTTTGCACAAGAAAATCTGCACCATGTTCAATCTTTTTCTGTGTCATAAATGTGTTGTAAGGTTAGATTCTGTTGCACATTTATCACAAGTGTCCAAAAGTCACAATTTTTTGTTCTCTCTGGCACACACTGTTTATAGATATATCATAAATGCTGTGTACCATACATTTGGGCACAAATGTAGACAGAAAAGTGTTGGCTTTCTGTTAATAAATATACCCCAAAGTGTTTGCAGTTTTCTAATTTTTTTTGTCACAACTGGCTGTAATATAGTGAAGTTGAGCCACAGATTGTTTGATGCCACTATGTTACCATAGGTGGAAGAAAGTGGCATTTGTATTTTAGGTAATATTATAGCTTTATCAATAAAAGCTGCCAAAGACCCTCACCAGTGAAAGAAGAATACATTGTGGGGGACTAGGTGTGTGTCTGGTTTTAAAAACTGGTTATGGACATCATCTGTTACTCACACTTTAAGTTTAAGAATAATTTGTCCCCAGTGCATTCGCAATGTTTTTTTTTTTTTTTTTTTTTCTTCTAGAGGGTGGCCCAGAGGTTAGTTGTTGGCATGTTGTTCCCTGCAATAGTAGGAAAGCTTCTCCTGTTCATCGGGAGTGACTATAAAGGGTGAAGTCGCTACTGGACCCTGGACTCAAAGGTCCTTCTGCCACGTAAAATATATCACTATTCTAAATGGCACAAAGCATGTAGGGGCCCCTTTACAGATTTTGCATTGAGGCCAAGGAGCTTCAAGTTACACCTCTACCTCATAGGTTACAGTGTCTGTCACAGGTACCATTGTAGAAACCTATTGCTGACAGAACAGAGTTATTTGGGTATGATGAAGGTCAAAGAGACAGCATTTAAGTCCATAATTTGGTACCTTAGGCTAGGTTCACACAGAGGAATCTGCCACGGATTTGGGAGTGACTTAGGTCCCCAAATCAGTTGCAGATTCTGTCCCAAAATCTGCCTCTCATTGTTTTCAATGGAAGGCAGAGATCGTAGCAGAACGCTGAAAAAAATCAGCATCCGGCTGATTCAACTGTTGATTCCATGGCTCAGGAGTCCCTGACAACTAGGCCCATTCATCCAGGTCTAATCAGCAGAGAAAAGCCGCAGTGGAATGCCAATGCCTCTGCAATCCCGCAGCTGAATACGGTGGCGGAAAATGAACAGGAATGTTGCTTCATTTTCTCCCATGTGAACCTAGCCTTACTTTGTCAGTGTATGAGGGTGTAGTGTTATCAAAGACCCACCAGTGATGAGTAACAGATTGATGGCCAACAAGGGCTGAGTTTTGTCAGGCTGAGGTAGCTAGTTGCCAAACAACCCATAAGGAGACCCAACTAGGTTGCAGGAAGAATATAGTAATGCACAAGAATGTTGCGTCCATGAGCCAGCCAGAGGTAAGCCCTGCAAGGAGAGACTGCGACTTATGGGAGGAGGTAGCTTAGCTTAACAGCTAAAGCCTTGCTAACTTTACCTAACTTTACCCCCTAGTCAAGGATATCTTGGAGCTGACTTAATGCTAATACCTTATCTACATTTCGGAGGATTCTGCTGCACAGACATTACACATGTCACTTTGTAGTGAAAGTCTTTACTTATAAAGTTACATTAGTCAGTATTCTAGTGTTTGCAACATTTTATTAGTGAAGCTCCCCCAAATTCACTGACATTTGGTATTTTGAGTGTACTTAACTTATAGGTAGTTTTTAGAAAGTCCTATCAGGTTTTGTTCTTGGTACATCGTCCCAATGGACACAATGCTAAATGTGTTGTTTTAAATTATTTTGTGTCTGTATATATTGTTTTATATGTAACTTGTATTGTTTTGCAGCTTCCCCATAGTTTTGTTTTCCATTGTTGGCAGCAATCCTCTGTGGACCAGGTGCAACCCTGTTTCTATCCCCAGACTTAGTCCTTTCCTAGTCAATCACTGGCTAGGACTTAGGGGTGGAGACGGGAAGTTTCCTGCAACAGTTAGTTGGTCTGTTCTGCAACACAGCAAGGGCCCAACTCATCTGAACTGAGACACTCAACTGAGCTAGTGGCCAGACTTCATCACTGCATCTCTGAGTCAGGAAAGAAGTGCTGTCCAAAGACCCCTGAAGGGTGAGAGTACCATATTGTGGAGAAATTGAGGTTAGCAGAACCTCTCAGCCAGGACCCAGCAATTCAGATAGCTGACGTTCCTGGGACATCATTATATCAGCTCCTATAGACATAGTGGGTGAGTGAGAATATAGACTTAATGGAATGGAGAGAAAAGACATCACATTACCATATATTTCTCCTACCCAGTCTGGGACCAGCCACCCAAAGTGGAACTCCCAACTACTGCTCCCAACGGAATGCATGTATTTGTTATTGCCTTCGTTAAAAACAGCAACATGCAGGAGACACAGCAGGGAGTATCCCAGGAGATGCTCTAACAGTACCCAAGTGCGTCCCCCTCAACACTGTGCCATCGCAGGGCCTGTAAAAGAATATGACACCAAAGTCATTGTGACACAAAGGGGCTTCCCCCACACGCACCATCTCCACACTGCTAGTCCCCAGAATGTTGCATAAAACTTGTGTGACTTGGTGTCATGGACAGATCTATCCATTTTGCTTCAAGCAATATCAAGCTCAGCTACCAGACAAGCAGCCAGCAAGAAAAGACTGAAGTTGGGATAACCAAAGATAAGCCAGTGCTAGAACAGAGCAGTCGGAAGCAAAAATGAGATGAGCAACAGGAAGTTGCTGAGCGATGCTGTCTTGAAAGTGGGAAAGAAGTGAGCAAAGAAACCTGGAAAACAGCAATAAAACTTGACCAGCCAGAGATTTCTTACACCTGCATTTGCTATGGATTTTTTATTTGTATTTTTCATGCTTTAATTAAAGGTTAAGTTTTATTTTTTTTATCCTCTAGCTCCTTTTTAGATGCTGGCTACACAGTGACTACTTCTGGACTTATCTTTACCTCTAACCGAGAGGCTTGGTTCTCGTGTTCCAGGATTCGGGGGAGGATTTTTTTTGGATCTACAAATACAGTACAGACCAAAAGTTTGGACACACCTTCTCATTCCAAGAGTTTTCTGTATTTTCATGACTATAAAAACTGTAGATTCACACTGAAGGCATCAAAACTATGAATTAACACATGTGGAATTATATACTTAACAAAAAAGTGTGAAACAACTGAAAATATGTCTTATATTCTAGGTTCTTCAAAGTAGCCACCTTTTGCTTTGATTACTGCTTTGCACACTCTTGGCATTCTCTTGATGAGCTTCAAGAGGTAGTCACCTGAAATGGATTTCACTTCACAGGTGTGCACTGTCAGGTTTAATAAGTGGGATTTCTTGCCTTATAAATGGTGTTGGGACCATCAGTTGTGTTGTTCAGAAGTCAGGTGGATACACAGCTGATAGTCCTACTGAATGGAGTGTTAGAATTTGTATTATGGCAAGAAAAAAGCAGCTAAGTAAGAAAAACGAGTGGCCATCATTACTTTAAAAAATAAAGGTCAGTCAGTCCGAAAAATTGGGAAAACTTTGAAAGTGTCCCCAAGTGCAGTGGCCAAAAGCATCAAGCGCTACAAAGAAACTGGCTCACATGAGGACCGCCCCAGGAAAGGAAGACCAAGAGTCACCTCTGCTGCGGAGGATAAGTTCATCCGAGTCACCAGCCTCAGAAATCACAGGTTAACAGCCGCTCAGATTAGAGACCAGGTCAATTCCACACAGAGTTCTAGCAGCAGACATCTCTACAACAACTGTTAAGAGGAGACTGTGTGCAGCAGGCCTTCATGGTAAAATAGCTGCTAGGAAACCACTGCTAAGGACAGGCAACAAGCAGAAGAGACTTGTTTGGGCTAAAGAACACAAGGAATGGACATTAGACCTGTGGAAATCTGTGCTTTGGTCTGATGAGTCCAAATTTGAGATCTTTGGTTCCAACCACCGTGTCTTTGTGCGACGCAGAAAAGGTGAACAAATGGACTCTACATGCCTGGTTCCCACCGTGAAGCATGGAGGAGGAGGTGTGATGGTGTGGGGGTGCTTTGCTGGTGACACTGTTGGGGATTTATTCAAAATTGAAGGAATACTGAACATGGTTACCACAGCATCTTGCAGCGGCATGCTATTCCATCCGGTTTGCGTTTAGTTGGACCATCATTTATTTTTCAACAGGACAATGACCCCAAACACACCTCCAGACTGTGTAAGGGCTATCTGACCAAGAAGGAGCGTGATGGGGTGCTACGCCAGATGACCTGGCCTCCACAGTCACCAGACCTGAACCCAATCGAGATGGTTTGGGGTGAGCTGGACCGCAGAGTGAAGGCAAAAGGGCCAACAAGTGCTAAGCATCTCTGGGAACTCCTTCAAGACTTTTGGAAGACCATTTCAGGTGACTACCTCTTGAAGCTCATCAAGAGAATGCCAAGAGTGTGCAAAGCAATAATCAAAGCAAAAGGTGGCTACTTTGAAGAACCTAGAATATAAGACATATTTTCAGTTGTTTCACACTTTTTTGTTAAGTATATAATTCCACATGTGTTAATTCATAGTTTTGATGCCTTCAGTGTGAATCTACAATTTTTATAGTCATGAAAATACAGAAAACTCTTGGAATGAGAAGGTGTGTCCAAACTTTTGGTCTGTACTGTATGTGGTGTGGGCTGTGTGCTATAGTTTTTTCTGTTTTGTCAGCCAGAGAAACTATACTAAGTGCCTGCGTGGCAGGAGAAAGTAGCAATCTGGACAGCTGACTGTCATTATAGCGTCAGCAGGAGCTGTCGCTACCTGGGCAGGGAGGTTCTCAGGCCTGATTCCCAAATCAGAAGCCCAGTTATCGGACACAGAGAATGCAGACCATGGTACAGCTGTCAACCTGGCTAGGGTAGCAAAACAAACAGCAGGGAACCCCCCAGCACCATGTAGTCAAGCATAAGCCCTGTAGGCCTGTCCTTGCTTAGTAGGAGAGCAACAACTCCAGGTGTAACCTGGAGCACCACAAATGGTGAACAATACGGAAGGTTAGGAAGACTGTCTTGAACTGTTGTCCTGGGTGCGGTGTTGAGGGACACATTTTCTGAAGTTAGCACCCTATTTATTATATATCAAGAAAGATCTTCTCCTGCCTGGCTATATAGCCCTGCAGAGACTTGAGGAACTGCTTACATATGTGTTTAACCATGCGTTTAACACCTGTTGGTCTCCAATAAGCCCATATGTCATGTTGAGTTCCTCTATATGCTGAGTTGCCCCTATTTTTGTTTTGCACACTAGTTAAGTTAAAAGCCCATTGACACACTAAAGTTTGTACACCAAAGACTTTTGGACATTTCCCCAGCATCAGTTGTGCCCCCTCTTGCTGAAAATCAAGACCTATCCTAGAACCCCTACCTCATAAACATTTTCATTTTAATAATGTGAAAAGACTTTTGTTACTTCATCATTGTGGCCAAAAGTTTTGAGACTGACACAAATGTTGGTTTTCACAAAGTTTGCTTCTTCGGTGCTTTCAGATCTTTTAGTAGGATGTTTCTATGGTTACTAAAGTACAATTATAGGCATTTCAGAAGTTTTTAAGCTTTAATTCACAAATATATCCAAGTTCATGTAAAGACTCAGTATATATGGGTATCGACCCTTACTTTTCAAGGCTTCTACTATTGCCCCTGCATGCTGGATATCAGCTTCTGGGCCTTATCCTGACTGATGACAACCCATTCTTACCTAATCAGTGGTTGGAATTTATCACAATTTCTATATTTTTGTTTGTCCATCAAGTTTTTGAGGATAAACCACAGGTTATTAATGGGACTGAGATCTGGGGAGTTTCCTGCCCATTGACCCACAATTTCACTGTTTTGTTCATCAAGACACTTGCTTATCACTTTTGCCTTGTGAGATGGTGCTCTATCGTGATGGAAAAAGCATTGTTCATCACCAAATCTCTCCTGGATCATTGGGAAAAGTTGCTCTTGAAGGATATTCATGATGATTTATTTGTGGTTCTTTATTCATTTATTGAAATGCAACTCCACACATGAATGGTCTCAGGATGCTTTACTATTGGCACAAGACAGGACTCTTGGAAGAACATATCACTGAAAAAGGACATCATATATTCAGTGATAGGACTCGACATGAGTGACATCTTGAGCCTCCTCCACCTGCGACATCTCTATACTATTTTAGTCCCTGGATTGTTGTAGAAAGGATATTGAATGGATTACAATATATAATGATACAACAGGAGGACTGCTGGCAATGAACATGTGGCGGGGTCTGAAAGCAATACCACATTAGGCTTTTTTTTTTCCATTATCAGTTCACAGCAGATTGATCAAGTCCTAGTGTTTCTTGCACAATACATTTTAAATACTTTTTTAATGTCACATGGAGATGGAATTTTTCAAAAGTCTTTGTTGTTTGTTCTATGTATATTTAATCTCTCTCTTGTATTACCTATGAAAGTAAAGACAAATAATTTATAATTATTACCAAAAACTGTACGTGTAGTAGACAGAAAAGGTCATTTACTTTGACGTTTGATAAATTGGCTTGTGGATTCATTATTACATCTTTGACATTTTATTGATGTCAAGAGAGAAAAATTTCATATTTTTATCATCAATAAGATGAAGGTACAATACAGCTCCACTTAAATCACATTAGTGAATATTGCATATTTTTATTTATCTAGCAAAGATTTGAAGGTACATTAACCAGTTTAGTACTGTTAAAGGTCCTGAATTCAGTACTGTTGTTTTATAATTCTACTATGTTTCGTGGTAGGTCTCTTTGTGTCTAACATTCATAGATTGTAAGCTCATGTGAGCATGGCCCTCAGCCCCATTGTGTGAATTGACTATTTCTTTGTAATGTATATTTTTTGTCTGTACTTTAACCCTACAATTTGTAAAGTGCTGCGGAATATGTTGGCACTATATAAAAAAAATGTATTATTATTATTATAAAATATAAACATGGGACTAATGCCAGTTAAGTGTTTACTGCAAAAATAGACCAAAATGTTTTAAAGAGATTGCAACCTCCACAAGGGATTTCTGGAGAGCAGCTGGATTTGCCATGGTTGGTCATCAGTGAACAGAATAAGCTCAGTTGTTCAGGGAGATGGCAGAACTGCATTTCCCAGCATAGCTTTGGAGCAGTGTGCTAGAGTCAAAAAAAAAAACCTAAAAACATTATTATGAAATAACTGACTTTTTGTGGTAACACATAATCTATTAAGAGATGGCTATCTATAGCTAGATTGGTAAAAGTTTACATATGTTAACCAAGACAAAAAGGAGGAGGGCTGAGCCAATGCACTATTCACTTCCTCCTGAAAGCTTCACATTACTATTGTCTTCATTATCTTTAAGGGGCCTTGTTGCATCTGTGGCAACCGGGGCCCCAACAAATAGACTTATATACTGATATTCATCGATAGATATTGATTAGAGATGAGCGAATCGAAGCTGATGAAGTGGAATTTGATCCGAATTTCAGGAAATATTCAATTCGCATCAAATCCGAATTTCCTCACGCTTCGTGGTAACGAATCGCATTTAGTTCAAAATGGCTGTTGTACATGTTAGGACATGGGGCAAGGAACTCTGGGAAGGCGAGATCACCCACAATGCCATGCGTGCAGCCAATCAGCAGCCAGCTCTGTGATGTCACAGCCCTTTAACACCTTCGCAAGCGCACACGGCATGTTTGACCGCTACATTCAAAGTGTTAAATCCCCCTGATTGGTTATGGAGCAGGGTGTTAGATGTTACAGCTAACACCCTGCTCCATAACCAATCGGGTTTTTTAACACCTTGGATGCAGCAATCAAACATGCCGTGTGCGCTTACGAAGGGGTTAAAGGGCTGTGACATCACAGACACGTTTCCCTCCTCTTTTGTTTAGATTTTCCCGGATATAAAAAAAAATGAAACCACATGCAAAAATTAAAACAACATAAAAATAAAGCCCTATGTGTCACTGAAAAAAAGATGCAGAAATTAGTTGAATAACACATATGATAAAAATGTTACAGCCCTCAAAACCGCACGTAGTAAAAAAAAAAAACAAAATGTGTCTGGTCTGGAAGGGGGGGGGGGGTAAAGCATCTGGTATGGAAGTGGTTAAAAAAATAAAAATAAATAATGAAAATAATAATAGTAATGTGTCTGTTGACGAACCAGAGGAATACATCCCAGTCTTGAACTGGTTAATATTTGCAATTATATTGTATGTATTCAGGTTTACATTGCATTTGAATATCATGACTTGCAGCAGTCCATTGGAATAAAAGAAAATTTTGTAGGGATCTGTTATAAAAAGGATCATATATGAATCATTTAGAGCTGGTGTGAGAAAAGTCATTCTCTGATATCTGTAAGCAATATGAGGCAACCAAGATGGCTGAAGATTTGTTTTTCATTGAAGGACCACTTGAAAGTATTAGCAGCAAATTTCCCTACAATAAAAGGAGCTTTACCACAAATAAAATTTGTGGACTATCCATAAGGGAGTGCTCTCTTTCAGGTTCTGATTTGAACAAACAGAGGAACATGAACCATTTTCTTGGGATCAGTTACGGTAACTACAATTGCACACCAGTCAGGGTTTTATGATATATCCTATAAAATGCCATATTTAAACATATCAAAAGATCTGTGGCGGTTATAAAGCAGGGATGCAACTAATGCTTGGAGTCCAGAACCCTTTTCCCTCTTCTGCCCTACACCACTGGAGGCATGACCATTTATTTATTGTGAGGCATTGTATAACAGTTTTATTATCTTTCTTCAGCGTAATATCATCACGACACAACAAAAAGCTATTGAAAAGGCCATTTGTTGCATTAAGTGTAAGTTAACCTTTCCTACGTCCGTTTGTGGCAGTGTTATGTGGGCACTTTATAGTAGTAGTATTTAGATTCTGCACTGTAAGGTGGTATTAGTTTGGCATTTGGTGGAATTATTTGGGCACTAATGGCTGTATTTTTGGGGCATATTGTATTGACGTTGTGGAGAGTCTCCATTTTTCTTTAAAATTAATCTTGAGTGTAACTACAATATACTGGTTGAATGTTATCGGTGTGAAATTCTTGTAGAATGACAAGGATCTAATAATATTAATGATAAAACTCAGGATACAGTGCTGGCCAAAAGTATTGGCACCCCTGCAATTCTGTCAGATAATACTCAATTTCTTCCAGAAAATGATTGCAATCACAAATGCTTTGGTAATAATATCTTCATTAATTTGTCTTCAATGGAAAACCACAAAAAGAATTGTCAAAAAGCCAAATTGGATATAATTCCACACCAAACATAAAAAAGGGGGTGGACAAAAGTATTGGCACCCTTTGAAAAATCTTGTGATGCTTCTCTAATTTGTGTAATTAACAGCACCTGTTACTTACCTGTGGCACATAACAGATGGTGGCAATAAATAAATCACACTTGCAGCCAGTTGAAATGGATTAAAGTTGACTCAACCTCTGTCCTGTGTCCTTGTGTGTACCACATTGAGCATGGAGAAAAGAAAGAAGACCAAAGAACTGTCTGAGGACTTGAGAAGCAAAATTGTGAGGAAGCATGAGCAATCTCAAGGCTACAAGTCCATCTCCAAAGACCTGAATGTTCCTGTGTCTACCGTGCACAGTGTCATTAAGAAGTTTAAAGCCCATGGCACTGTGGCTAACCTCCCTAGATGAGGATGGAAAAGAAAAATTGACGAGAGATTTCAACGAAAGATTGTGCGGATGGTGGCTAAAGAACCTGGACTAACATCCAAACAAGTTCTAGCTGCCCTGCAGTCCGAGGGTACAACAGTGTCAACCCGTACTATCCGTCGGCGTCTGAATGAAAAGGGACTCTATGGTAGGATACCCAGGAAGACCCCACTTCTGACCCAGAGACATAAAAAAGCCAGGCTGGAGTTTGCCAAAACTTACCTGAGAAAGCCAAAAACTTTTTGGAAGAATGTTCTCTGGTCAGATGAGACAAAAGTAGAGCTTTTTGGGAAAAGGCATCAACATAGAGTTTACAGGAAAAAAAAGAGGCCTTCAAAGAAAAGAACACGGTCCCTACAGTCAAACATGGCGGAGGTTCCCTAATGTTTTGGGGTTTCTTTGCTGCCTCTGGCACTGGACTGCTTGACCGTGTGCATGGCATTATGAAGTCTGAAGACTACCAACAAATTTTGCAGCATAATGTAGGGCCCAGTGTGAGAAAGCTGGGTCTCCCTCAGAGGTCATGGGTCTTCCAGCAGGACAATGACCCAAAACACACTTCAAAAAGCACTAGAAAATGGTTTGAGAGAAAGCACTGGAGACTTCTAAAGTGGCCAGCAATGAGTCCAGACCTGAATCCCATAGAACACCTGTGGAGAGATCTCAAAATGGCAGTTTGGAGAAGGCACCCTTCAAATCTCAGGGACCTGGAGAAATTCCAGCAGAGCATTGTAAGAAACTCATTGATGGTTACCGGAAGCGGTTGTTCGCAGTTATTTTGTCTAAAGGTTGTGCTACCAAGTATTAGGCTGAGGGTGCCAATACTTTTGTCCGGCCCATTTTTGGAGTTTTGTGTAAAATGATCAATGATTTGACTTTATTTTCAATCTCTTTTGTGTTTTTTCATTGCAAGCAAAATAAATGAAGATATTATTACCAAAGCATTTGTGATTGCAATCATTTTCTGGAAGAAATTGAGTATTATCTGACAGAATAGCAGGGGTGCCAATACTTTTGGCCAGCACTGTATATAAGAATCAGTCGATCGATGTAGCTGTTTGTGAACCCAAATCAGCCATAACATTAAAACGGGTGATGTGGTCATCTGTTGGTCATCTGTCAATGGGGTGGGATACTTTGTATAAGAGAGTGAATGGTCATATACTGATGTTCTTTGCATATATGTATGCTCTAAATCTCTTTGTGCTGTGTAACACTTACAGCATGCTTTGTTCCTTCTTACAACAATGACTCTTATTGAATACTGTATGTGTAATTCTAGAAACGGTTAGGAGCGCAAAATGCAAGCGCTACAAAGATTAATGTATACTTACATACATGTGTAGGATGTATCTTCCATAAAACAAGTTCTTAATGAATACTTGAGCCTCTGGGTGATAAACTGTAGAAGAAAATCAATGTGTTTTTATTGTAAACATTGACGTGTAAAGATCTATGTGAATTAGACCTGGATTTTTATGATTAGTAACCTGAGCAGTTCAATATAATGATTTTTCTAATGAAAATGGTCTGTTTACGGTCTTACTATATTGCACTGCCTTTTAGTATTTACCTTGCAATATGCAGTCATGATGTTGCTCCCTCTAGTGTCAGGATACTTCTATTGGCTTGAAGCCTCTTGTTTTCCAGCATTTTAATCACTGATCTTATATACAGTAAATTTGCAGATAACTTCCAATGTACTGATAGAAATGAGATATACGTAATAAACACCTTACAACAAAATAAAAGGCATTTGCTCCATGATGTGTATTGTGTAGGTTGTAAATTTTTTTTTAGGATACCAGATAAGCATTTTAAAGTATAGTAGCTTGGAGTTACTCATGTCATGCTTCATCTTTAGACCCCTGATGGGCTCACTTACTGTATAACATCAAAGTGGTTTTTACAGGCCAAAAATATTGATGACCTGCCTAAAGATAGATTATCAATATCAGATTGTTGGGGGTTCCTCACCCCACACCTTCACCGATCAGCTGTTCTCAGCACCTCATATACAGAGAACAGAGCAGGGACCTACTGAGTCACTGCAGCTTAGATCCCATTCAGATGATAGATATGGATAGTAAATCTATTTGTCGTTGCTATAGTCTACTGATCCTGTGTTGGTAGCAATACCACAGTTACTTTTGCTATGATTTGCTATGTATATTTCTAAAGTAGGGGAATATGCCCAAAGACAGATGGCATCTGGTTTAAGGTGACAGAGTAGCATTCACTAAGATGTATGGCACCCTAGGTTTATGGTCACCCATCTTGAAGAGCCCTTTGACCCAGAAGCACCATGTTGATATTGTACCAGATGGCATCTTATCCATCAATAACCAGCTTAGAAGCTGAAATTGATGCAAAAGACCAAGTACTCTTGGAGCAACAGGCTGCTGGATCATTTATGGTGTAGGTCCAGTCCTACACCAAGATATAATTTGATGAGGGAGCAGTGCCAGTGCTGACAATATGCTGAGATCCATGTCCTGTGGACCTGTTGATCCTATACAGGTGTGATCACTGCTAATATAGGATTGAATCGGGAAAGAGAAACTTCTGAATTTTTACAGGGTCCATGTAGGTCTACAGTGAGAATTCATAAATGCAATGTGTGACTTTGTAATATCTGTGTAATGCTGCATATAAGGTACAATATGGGTATCAGCTCTATATTACATACTGTATCAGTACAACACAGATCAGTAATACAGCTTCGTGCCTGAGGCCCAACTCAAATCACTACCTTTAAGAGTGGGAGCAATATAGCGTGAAGGGGAAAGCATGTACAGAGAAATGACTTTCCCTTTAGCTGCTTTTCCCAGCTAAGGGAACTGAATTTTTTTCTCAGAGGACAGGTGCGTAATACACAGAGGCTGCAAGGTTATTGTAAAAATTTTGATCAGAAACATTTAAAATATATAAAATAATTTTTTTTTCTCTTTTCAGGCTTATTCAATAAGAAGCATCTGGGGCAAGTGACTTCTTGCTGATGGCATAAGGTTTGTTGATAAGTAAATCCATCTTTTAGTCATGTCAAATGAGCATTCAAAAATCCAACCTTGACAATGGCTCTTGAAATCACTATATTCAATCCCACAAAAAATAATAGTGAAATCCCACATGTAATTTCCAATGCATTGGTGTGTTACAGTATAGCAAATACTATAGAAAGGACTGTGACATAGAATCTCCAACTCTGTAGAGTACTCAAGTACTCTACAGAGTATAATGGCAACTTCTGTTTGTGAAATATTCTAAATGTATAGTAAGATATGTAACATATCCTGCAGGAACTGTATTGACAGCAGATGGTATTATGTTGACTCATGGAAGTCCCAGTAGATCATGGAGATCCCAGTGGTCAGACTCCTAGTGGTCAGCATGTTATCTCCAGACCTGTGGATATCTTTAGGTATGTCTGTAGGATTAACTGTTAGACTGCTGCTCTGAACAGTCTATCAGAAATCTTGCACACATACAGTAGATAGACCGTCCATTCTGCCTCCCTACAGCTCTGTCTTTGGTGACAGAATGACTTAGGAGCAGGAACATGACATCACTGCTGGCACCATTACTACTACTACTGCTGGTACAATTGGTACGACTGTTGGCACCGTTACCGTTTCTTTTTCATACCTTCATTTACTTGGGTATTTTTCCAACACTCACTGTATAGACAAAAATGGTGTAGCCTAAACCCACCCTCTCCTCCTACACTTTATGGCTCATGCGCACTAACATTTGAAGGGTAGAGGGAGTAGGAGAAAAACATGGCTGTTTGCGTAGAGAAAAATACACCTGTTTTTCTAACTTAGGGCCGGTTCACATCTGTGTTCGGGTTTCCGTTCGAGGTGTCCGCTTGGGGACCCCTGGAACAGAAAACTATATGCATACGGACTCCTCGAACAGAAACGCGAACTCAGATGTGAACCGGCACTTATTCTACATGTGTTTCTAACATGCTTTGTAATTGTGATTTAAGACAAAAGAAGAGCAAAATAATGAGATGATATGAGACATCATGTAGGAATTATTTATTCATTTTTATTTGTTTGGATACGATTTGGATTGGTTTTGGTTTATTGACCTTTCAATGTGTTCCTCCAGTCTTCACGCTGTCTCTGGTATTGATGTGATTTGAAGAGCTGCTTGTAACTGAAAACTGTCAACAAGCAGGCTAGCTACTTCAGATTAATTAAGTAGAGGGTGTCCCATTAGAAAAATGGTGAACAATATGACCACCATTTTAGCTGTTACAGTGGTTGCCTGCCAGATTTTATAATATCATAGGTATCTTTATCTTGTGAATAAGCCAATAACAAACAGACCCTAGTGGCAATTGACTGTCTCCAAAGTTTGCTCCAAATGGGGTGGTCTTGTGGAGGACCCACAGGAGTATCCTCTCTGATGAGCCAGTCAGCCTGCTAGTCATCAAGTTTTAGCAGAAACAGGAATAACCAGCAAACAACTACAATAACATATATTTTTATGTAAGAAAATAACTCAAGATCTCATACTGGTGTTTTGGTTTTTTTTTGGGTTTTTTTTTAAATAAATTTGTATTGAAATGTAACCCCCACTGTTAACCTCCCAGACTATAGCAGGTTTACCAGAGGGGTTGAAAATTGCAGTCTTTGATATAGAAACTGTTACAGCAATCCATATGTGAGTGAAATCCTGCCATATACTGTCTATAAAGAAAAAGAACTTTATTTGCAAAATGTCCCATCAGCCCTATGAAGCAGAGGACGGAGAAGGAGCCTGGGATAAGGAAGAGGAGTCTGCAGTGGCCTTGCTGTGAGGAGGTGTGGGGTATACTACTAGGGGAATCCTCTGTATGATCTTGGAGCAGATTCTGAGAGACTATTTCATCATATCTGAGGAAGAAAGAGAAAAATAAAGAGACCACTCCATTTCACCTAAAGCAGAGAGAGAGGAACAAGAGCAAGTCAGGCTCCAACAGTGTCACCTGAGGTACAGCGAGAAAGCACAGTCACCATTTTACCTAAGGTAACCCCAGGGATAGAGCCTCCTCCATTTTGTTTTTGAGACACTTGCTACTAAGCCACAGAGATCTCCACTCAGAGGTGAAAAGACTGACCTGCTCTGACCAGAGATAATATAACAGTGAGCTAAGCACTAAGAGGAGAAGTTACTTGCCAGACATCTGCATACCTCCCAACTTTCAAAGGACAGAAAGAGGGACAAAATATGCGGCGCACATTGTGCGCCACGGCAAATTTAGCTCCACCCACTTCTACGTTGACTCCGCCCATTCTCATCTATTTTTCCATGTGCCCCCACACAATATAATGCTCCTACAGTCACCCTAACATTATATTCCCCCACATTATAATGTTCCCCTCCAATTGCCCCACAGTATTAAGTCCCTCTCCTTGTGCCCCAGTTTAAACTGGCGGAAACTAGAGGGGGACATTAAACTGAGGCAGCTGGAGGGTGACATTAAGCTATGGGGCAGCTGGAGGGTGACATTAAACAGTGGGGGTAGTTGGAGGGGGACATTAAACTGGGGGTATCTGATGGCAGATATGTCTCCCTCCAGCTACACTCACTGTTTAATTTCACCTTCCAGCTGCCCCATAATTTAATGCCCCCCTCCAGCTACCCCCCACAGTTTAATGCCTCCAGTTCCCCCTCTTGCTCACACATGCTATCTCTTCGATCACTCTCGTTCCCAGCAGCTTTCTCACAGTCTGTCCCAAAGTATCCAGAATAGCTCTGCCCACACGAGTCTGATCACATGGTCATGACGTCATCAAAGGTCCTTTAGCCCACTAGGATTTAGCATCTACCATTTAGCCTAATAAAGTTTGTTAACAGCAAAACACTTCAGGGGCATAGTGGCACAAACTGTAAGCTATGCGGGACAGCAGTGTGATATCGGGACTGTCCCGCCAGATGCGGGACGGTTGGGAGCTATGCATCTGCATTATTATACATGTGTGGATAACTTCCAGAGCAAAGCTTTGCTATCACCCTTCTTTATTAACATATCACATTAAGGGGGGCATTGCAACTAGTTAACCCTGTTATCACTGAAGACCTGCTCCTAAGAGGATATTTTTCCCTCTCTCCTGAACATTTTTAGGTTTCCTAAAAAATCCCTCCTGGCCAGTGCTGGGTGCTTGTGAAAAGTGTTAATTTGTTTATCTTGTATTGCCATTCTGAGTTAGCAAAGGTCATAGTGTGAATGGGCGCCTGTGTGTAAGTTGAATCATCTAAACTTTGAATTTAGCAAATTGTTTCTTGCATACCTAGTCTCCTATAGTATAACATTGCCCTTATAGAGTCAGAGGCAATTAATACCGTGTATGCCATAAGTGCTGTATGCTTTTGTACACTGTTCATTGCAGTATTATATGCATTTCATCCTTGGTTCCAGTTATTAATACACATGTTAAGGAAAGGTTAAATCTTCTGGGTGTGGTTTGTTTTGACTTAATACAGTCATTCATAAAAGTAAAACTACAGTCATGGCCAAAAGTTTTGAGAATGACACAAATATTATATTTTCACATGATCTGCTGCCCTCTGGTTTTTATGTGTGTTTGTCAGATGTTTTTATCACATACAGAAATATAATTGCATTCATATTATGAGTAACAGAAGCTTATATTGACAGTTAGAATGAGTTAATGCAGCAAGTCAATATTTGCAGTGTTGACCCTTCTTCTTCAGGACCTCTGCAATTCTCCCTGGCATGCTCTCAATCAACTTCTGGACCAAATCCTGACTGATAGCAGTCCATTCTTGCAGAATCAATGCTTTCATTTTGTCTGAATTTGTTGGTTTTTGTTTGTCCACCCGTCTCTTGATGATTGACCACAAGTTCTCAATGGGATTAAGATCTGGGGAGTTTCCAGGCCATGGACCCAAAATCTCTATGTTTTGTTCCCTGAGCCATTTAGTTATCACCTTTGCTTTATGGCAAGGTGCTCCATCATGCTGGAAAAGGCATTGTTGAGCGCCAAACTGCTCTTGGACGGTTGGGAGAAGTTGCTCTTGGAGGACATTCTGGTACCATTCTTTATTCATGGCTGTGTTTTTAGGCAAGACTGTGAGAGAGCCGATTCCCTTGGCTGAGAAGCAACCCCACACATGAATGGTTTCAGGATGCTTTACAGTTGGCATGAGACGAGACTGGTAGTAGCGCTCACCTCTTCTTCTCCGAATAAGCTGTTTTCCAGATGTTCCAAACAATCGAAAAGGGGATTCATCAGAGAAAATGACTTTACCCCAGTCCTCAGCAGTCCACTCCCTGTACCTTTTGCAGAATATCAGTCTGTCCCTGATGTTTTTTCTGGAGAGAAGTGGCTTCTTTGCTGCCCTCCTTGAGACCAGGCCTTGCTCCAAGAGTCTCCGCCTCACAGTGCGTGCAGATGCACTCACACCTGCCTGCTGCCATTCCTCAGCAAGCTCTGCACTGCTGGTAGCCCGATCCCGCAGCTGAAACACTTTTAAGAGACGGTCCTGCCGCTTGCTGGTCTTTCTTGGGCGCCCTGGAGCCTTTTTGGCACCAATGGAACCTCTCTCCTTGAAGTTCTTGATGATGCAATAGATTGTTGACTGAGGTGCAATCTTTCTAGCTGCAATATTCTTCCCAGTTAGGCCATTTTTGTGCAGTGCAATGATGACTGCACGTGTTTCTTTAGAGATAACCATGGTTAACAGAAGAGAAACAATGATGGCAAGCACCAGCCTCCTTTTAAAGTGTCCAGTGGTGTCATTCTTACTTAATCATGACAGATTGATCTCCAGCCCTGTCCTCATCAACACCCACACCTGTGTTAATGGAGCAATCACTGAAACGATGTTAGGTGGTCCTTTTAAGGCAGGGCTGCAATGATGTTGAAATGTGTTTTGGGGGATAAAGTTCATTTTCTAGGCAAATATTGACTTTGCAAGTAATTGCTGTTAAGCTGATCAGTCTTTATAACATTCTGGAGTATATGCAAATTGCCATTAGAAAAACTGAAGCAGTAGACTTTGTAAAAATTAATATTTGTATCATTCTCAAAACTATTGGCCATGACTGTACAGGTAGCCTATAGGGGTTCTCCCAAATCGACCCTTGGTGGAGGAGTCTAGCCAACACCGTGTTCACAAGCCTGGTGAAGATTCGGGTGGAGGCACTGCTTGATCAAGCTGGTGAAGAGGCCAGAGTTATAACCATTTTTGTAATCCTAAACACCCCACAGTGGACTCCAAAAGTGGGGGTGTTACAGAAAATTTTCAAAAAGAACAAAGGTACAGAAGAAACAAGCAAATATGACCAGTGTCAATAAAACAAACAAGTCAAGTATACACATGAATAGGCGTACTACTGTACACCTCAAATACAAAATAAGAGTAACAAGGTAACAAAAATAAAAGGGGGTGTAAGGGAAATGGGGTCCGGGTCATGAGATACCATGGACTGTGTATGGTAATGGGATAGACATTAACATATCTACGAGATGAGTGTAAGAGTAGCTGTGTGACATGGGTTCAGGAAATCACAACCATTTTGTTAGGAGTGAGGAAGCGGGTGGTGTGATAACCAAGAGGACCATTAGTGATTTTTTTTAACGTTGTCATACCACCCCCCACATTTACTTTTTAAAACAACTAACTTAGAATGCCATAAATTAAAGAAGAAATGCTCACCTTCATAATCCCCCACTGCTCTTATTCTGGTTTCTGTACCAGGTTCCCTGCCTGTCTCTGTTCTTGTTCCGATGTTAATGTGTTTGCACAGCTGCATCAGTGGCTGTAGTGGTGTTAACATATCTCTGCTAAGGCCAATCATTGGCTGTAGCGGTCACACGTCTATTACTTTAGCTTTAAAAACAGCGACCAACTAGGCACCAGAGAAACATCAGAACGGCAAAGGATCGGTTAGGTAAGTATGCCTTTATCATTTTAAAACTTTCTAAACATTTGTAAAAATAATTAGGTGACTGGACAACTCCTTTAACTGTACAGTATGTAATACAGCATGTTCTATGCTAACATGAAGGCTATAGGGCAGTCCTGATCAGCTGTGGGTTGATATTTAAAGAGGACCTTTCACATCCTCTGGCACCCGCGGTATTCTATACCACAGGAAACCTGAGAGTGCGCTGAATTCCCTTCACTGTCAGAATGGTGGGCCTTAATGCTCAGTGTCATCGCTAGGTAGTAAGGAATCTCCCCTCTGACAGTACAATGCTATGGAGGAAGTACTGTCATGGTGGGGGTGGTCCTTATAGCCCAAGCGATGACCCTGAGCAGTAAGGCCCGTCCTTCTGACAGTGGGGAGATATTGGTGTCGAAACTAACTGCACCGATATCTCTTGCACCCGGGCGCACATCAGGAAAGTTGACAGTGCGCTGAATTCAGCGCATTGTCAGCTTTCTAGCAGTATATAATACCGCGAGTGCCAGAGGACATGAAAGGTCCTCTTTAATAAAAGTTTTTCCTACAGATTAGACATTAGGAAAAACTTTCTGACAGTGAGGGTACTGAGGGAGTGGAATAGGCTGCCACGGGAGGTGGTGAGCTCTTCATCAATGGAAATCTTCAAGTGGAAACTGGATAAACATATAGCTGGGATGATTTAGGAAAACCTGCTTTTGCAGGGGGTTGGACCAGATGGCCCTTGAGGTCCCTTCCAACTCAAATTTTAATAATAATATAATAGTGATATTAATAATAATAATAGCCACGGTATTCTAGAAGAATGCCACTAAATTGTACTAAATACGCTTGTGTCAAATTTATGTTTTATTATGTGTGTAAGATACTTTTTTGCACTTTAAAAAAAAAAAAAAAGCTATCACTAAAAGTTATAAAATGTGCATTTTTTTGTTTAGAGTATTAGTGAAACGTTTGCCATCCATAACACAATATTTTGATAAATTTGGCACAATATTTGCCATTTTTGTATCTGAAAAAAATATGTATTTTAGTACAGTATTGATGGATCTTCTGTATAGACTTTTACAAATTCACTTTGAATTCTTCATTAAATTCCATCCTTGAACATTTTAGTGTTTATGTTCCACATTACAGTCTCTCGTGTGAAAACGCTACTTTCTAATCTTTTATTCAAACTTTAACATAATGCTACACGTTGGAAGAAGAAAAACTGAAGCAGCACTTAAGCAGCTGGAAAGTATTTCTATTTTATTATAATTCTGCTAAGTGATGTACACAGCCGCCTCTTCTGGGAAAGTCAATCGCCTGCTGGGCAGCAATTTTACATGCGCTTCCAGTTCATGCATGTTAACGTGCCTTATGTGCTGATAACATATTGGCTTTCATGAGCATGCTCTGGCTAATTCACAGCAAACTGCGTGCAGCGCAGCTTTTCCTGAGGACAGTTTCTAGAAGAGGACCAGCATTTAGCTGGCCTGGTTTCCATGCATGATTTATGAATAAATGGTACTCGCTGCTTTGATACCAAGGAGTAATTCTATGTGTTGCTCTTGCAATTGTTCACATTCTAAGGTGCCTTATGAATTACTTCTGCTTTATGTCCCTGAGCTTTCCATTTCTAAGAACTAATTTTGTAGCTGTGAGAAAAAAATTATGAGTAGGAAACTTTTAAAAAAAAACTTTTATTGAGCAATTTATCTCTTCTTGCAGTCCAACGTTAATGAATATTGCATGCTTTGACGTATTATGTTACTCTGATTTCACATCTGCGCTGAGAGTCTGTGTCCTCCACGTGGACCACAAGTATAGAAACCTGGCACAGATATGAACCTAGCATCATGACAAGTGTTGCCTTGAAATTGTACGTGCTATACAATACACTGCTTCACAGGTTTATTTAAGGCCCCTTCCACTTGGCCAACAGAAAGGATAAAAGACTTGTAGTACCCAGGAGCTGCATAACATCTTGCCAAAAGTGCATAAACCAGAAACCCCATATGGGTGAGATGAGCAGTTCTATATCTAAACATTTTTACCAACAACAGAACATTTGTCAACTCAGTCACTCAAATGCTTAAGGTATCTGGATGACAAAAGTTTTTGATCTATTTACTTATGGTTAATATGTAGTGATATGTGTGTGTAGACCTAGTCATACGTTTAGGGTCGTTTTAACACATTGGTGGGCCCAGTGCAAAGGCTTCATAACTGCCCCCCCATAACCACCACTTGGAAATATCTGACCCGCACAAATTATAATGCCCCATCAGTGGTCCCCACATAGTATAATGTCCGTTAGTGGCCCTCACAAAGTATTATGCCTCTTTAGTGGCCCCATACAATATGTTGACCCTGGGTGGCCCATCACACAGTCAAATGTCCCTGCGTGTATCACACTTATACCTGCCATTCCCCCCCCCCCCCCTTTTTCTGTGGCCATTCAGATATTAACCTTTCTTAGCTCCTTGTGACCCCCTCCAGGTTGCCCCCATAGTTTCATGTTGCCCCCACCATATATATCAAATTAAAAGAATCTTAATACTCACCTTTTCCCATTCTCCTGTTCTCTTCTCTCTCTGGTCCCAGAGTATTCAAGGGACAACAAGCGCGATGTAAGTGACATCACCACAGTACGCCTCATGCTCCTAGGACACTGAGAGCAAAGGAAATTGAATTGAAAGGGTTATTTGGGATAGGCTTATATATCCATATACCTCATACACAATAGTAGTGAGATATTAAACAGGTCCTATATTTGACCTACCTTCCCCTCTTTCATATAAGTTCTTTATTTATGTTGTAGTCTTTCTCGTGTATTTTAATATTTATATTATAATAAAATTATGTTTTAATGCATCTGGATACTGGTGGGTGACTCTCCTAGTCTTTATAATTATAAATTATCGGCACGCAATACCTTATTACATTATTATTCATTTGACATCACCACAGTACGCCTCATGCTCCTAGGACACTGAGAGCAAAGACAGCGACCGGCCACAGGACAGAAACAAACACCAAGCTAGTCATGAAAAAAAAATGTGTTAGCGCCATATTAAGAATTTGAAAACAAGTGTCAGGTAATATTTGTGTATAGTTGTATAGTGTGCCCACATAATTTTACTGGTGGGCCCTAGGCACCCCAGCCCAACACTGGATTAGTCATGTGTCAGAATTTGCATAGTGACATCACTGCATGTAACACCACAGATATTATGCAGTTAGATGTCACTAAATGCACTGATGTCACTAATAATACCTCCCACCTTTTTGGACTGTCAAAGAGGGACACTTATAGTTCACTGGGCAACAGTTTAAAATAACTCAAACAATAGCTGAATATAGATATTTTAAGCTCTAAATGCACCAAATAATGCCATATAAGTTGGGGACATACATATATATAGTTAGGGACCAGATAGATAGTTTCTGGAATAATATAGTTATGATTATCAATGCATATCTATTTCTAATATGCAAAACATGAACCTATAAGGAGCAAAGAGGGACTGTCCCTACAAAAGATGAACACTTGGGATGTATGCTAGGTGGAAATGGGCTGCTTAGTTGTTGGGTCTCATAGCAGGGTAGACGGCACTTCTTAGTTTTTGGATCCTATAGGAGCAGGTTTGTCTGCTACATAGGTAGTTATGCCAATGGATGATGACTACATAATATATTCTTACATTTATGCCCTGATGCATTTAGAGTAAGTAATAATAAGATACTCTAGGGAGAATCATTCTTGACTCTGATAAAGGCAGTATGTGTTTATTCACAGTATAAATACGTTCACTTCTGGCCAATATATCCTATTATGATTTATGATATTTTTACCTACATTGCATTTATTACCCGCTCATAACCCTCTTAACATTTCTGAGCACCATGGATATGACTTTTACAAGCACATAAACACTGACTTGCAAATGCCTTCTGTGGACTTTCCTTATAACTCTGGTCTCTACAGCTATAATTGTGCCATGATTATTTACATGACCGTTTATGATAAGCCTGTATATTTATACATCCCTGTGGTGTTCTTGTTGGCACTGGAGTCAATACGACCCGCAGTTACGATTCCCCAAGGGCCGACATTACCAGATGCTTGAGCAGCACCTGCAGTTTTCTAAGGATATAAAATACTGGTATAATGAAGCTCAATATGTTTCTTCCTTTTTTTTTCTCACAAGACACACATTTTATAATCCTTCTTCTTAAATGAATGTGTCTAGAAATAAATATCTTTTATGTTGTTGTTTAGTTCGCTCTCTGTTGGAGGTACGATCAAAGGAGGAGGGGAGGGGATTTATCCCTGTAAATGACCATATTTCCCATAAAAGTAGTAAATTAAGAATGTGCTTATTTTTTGCAATAACATTTATCCGGAATAAATGTTAAAAATACCACAAATGATCCATTTTCTCTGATTCACTGCTGTTTTCTTAACTTAGCTGATACATTAGACTGTTACCAAGGAAACAGCATAGGGTTTGTCTTGAAAATGCAGAGCTAGCTGAACTTTTTTTTCTTCAAGGCTCTCTCCACCCGTAGCAACTTCCTATATGAAGGATAATTAGTGTAATTGGTGTCTTCTGTTGGCTCTGGGATATCATTTTGACTTGCCACAGCATGATTTCCTTTTGTGGGTGACTACTTATTTGTTTTCATGTGGTTAAACTTAGTGTGGTCATGTGATGCTTTATGTGACATGACACAGCTTTGCTGCTTTGTAGTACACAAGCTTTTGATGAGCTCCTCCCAGTCAGAAAACAGAAGCACTGGACTATAAAAAAATAATTTCAAAAATTGTCTTCAGAGACTGCAAGGAAAGATGAAAAACAGCAAAGAATTTGTTTAGCTCTGAAGGAACCACCATGCACAAGTATTAAACAGGCAATTTACTCAATTCAATGGTAACACATACCAAAATTGTTAGATTGACGTTCAGAAGATCAGTTTGTGAAGTTTGTTGTGAAAATTTCCTTTGTGCGAGACCAAACACCCCTTTTTTTGTGGTGTGACTGATAGATAACCTGCCCAAGTTACATATAAACTGACAGAGAGCCTAATCCTAGTACCTTAAAGGGATTGACCTCACTACCTGTGACGTCCAGGGATCTCTTCCTGAGACCACTTCGGTGGAAGGAATCTGGGACATCACAGCTGGCGAGCAGTTTCACTTTAAGACCAGTGTCTTAAAGATCAGCAGGACTGGATCGCACTGGGAGGACACTGGAGCATCGAGGACAGGTGAGTATGATTTAAAAAAATATAGTTTTAAGGTCTTTTAGTCTTTAAAGGGATTTGTTTTCTGGGCAAAAAAGGTCTGTTAGTGCTATTAATGGATTAATAAGTGCACCCAAATACCTTTAGCAGTGTCTTGAGTGATTACTGGTTTTCTCTACGAGCTCCTGGCATCCTCTGCATTTGTTTACATGGTGTAGTTTCCTGCTGTCTTAGCTCATGCAATGCATTATGGTAGTTGTAGGCTGACTCACACTACCTTCCTCTAACTCCCTCCCTCTCCCTGTCTCCCTAGCTATACCGCCCACTACTAGCCCTTCCCAACTAACTAATAAAGTCTACCCCCCACCCCATCATACTTACCTGTCTTCCTGGTCATACTTCCTTCTGTGAGGATAACTCCTCCTCTTCCTTGACCCTCTGCCAGCGCAAGCACAATAGAGCTGGAGTCCTGACATTGCGCAGTAGCCAGCACTCCATCTCTACTGCGCCGTTTTGGCAGGCTCCTCCAGCCTCCCACGCCTGCCCAATAGAGATGGAGTGCCTGCTACAGTGCAATGCTGGGACTCCGGCTCTATTGTGCTTGCGCTGGCAGAGGGTCAAAGAAGAGGAGGAGCCATCCTCACAGAAGGAAGTATGACCAGGAAGACAGGTAAGTATGATGGGATGTGGGGGGGGTAGTATTGGTGACGTTCCATTTTCGGAAACGGCGAAATGGAATGTCACGAGATAATTAGAAAATGTGCCTGAGGCAGCCCCAGGGATATGGGTAAATATAAATTTTTGCTAAAGTAAGTAATTTAGAAAGTAGGCGGGGAGAGGGTGTTTCAATTAGTGTATTAGTGTAGAAATTGCATTTTATCCCGACAACCCCTTTAAAGAGGTGATTTTGTAATTTCTAAATATGTCTGTTATTCAGTTTTGGAGCTTTTCATGTATATCAATCTTTTATTCCTTTTCAAAAGAGGGTGAGTGTTTTAGGGTCGTGCCTTAGCTTGCTTGGACTTAGGTCTCAGTGTTAGTTTCCTGGGCAAAGCAATTTTCTCCATTTGCATTTGAATAAAATGTCCATTTACATGAAAATTGAACTCCAAAGCTGACTAACAGAGAGATATTTGGAAACTGTAGATTCACCTCTACAAGGTATTGGAATTAGATCTATAACCAATTTACTGCTGACAGAATCCCTATGACAAATTTCTCCAAGTTTGTTTTTCATTGCAGCATTTTATCACATATTGTTCCTATCCTCGTACAAATAAAAATATATTCAAAACCTTGTACAAAAGGAAAGTTGCCTAAGGGCAAAAGAAGCCATTGCTATATTGTCATCGTAGAAGACAGTGGTTAATCAATGAAGGATTATATGTTCCTTTCACCTGCTCTGTAGAACGCTATATTAGTTATATGCAGAACCCATTTTATGCCAGCTTTGACAACCTGGATATGATTTTTGTCTAGAAATAGTAATTAAAGGGCAAAGGTGTGTGAAAAAAAAGCAATGCCTTCTGCCAACAATGACAAATTGCAATAAAGGATTTTTTAGAGAGTAGCCTGGGGTTCAATACAGTAAGGGGCCCAGATCAGCACTATTTACTCCCAATGGTGTAATTACAGTATTATAGAAAGATCAAATGAACCTTGGAAAGAGCGTTTCAGTATGTCTCAGACAAAGTATGATTGTGATTTTTTTGTTATGTTTTTATTGTAGTTACATGGTGTTTACAATTGTAATAATCTTGATATAGCACTGACATATTCTGCAGCACGTTACATTTGGGAAACCAATAAACAATTGATAAAATAAGTAACAAAAGAAAAAAAAAGACAAATGTAGAAAATTCCCTACCCATTAGCTGACACTGTAAACGGGGCAAATTTATTAAACTGTCTAGAAGGAAATCTGTCTTTGTTGGCCATAGCAACCAATCACAGCTCAGCTTCAATTTCATATTCTGTTCTTGAAAAATATAAGCTGCACTACGATTGGCTGCTATGGACAACTAAGACTTTTTTTCCCGTTTAGATAGTTTTATAAATCTGCCCCAGTGGCCAAACTCCTTGTGATGGCAACTTGAATAGAAAGCATGCAACAATTACTTATACCTGTTCCCATGAAGCTGCAAGCTCAAGTTCAGTGTTCGTCTTTGAGCCACAGATGACATTAGTTGCAATCTAAATGGCGGAGCACATACTGATGGCTCTGGCTCCACCATTTTATTCAACTCTCTCTGCCTCCTCAGGAAGCAGATAGAGTTGGAATTGGGATCCCCTGCTCAGGCTGCAGGACAGAAACCAAAATGTGATACTGTCTCACTGGATCTGGGATGGCTGAGTGGAGGCCATCTGCTGCCATAGGGTCCAGCACAGGTGCACTGTTTGCCCTATGGTTAAAGTGGCCCTGTGTGAGCCATTGAAGTATAAGGGGAAAATCCAGTTTTGAGTTACACAAAAAAGTGTGCAGAACAGACATGTAGACAAAAGTGAAAGGTAGTGACGTGGTGAGTATATGAGGCGAAGGTTATTCAGAGAAAAGCGTGAGTGGGAATGTGGAGGTATCTATTGAAATATGATGGTGCCACACTGTGGAAGGCTCCTAATTTGTTTTTAGACCTGTTTCTGGCACTTTTAGGCTTCCTTTGTTTACATGTCACAGGGTAACCTGATATTAACCCTTTCCCAACATAGCTATTTTTCGTTTTTTTCACTCCTTGATTTCCAAAGCCACGACTTATTTTTCTGTTCACAGATCCATATGAGGGCTTATTTTTTGCGGGACAGATTTCACTTAAAGGGAATCTGTCAGGGCAATTTGGGACACTAAACCACCCACACGCCCATATGGACCTGGGGTTTAGTGTCCCAAATCACTCTGTTATAATGCAATCCATGGCCACATTAAAAATAAAAAAGCTTTATACTCACCCTGCCGCTGTACTCCCTGCACCTGCGCAGTTCTTCAATGAAGCCAGAGGAGTATTCCTCGGCTTCAGTGCGCATGCCCTTCAATTGCACAGTGAAGCCGGGTGTCCATCTTTGGCTTCACTGAAGAACAGCGCAGGCGCCGGGAGGCGTGTCAACAAAGAAGCTCATGAATAAGCTGGACCGTTCTCACCAAACAGTGTCGATCAGACCCTTCTCTAGGTAAGTATAAAGGTTTGTTATTTTTAATGCACCTGCGGATTGCATTACAACAGGGCGATTTGGGATACTAAACCCCAGGATATCAGGACCTGTGGGTGGTTTATTGTCCCAGATTGACCTGACAGATTCCCTTTAAAATATACGATGTACTGGGAAGCTGCAAAAGTCAGAATGGGGAAGATTTAGAAAAAAAAACTGCATTGGTGCCATTTTCATTTCGGTTTTGTTTTTCCGGTATTCATTGTGCAACCAATATGACATGTTACGTATATACTGTGGGTCATTATATGTTTTTCGTTCAGGCATTTTAGGACATGAGCGTGCCTTTTTTTTTTGGCTTTCTTTACTTTTTTAGGGGACTTGATTGTTTGTACAATAGACTATATTGCAGTCTATAGGTATTTACTTTATACTTATTGAGGCCTGCCATAGGCAAACCTTAATAGATATATGCATATGATAGGCCTGGTGAGCTTTCACAAGACTCCTGTCTGTCATGGAGATTGGACGGCTCCTGCTATCTCACCGGCAGAAGCCATCACAGAAATTGAAGTGTAATCTGAGTGCCATACAGACATTATAGAGGCACTTTGTTGGTTCTTTTAGCGCTGTCTATTTTACAGTCAGGTGTCTCATGACAGGTGCCCTATGATAAAACGTACGTTACCTGCTGAGTGCTATATGGATAGTGCACGGGCACTCTGTTGTTTTTGTAGCGCCATTTATTGACTAGTTTTAGGTTGTTATACTGCTGGTCAATATTAGGGATTAGCTCTATATTTAGCTCTCCTATATTATTTTTGAGGGTATTTCTCTAGGAGAAGGACAGGTTATGTGATAAAATGAGTGTCTCTCCTATCCCTTATATTACTTTCAAGCTATGATTTTAATATCTTTGAAGTATCAAGCTCATTATTTTAACTTTGATTCAATAAAGATTTATATATTTTAAATATACCCTACTTGGATAGTGACACATCCCATATTTTCTCCATAGGGTAACTGTTTTTGTGGGAAGGAATTGCAGCAGGCGAACTTACTGACAGCAACCCCGCTGCCATCTACTTAAGCAGCATATGCTGAAACTAAAAGCAGAAAGTAAATCATTGCCATGAGTTTCATTTGCAGCAAAATGTGGGAGACTAGCAGCAATTTCTGCAGTTAATCCGCAGCAAAAACACTCAATTTTAGGTGTTTTTTGCCATGATGGTTTGCAGAACTTGCTGATGCATTTCCCTGATACAAATTTAGGAGTGTATTTACAGTGTGTCTCCAGCCGTAGGAAATTTTCTGGTTATACTTTTTGTGTGATTGTATGTTTCTATAGTAAATCCATACTCATAGCTTACAAATGGTGGACTTGAAGACTCCATTAGATCAGCAGTATATAAATCCACAGGAACAAAATTTAATGTCATGAACTTACATGTAATAGATGATAGATTGCCCTTTATGGGTCATTGATTCTACAAACCCTTTTTTTTTTCCTTTTTCTCACCTCAGTAAATGATGCCACAAATTCTTGTGCATGAACTCAGCTGGCGGTCTATTGAAGATAACTGACTTGTAACATCTATTAGAAATTGTTAAAATTGCCTGGTATAAAACATATGCTTGCAGAGCTTTTGACCTCTAGCTACAGATGTGTGGACGTATTTTGATAAATTAGTTTGCCAGTTTTCAGTTGACCCATTACTATGTCGTGCTATGTTACAGCTTTTTTTTCTGGTTGCTCATACTCTATAGCACTGTGTACAGTTTGCAGACACTCTGGGTCCAATTATAGAAGACTCCACTTGGCATAAAAAGATTATTTGAAGTGTATTGAGCCTTTTATATTTGGTTACGTAAGGGTTTACTATTTTAAGTTAAAGGGGTTGTCCATCTAGTCTACTTCCATTGTAAGTGATGGAGTAGGATATTAAGGGGTTGGACAGGTGTACTACTATGCAGAAGAAATGTCAAAAGGACCTCTTCTCCTTTGTTTCAAGATCACTAGAGATATCGGGCACCATATGCCAATAATCAGGTTAAGTAAAAAGAGGGGAGAACCCACGATCACTTCTTGCAAACACTCTAAAACACCTTAGATGCCACAATTGTTATCTAAAGCTAGTTTGACATTGACATTGTTCTGATCCATAAAATGGAAGACTTTCAATTTTTACTTACATTGGTGATGAAGAAAAAAGGTATGTTGCACTTTATTTTGATAAAAAAATGGAAAGCCGATAGAAGAGGCCTTCCATTTTAATTTTAATGTTGCTGTCTATGATAGCTACAATGGGTCCATTTGTATCAATCAACCTGGCAGTTTTAATATCCATAGTTCTGATACTCTGAAGGATCCAAGCAGCAGACATTACAACATTAGTGTGAAACTAGACTAAAGAGTCCAAACTACTGCAATAGTTTTCTACAACCCAGGCAGTTGTAGCAGTTGCATGACTGTGCATAACAGCTGATACTGCCACTGATATTGTGAGTACAGTAATGGCACCCCTGACATCATTACGATAGTAAGCACTCTTCTGTGAAAAACAATAGTTTTACAGGCCACTAAGGGATTATAATAGTATTCATGTGTGTTGTAAACAATTTCAGAATATGCATTTTTATACATGCAGAGGAAAATGTATGTATTTGAAACCTTTTTATATTATACTTTATTAAAAAATTTGGGGCCCATTTATTAAAAAAAAAATTCTCAGACATCTCTTCTTAGCAACGCATTAACTGAGCATTGCTAAGGAGTATCCATATCCAGTGTCTACTTTACACACTGAATACAGATAGTTGTAACATTAAGAGACAGGCTTCTCAACCTGCCTTTCCTTTCCCTGATACTGCCAATATACTGTAGGTTGTCAGGCTTTTTACTTCTAATCTTCTTCTTTATTCATCTGTTCTGAATGTTGATCTGTAAGTGATAGGCAAGAACAGTTAAATAAATATAAGAAGTGAGAGGGAGGGAGCACAGAGACAGGCTCGGAAGCTGAATGTTACAGTCATTCTGCATGTGAAGTACATGCTGAAATCTGAGTGTTCTTGGCAACACTCAGCGAGTTGCTAAGGGAACACTTATCATACATTTTATTAATAACGTATACTAGAAAAGTGTTTCAAATGCAATGCCCTATACATTCATGAAAAAAATGGTGAAATTACTTTTACACATAGTTTTTTTTATGAATTTCTATTCTAGAGTTGAGGAAGAGATCAAGAGCAAAGGCATCAGACAATAGTTGTTTGTTTGGTGGCCGCTGCCTGTATATACAGAAATGTATAAAAGTTTATTTAGTCTAAGACTAATATTTTTTAAAGTGCTGGATAAAACAGTCAACTATGTAATGCATAAAAGATACCATTCACCCAAACTCACCTGCTAATGGTACTGTTATAGACAGCCTTGATGTCTGACGCGAAAGAAGAGTAATTCCACCATTGTTTATTTGGGGCTTTTGTTACACCAGTCACTGTAATATATAAATGAGAGTAAGAGTCAATATGCAGTACTGAAAAAAAAATGTTTTTGTGTTGCTGCATTCAATTATTATTTTATTATTATTATTATTTTTCTCTTCATATAGCTGTATGAATCTTGCTTTTTTGTTGGACATCTTGTGGTTTTCATTCTTGAATAAATCTACCACATTTTATTGCTTTTTTGATGCTGCATGATGAGCAAAAATGTTTTGTTTTTTTTTCCTTTGAATCGGCTAAATAATGTAGAGTTTACTTTCTGCAACATTGACTGCAGCATCTAAGGGATTAAATGTTCACCACCTGAGTTCTCTCCGATCCTGGGCGTTAAAATATGCTATTGGTTGTTTAATACAGATGGCACCTGCAAAAAATAGCACAGTCCCTGTGCCAACGCCATTACTTCACAGACCGTTTGCAGGACTAAATGGTTCCCGAATTGTGGCGCTAGGCAGGAAGGGGTTGATGTGTATGTTCACTCAAAATAGATAAGTAAAATGACTACTTAAAAGCAGTAACCTTTATTGTTTGTGCTGTGGCACAGACAAATAATTTCAGGATGAGATAAATTTGCATTGTTTGCCATCCCCACCCTGTGCCAGGCTATATGTGACCTTTCCACAGAACCAGGCATTCATACAATGAAGTTTTGCTGTGTACATGCTGTATATCTCTTCTCTTATCATGATAATGATCTGTCCTTTGTCAGTCTGAATGCTCCCTTTTAGTTTGACATTCTAGCATTTGCATTATGCAGCAAGTGCTGTAACAGAAAGGTGCGTATGTGAAGCCAAAGTACAATAAGCAGTAGAGAAAGTGAGCGCCAGGCGGGTCCCTAGAGGAGGTCCTGTCAGGAAAGGTATGACACATTGGCACTGCAAACATGAACTACAAACAACCTGGTCACATCATTTCTTTTCATAAACGGATTTGGTTCCCATGGCGACTGACTTTACACCTTTTATGTCAAACTTCGTGCGAGGAAAAACACAGCATTTAAAAAATGAGAGAAGAGGAAAACTTGATTATGCCCTGACCTGAACCATTCAGGGGGCAAGAACTTGTATATCTGCTGCAAGAGACTGCAAACTAAATGGCCAAGTAGTTTTGATTTATTTTACTTTTACAATAAAATGAATATGAGAGTGGATAAAATGATTCATTCAGTAAAAAAAATAGTATAAAGTTTTAAAATGCAAATAAAAAAGAAACGATTAGACAGGATCCACTGTTTTCCATCATTCGTTGGATCCATCTTAATGTTTAATCTGTTCTTTCTTTGATGGAAAAAAAAAACAAACAAACGCCAACGATATAGATATGAATCCAGCCTAAGATTTTTTTTTTTTCACAAATTTTCAAATCTCTACATTTGTCAGTGAATTGAAATATTCATTAATGACATTTTATGGTCCCTAATGCAAGTTTCCTGCTGATGACTTATCCACAGGGCCAACTGCTGAGACCCCGAAAATAACTAGAAGGTGGGTCCCAAGCTTTAGTGTGTATGTGGCCACCATTCTTGTCTCATATCTCATGTTAAAATTGTAGTTTTGTAGTTGGAGTAGCCAATGTTTACTGAAGATTGGAATAAGTGGTTTGTGGTCACTTTCCACTGTGAACTGACCAAACAGTTATTGATGACAATGAATGCATACCCACACAATGGCAAAAGCTTCTCTTTCAGTTTGTAAGTAGAGACGTTCTTTTTCTTTTAGTGCCTTGCTTGTATAGAAGATGATAGTGGTTGTCTGGGGTTACTTCACTCCACTCAATCAACTTTCCATTTACCCTTCAATTAACTGCACCCCAACAGAGTGTATGCACCCCAGATACACACCACCACCTACAAGCTTTAATGGGTTTAGTAGGAACCTCGCTCTGCTATGCACTCTAACAGTCAGACTCAAACACACTTTAAAAAGGTAATGGCATCATACACAAATCGCCATTAATACCCAAAGGTTCAGTGCGTGTATATAAAAAAGACAAACTAAGGTAACAAAACAAGCAGTTTGTTTTGACCGGACCTGCTAATAAAATGACAGGAGATCTAGTCCTGTGATCACAGGAAGATAAAAGTCTCACTCCTGACTAGTCTCACACTACACATATACACACATAGACAACATAATACATTGATGATACATACATAAACAATATAATTTTCTAATGATTTATACATAGGTGGTCTTTCATTACAGAGATGCTCCCGATTTTTTCCACCTGAGGTTAAAATTGTACCTACTCCTACTGGACTGGCATCAACTCAGTGGCATAAGTACCACGGTAGCAACCGTAGTGGCTGCCACAAAGTCTGGGACCTTTTTTTTTTTTTTTTTTTATATAGGCCATTACCTGCTGGAGTAACCCCAGCAGGTAATGGGCCCTATTTACTTAGCAATTGCTGCTCCTGCTCACCGCCGTCTTGGAAACAGATGCGACTGTGAGGATCAGTAAGTGAGGCCATGTGACCTTGGCAAGAGTATTTGTTGGACAAACCACAACAAATACTTTTATTATTGTACTCTGGGGTCTTTTCAGACCCCAGAGTATAATAATCGGAGACCCAGGGGAGGTGGGCAAACATAATAACCAGTGTTGCTCACCTCTCCTGCACTCTGGCGCTAACTTCCTGCAGTTTTCGGGCCTCTTCAGTGAATTCACAGACGTCACATGAGCCAGGCTGGCTTCATTATGTGTCACAACGCCGGCCAGGCCCACGTGACGTCTGTGCCAACATTGAAGACGGCCGAAAGCAGCAGGGAGTGTGCCAGAGCCGAGAAGAGGTAAGTAACACTATTTTTTATGTTTGTCACCTCCCCTGGGTCTTCGATCATTATACTCTGGGGTCTGAAAAGTCTAATAATAGTTTGTGGGTGGTCCACTATGTCGTCCACTATTGGGCATAATAATGTGTGGAGCGGCCACTGTGGGACATTATACTGTGTGCAAATAGGACCTTATACTATGTGGGGGCCAGGAAAGGGGGCTTATGCCATGGGGGGGGCCCTAAGTCAAAAGTTGCTATGGGGCCAAGTCTTTTCTAGTTATGGCCCTGCATCAACTATAAGCTCTGTAAACTTCTGTGGATCAAAATAGGCTATGGCCATATCACTTGTCAGGCTGGACCTCAGTGTGTCAATTGGTGTTTGATGATCAGTGGCCCGTGACCAAAAAGTATCCCTTTTTCCTTAGTTGACGCGGGGGCTCAGTTAGTAGCCAAGTGTGAAATGTCCTCAGTACGTCACTAGTCCAAAAAACTGTAAACTTCAATGCTTTTTCAGGCTGATTTGCACAGTTAATAACAGCAATTTTCTGAGGACCTGCTGATGAGCCTTTTTCAGAAAAAGTACATTTTGTTTGAACTCACATTTTGATGGATTTAGATTTAAATTACAGGTTTTCAGTCTCTAAAATACTTGTTCTAAGCAAGTCATGTTCCGGTCATGTTCCTCTTAGGTTGTACCAAATATTGAAATGTCATTACTGACGTTGAGGACTCCAGGTATTCCTGAAAGAACCTGTCTGATAATAATCTGAAATATCTGTGGATGTAGCTCAAGCTAGTGATAACTAAATTTGAGATAAATTGTGCAAAGATATTTTCTAAAATTGAAGTCTGTGAGAATTTCCTCAGTGGTGGCTGTGATGTGCCTGCCTCTTTGAATAGCCCTATTTGCATGACACATATCCACATATAATCTGATTTTCCTGTGCTGCTTTGGTCTAAGAGCAACAACAATTGATCAACTCCACGATCCATGGAGTTGGGCCTTCAAGGCTTGGAGGCATCTTATGTTATTGAACAAGCTGAAGTTCTTGCTCTTCAAGTTTGAGGACATAGAATGGAATTTACCTGTGAGGCTGAACTGAAGCATGTACTTAATGCTCAATGTGTGTAACTTTACTTGAAAGACTTACAGTTTTCCTAGGCCCTTAGGCTAAGGCCACACATAGTGAAACAAAGCTGCATTTTTTTCTGTGGTGTTTCCGCAGCAGCAAAAATACTGCGTTTTCTCAAAGTGGGGCTTTAGCCTTAAAGGGAATCTATCAGCACAATACCTTATAGGGCTGTTGGCTCAGTATACAATAATGTAATTCTTATTCAGAACCGCTGCTCCATTCTTGTAAAAATCTCTTTATCCCTATGCAAATGAGCAGAAAATGGCTTTAAAGGAAGTCTATCATTGGCAAATGCAGTTTTAACTAATCTTACGTTGGAATGGCATTTAAAAAGGCCATTCTTCTCCTACCTTTCCTTGTTTTCTTCTCCCAGCCGATTCCAAGATAATTTGTTTCTTCATGTATGTAAATGAGCAACACGGAGCACCCGGGGCGTACCTTCTCTTCTGCGAGCACCCATTGCGTCATCACTTCTTACCGCCCCTTTGGCCATTGCGGTGACTCCCCTCTTGGCCTTCTTTATAATTATCTCTCGCTCTCAGCAAATTTTCTCAATTGCGCATGTGCTATCGGCTCTGCCACGCTCTTGTGACAGACCACCGGAAACTGTCGGCCGATTGCGCAGTTAAGAAAATTTACTGAGAGCAAAAAGAAAGAAGGCCAAGAGGGAAGTCACCACAACGGCCGAAGGGGCAGTGAGAAGCGATGATGCGATGGGTGCTCGCCGAGAAGAAGGTACGCCCCGGGTGCTCCGTGGTGCTCATTTACATACATGAAGAAACAAATTATCTTGTAATCGGCTGGGAGAAAAAAACAAGGAAAGGTAGGAGAAGAATGACCTTTTTAAAAGCCATTCCAACGTTCCATTAGCAAAAAAAACAGTTTTTGCGAATGATAGACTCCCTTTAAGGGTGTTGCTTTCCATCAATGGGCTTTACTATCTGCTGCTGCTCAGCTCCTCCCTCGCTAATTTACTGACATCTCTTCTCATCTGCCTCAGCACACAGTACTAACTGCAAGTGAAGGAAACTGGCTTAAGATGGGTGCAATGTGCCATCATCAGACATGCACAGTACAGTTAGGTCAGCACGGTGGCTCAGTGGTTAGCGCTGCAGCCTTGCAGTGCTGGAGTGCTGGGTTCGAATCCTGCCAAGGACAACATCTGCAAGGAGTTTGTATGTTCTCCCTGTGTTTGCGTGGGTTTCCTCCGGGTACTCCGGTTTCCTCCCACACACCAAAGACATACTGATAGGGAATGTAGATTGTGAGCCCTATATGGGACAGTGACTGTCAATGTCTGTAAAGCGCTGCGGAATATGATGGTGCTATATAAGTAAGTTAAAAAATAAATAAATACTGTGTGCTGAAGCTGAGGAGAAAGCTGTCAGTAAACTAGTGAGAGCGGAGCTGAGCAGCAGTTAGCAGTAGCAGATAGTGAAGCCCACTAATGGAAAGCAAAGTCCCTAAAGCCCTTTTCTGCTCATTTGCAAAGGAATAAACAAATGATTTTTACAAGAATGAAGTAGCAGTCCTGAATAAGAAATAAATTATTGTAAACTGTGCTGACAGCCCTACAAGGTATTGTGATTAGTTAATATCTCAATTTTGTGCTGATAGACTCACTTTAAAGAGTTTGGGATATTTCTCTTCAATTTTTGGAACCAAATGGTTTTTTTTAGGTTGTCTTACTAGACCCAGATACAGCCCTAGAGCTACTGAGCAGTGTGACTGCAGTGCACTCCAAATATAGAATGGGGCTGATTTACTAAAACTGTCTAAAAGATAAGGCAGTGCAAACTTTGACTAAACAGTCTTTAAACTCTTCCAGATTTATTGTCTTGCCAAAAGTCTGATACTGTTTGATAAATCTGGTATATTCAAATTTACACCTTCTATTAGTTGGCTTAAAAGTTCTTGGTACATTATTGGCAGTAAGAGTTACAACATAGGCCACAACCCTTTCCCAAGTGGGAAAAGTGTGTAAAAGTGGCACACAGCCAGTTTTTTGGTGCATTTTACCGCAGAATACTGGCGTATCTTGCTTAATAAAGCTTTCCCTTTGTATCCGTCAACCCATTAGCCACTGTCGTATAGAAATTCTATGTCAGCGACTAAGGCCTTATTCCGCCGCAGTTAACTTTCCACACCAGTTACAGCAGAATATTGCAGGACCTCCCCAACTCTCAGGCACCTGCTCCTAATGCCTGGGATAAATTAATGCCATGATAAATAGGGACAGCGACATCTAAGAGGTTTTAGGGGGAGGAGGCTCCTTCCTTTATTAATTTGGACTCCTGTGACTAGGTCACAGGGTCTGATATGTTTACATGGCAGCCAGGGGCCTAATGAGCCCCCCAGGGCTGCCTAGTACAATCCTATATGGCTGTATAATGCATTGCACTACATTAGTATGTAAATTAATAGTGCAATGCATTATAAAGCGATCAGACCATCACAAGTTAAAATCTCCTAGGGGGACGGAAAGAAAATATAAAAAAAAAAAAAAACTTCTCATTAATCCCCCTATCCTGAATGTTTATTAAAAACTTCAAAAGCTACTTTTGTATGAGGAGAGAGAGCTTGTGTTCCCCGGCATAGTGTAATAGCTTTGAACCACCATCTCTAATAATCCACTTGTATGCTGTTGTAGGGGCCACTAGTGACTTAGTGACCATAGCTTTACGGAATCCATGTGCAATTGTACTGATGGGAAAATCAGTCTTTAATCCATTTGTAAATGGGCTATCTTATCTGCCAGAGCAGCTGTTTTATACTGCTTGTATACTGCTTCAGCTGCACAGAGGATAACAGGAAGAGGGGGCCCAGTCTGTCCTGATATAGGTCTGTACACTGTATTTCATGGATGTTATAATGAGGGCAATATGAAATACAACGTGGGGCCCATTTCTGTGCAAGTAAGTTATTCCTCATTATAACTCACCCCTGCTGTGAGTCCATTGGAGAGTCCATGCGTCCAAACCACTGGACAGTATTATTAAGACATCAATGGCACAGGCAGCTAATAAGCAGCTCTAATGCTACAAGTAGTTGTGGTCCTGACACATTGGAGTACAAGTTACCCTGTGATGAAGGGGGCAACACTTCAACTAAAAGCACCTGGCTAAAGCCCTATCCTCTTCATTTTCAAAGTCTGTGTGTATATAATAGTGACATTTGTGCAGGATTGGTTGTGGAGGTATATTTCTTCTGGATTCCTCTCCTACATGAAGTAGCAGGCACAGGCCCTCACCTGCTTATTATTTAGTTAGTTCCCCTCCTGGCCTCTCCTAAATACCCAGCCTCTCTGAACTATCTCTCTGCCTGGGGAAACAGAAAGCCAGTCTGTGTGAGAGACACATGTGAGCAACATATTACTGAACTTTGCTTGGTTTATGAGCTAACTAAGGTTGTTTAATGCCTAGTAAGTGCCAGACAGGCAAGGACTTTCTTGTTGCTGTTTTCTTTAATTTTCTGTATACCTACAACCCTGTTGCAGTGTCAACATTACACCTATCTGCTGTTTGGCCTGGTTTTCATAAAACAGACACAAGTCCTTTGATCCTTGCAAAGGCGATCTCAAGTATAAACTCACAATATATAGATAAACATATACATATCTGTATACAGTGGGGAAAAAAAAGTATTTAGTCAGTCACCAATTGTGCAAGTTCTCCCACTTAAAAAGATGAGAGAGGCCTGTAATTGACATCATAGGTAGACCTCAACTATGAGAGACAAAATGAGAAAACAAATCCAGAAAATCACATTGTCTTATTTTTTAAGAATTTATTTGCAAATTATGGTGGAAAATAAGTATTTGGTCACCTACAAACAAGCAAGATTTCTGGCTCTCACAGACCTGTAACTTCTTCTTTAAGAGGCTCCTCTATCCTCCACTCACTACCTTTAGTAATGTCACCTGTTTGAAATTGTTATCAGTATAAAAGACACCTGTCCACAACCTCAAACAGTCACACTCCAAACTCCACTATGGTGAAGACCAAAGAGCTGTGGAAGGACACCAGAAACAAAATTGTAGACCTGCACCAGGCTGGGAAGACTGAATCTGCAATAGACAAGCAGCTTGGTGTGAAGAAATCAACTGTGGGAGCAATAATTAGAAAATGGAAGACATACAAGACCACTGATAAGCTCCCTCGATCAGGGACTCCACGCAAGATTTCACCCCGTGGGGTCAAAATGATAACAAGAATGGTGAGCAAAAATCCCAGAACCACATGGGGGAAACTAGTGAATGATCTGCGGAAAGCTGGGACTAACGTAACACACTACGCCGCCAGGGACTCAGATTCTGCAGTGCAAGACGTGTCCCCCTGCTTAAGCAAGTACATATCCAGGCTCGTTTGAAGTTTTCTAGAGAGCATTTGGATGTTCCAGAAGAGTATTGGGAGAATGTCATATGGTCAGATGAAACCAAAGTAAAACTGTTTGGTAGAAACACAACTCGTCGTGTTTGGAGGAGAGTGAATGCTGAGTTGCAAAAAAAAGAACACCATACCTACTGTGAAGCATGGGGGTGGCAACATCATGCTTTGGGGCTGTTTCTCTGCAAAGGGACCAGGACGACTGATCCATGTACATGAAAGAATGAATGGGGCCATGTATCGTGAGATTTTGAGTGCAAACCTCCTTCCATCAGCAAGGGCATTGAAGATGAAACGTGGCTGGGTCTTTCAGCATGACAAGGATCCCAAGCACACCGCCAGGGCAATGAAGGAGTGGCTTTGTAAGAAGCATTTCTAGGTCCTGGAGTGGCCTAGCCAGTCTCCAGATCTCAACCACATAGAAAACCTTTGGAGGGAGTTGAAAGTCCGTGTTGCCCAGCGACAACCCCAAAACATCACTGCTCTAGAGGAGATCTGCATGGAGGAATGGGCCAACATACCAGCAACAGTGTGTGCCAACCTTGTGAAGACTTACAGAAAACGTTTGACCTCTGTCATTGCCAACAAAGGATATATAGCAAAGTATTGAGATGAACTTTTGTCATTGACCAATTACTTATTTTCCTCCATAATTTGCAAATAAATTCTTTAAAAATCAGACAATGTGATTTTCTAGATGTTTTCTCATTTTGTCTCTCATAGTTGAGGTCTACCTATGATGACAATTACAGGCCTCTCTCATCTTTTTAAGTGGGAGAACTTGCACAATTGGTGGCTGACTAAATACTTTTTTTTCCCCACTGTATATATATATATATATATATATATATATATATATATATACATTTATGCACACACACACACACGTATACAATGAAACCTCTCCAAAAGACCACCTCTTTGAGAAGATCATCTTCTTACCCAGACCACATTTTCTGACAGATTTTCACTTTTCCATACTAGCCATCTTCTTTGAGAGGACCAGCTAGGACACCACTATTTCATGCAATAGGTGTTCGTCTCAAAGAGGTTTCACTGTGTTTCTATATAACATAGAATGTAATATTTTATATGTAACTGTTGTACAGCACGCAGTTTTTGGTGGTATCAATCCCTGTTTGCACCAGCCAATTATTAAAGGGTTCTGAATTCGTGGAATCTCCCAACAAATCTGATGCTGTGTAGTTATGTATGATGTCATTGAATGAGTTACTGCACGTAAAGGGGTTGCAAGGAATAATTGAGATTGAACACCACATAATTGTACACCCTTACATCTGAAAGGTCACATAATAATATGATATTGGAGGTCAGATCTGATTAAAATGTTATCCAATGCTAATACTTTATGAGCAATATACAGTAAATCGGATTGCAGTGAAATGTTAGGATGTTTCCTCTAAATTAGAAAGTATAAGGCCATATGCACATATGGGCCATGTTCCCCGGGACTCCATAAGTAGCAGGCTGCTTCCTTTTGGGTATTGCAGCAGTATAAACCAGTAGTTGTCAATGAAATAGGGATATAATAAGAATATGATTAGGTGGAAATACATATGTAGAGTATAATTTTTTTTTATATGTTCAGGTTAAAAGGTTATACTTGGAACAGGAAGGATCATTTTCATTTTAGCATTCTTTTATCCATGTATCCAGAAGCCATTTAAATAGAATATTCTATTGTTCTTAATAAACTTGTCTAGGCACCAGGCGAAGGGTGAAAAAGTTTTAATTTTCTTCATTATTTTAAAGAAAAATGAAATAACGAGTTTGGAATTAGCATAATTTTTTTTTGTCTTTGACTATCTGCAGGCGGCTTATTGTATATCTATTACAGTCCAGAAATGTAATCCACGTCATGTGAGATGCTCCAAGCAAATATTTAATTGATTATTAATCATTCTATTACTTTCTTCCCACATGCTGCTCATGCTATGGGAATAATAGAAGTCTTACGCTGCTGCTTTATATCAAGATTAGAAAGTCATAAATTGCTCCTGTATGTGTGGTAACACTGCAAGTTATTAAGACGCTGGCCTACTGTGTTTTTGTGCAAATTAAACAGTAAAAGCAAATTTTTCACAAGTGACAGTGAATATTTTAGCACATTTATGTTAGAAAAAGGATTTATTTTCTTTTTTACAAAGTTATTCTTTTATTTTCTGGACCAGTTTACATTAACTTCTGGTCTCAGGGGTCCTCCATTTGAAAAAATGGGTTGTGTAAGAACCACTGGTCAGATGATTCCTTAAAAGTAGTCTGTTACACCCAAACCACCATATACCTATATATAAACTACAGAAAAATCCCAGATTGTCTAGCAAAATGAAACAGTACCCTACGCAAGCACTGTAATTCGTTGTATGGTGGCTAGAGGTGACAAACTTCATTTAAAATGGTTTGTAGGGAAAACACGTTGATCATCTATCTTTAGGAGAGGACCCAAGACCCTACCAATAAATATATTTTGGTGACAGGAGACTGATTATTTCAGTTCTCTGATAAAGTACAGCATTGGGGAATCGATGTGACAGCCCTATCCTGCTGATGGCACTGTGTGCAGGAGCCGACAGTGCCATGAAACTAACCATGTAAATACCTAGACAGCAGGCACAAAGACCCGTGCCGTAGATCATTCATTTGCATGGTCTGGTTGTGAAGGGGTTAAGATTCTGCCATTTGTAAGTGAATACAATGTAGTTTTGAACCTTCCTTTTAATGTGGATATGAGTGATATTTGTGATTAGAACCCTTCTAGGGCCCCAGGTAGCCAAAAAGCACTGTGCGAAAAACCGTGGTGGAAACTCATCAAAGTTTTTCCTGCAAGGCTTTTCACAGAAAGTCCGCAGAGGAAAACTCTTTCTGCTTCAATTATACCTATACGGAAATTCCCAGCATTTCTGTAGGTATATTTTTGAAGTCGCAGCATTATTTTCTTCAGTGAGTGGATGGGATTAGCTAGAATCCCATCCACTTTTGCAGGGACTGTAAAACACTGTGTTTTTTTTCTGTGGCAAATTAACAGCGTTTACCCTACATGGGGCCCCGGTCTAAAAAGGTTTTCCCATGAACATAACTATATTTAAATTTTATAGACAATTTTAAAAGTTAAACATTTTTTTAAATATAAATATAAAAAATTTAGCAGTTATTTATATATATTTTCATCTTGGCAATGACAGTGTGTTGTCTTGATAGGCTGACAATGGATATGACAATGAATGCAGGAACTTTGTATGGTCTGGTATTTGTGAGAGACCCAGCCATGATTCCCTTAATGTGACCAGGTTATCTTTCATGCGTATAAATTCCCTGTCTAATAACCTGTTCACAGTAAGAAAGACATGGCTGGATTTCTGACAAATACCAAGCCATAATAAGCTCCAGCATTTCATAGTCTTATCCACTGGCAACCGATCAAAACAACAGACTGTCCCCGCTAATGCTAGGTTCACACTGGGGTCGTCTCCCCACTGTCTTCATCCAGAACAATGCAGAGGTGGGCCACGGTAACATAAGCTAACACAGCGGTTTTCGCACAGCTCTTTTTGGCTGCGGCCCGCTACATGGGGCCTTAGCCTTAAAGATATTATTATTTGAAAAGTTTCATTTCAAGTCAGAAAAGACAACGCAGATGTTTCTTAAGCAATTTGCAGAACAACCAAACACATCACATGTGGTCTGTCATGTGCATAAACCCAGAACAGAAAGTACCACACCATTGGGATCTTTCTGTGAGGAAGTGGACTTATAGAGCTTACGTTTATGTAAAATAATGCTTTATCTCTGAATATTCTATTAGTGTTCACATTAGTGTTCACTTTTCCATTGTACTGATTTATCAGAGGATCAGAAAAACAGAAAGTACATTTTTTCTTAAGATGAATCAAAAGGTAAGACTTGCAGTCAGCACACTCATAAGAGGCAGCCTTGGGTGCTGCAATTTCCTTAGGGAAGTGGCCAGACCCTCATTAGATTAGATACTTGTTAGAAGAATAGGACAGCACTCCAAAAGTTTATTTTCTATTTACTTTATTTAGAAAATGATACCGAGAGCCACATGAAGTACAAGGAGCTGCATAAGTAATAAACCACCAGCCTTAAATCTCATAGAGAGCAAATACTTCTGTCACATGGGATGTCACCCGTCACTGCTTATTCCTGGTCCACTCTCAGCTAGGCCTTACCCCCGGACCTTAGTCGGTCTGGCCATTCCTCCTAAACACTCCACAAAATCCAGAACAGGATTGAGGAAGGGTTTGTCAACCAGAATGTGGCTCTGTATGTGCTGTAAGACTAAAAGGGGTTGTGCAGGCTAAAATTTTATTTTTTAATGAGGCCAGGGGAGGTAAAAAAAAAAACCATACTCACCTGTCCCTGGTGCTCCGGTGCCTAGCACATTCTGGTCCTGCAGCTCCATTGTTGTCTTCCAGCAGAAGTCCACGCCTAAGGTCTAAGGAAGGGACCTGGGGACGTCATTACCTGTAGGAAGGGACCCAGGATGTCACAGCCGGAGAGGAATTCCACTCCAAGAAGACTGCTGAACAGAAAGACCGGAGCACTGGGCACAGGCGAGTATTTTTATTTTCCACCTACCCCTGCCTCATTAAAAAATAATATTTTAGCCCGGACAACCTCTTTAATGTTGGATGTTTATTACTCATGTGGCTCCTTGTACTTCATATGGAACTCATTTACATCTGTTTTCATTCATTTAAAAAATCGAAAAGTTCCTTATATCTGCTTTCTTTTTTAGTTTAGTTAATAGGCTTTTTTTTTTTACAATATCCTTGTGCAACCAAAACCATAAAATGTATTTCCTAGTAAATAATATGTACTCATGTGACCAAACGCAGTACTGACAATGCAGTTAAATTATGACCTTTGCTAAACAGAAAATAGGGAAGAAGCAACTTTAGCAAAAAATTCATGTTTTTTCTCTATATACATAGATAAGAAGACACTCCGCTCTGCTGTGTATACTCTGACCACCTAGACAAGGCTGGAAAGACATTACTTTAACTTGTTTTTTATAGAATTGTTTATGCGGCTGCAAACTTTTCACTGGAATATTAAACATGTAAGTTCTTACAGACGACGCTCTGACACTGGTAAAGATCCATCGGGTTAAATACCCAAAATAAAATATAAGCTATTAATCGACTATGAATTAGTTTTTCAATCGTAAAACTTTCATAATTTTTCATTTCTGCTTAGTCTTATGCCAGTATCATTCAACATTTTATTAGAGTTTAGTGCTGAACAGGCAAAGAAAAGTATCCCCCCCTTTTACAGGACCTCCAGCACATTCTTGGTCCTTGGACCTCTGATGATGATGTCCTGTTTGGGGTTAAGTGACCACTATAGTCAATCATTGTCCTCAGCAGCGTCCTCTACACAAATAGTACGTAAACGCCAGTGATCGCCTGCAGTGGTCACCTGACCGCAAAAAGAATGTCATCAGAAAGTGGCAACAATAGGGGATCAATATTTGGTGTGACCACTCCTTGTCTTCAAAACAGTATCAATTCTTCTATGTACATTGCAAATAGTTTTTACAGGAATTCAGAACTACTACGGACATTGTATTGTGTGGAGGGGCTACTGTGAGACATTATACTGTGTACGCTATAGGACGTTATTTATAAAGAGGTTGTCCAGGAATTGGACAAACTCCGGAGGTGCAAGGGGCAGATGTCAGTCTAAAATCACTAGCACTTACTATGTGAGGGCCTGTAAAAGGAGCTCCTACTGCATGAGGGCCAATAAAGGGACAGTATATTGTGTGGGGGGGGGGCAGTAGAGGAGGCAGTAAACTGTATGGGGGCCAATAAGGAGCCAATATACAGTGTGGGGGTAAAGGGGGGCTTTATACCATATGGGTCCAGAAAAGGGGGTCTTATATTTTGTGGGGGCCAGTAAGGGGAGCGTTATATCATGTAGGAGACAGGGAAGGGGGTGCTATGCCGTTTCGTTGGGGGAACCCAAGTCAAAAGTTTGCTATGGGGCCCAGTTTTAGCTAGTTACACCCTGAGGTTGTTCCAAACATCTAGGAGAACTAAGCACATATCTTCTGTAGATCTAGGCTTGCTCAGATCCTTCTATCTCTTCATGTAAACTCAGACAGATCGAATGATGTTGGGATCAGGGATCAGGGCTCTGCGGCATACAAATCATCACTTCCAGGACTCCTCCTGTATCCGTGGTCACACCAAATATTGATGGGATCTAGACTCTCTTGTTCATTCATTTGATTTGGTTTATTGACAGAAATAACCTATTAACACTACAGTTTTTGAAACTATTTTTACATTGTAGCATTTTTTTTTTTCACAACTGCATAAAACTTTTGCACAGTATTGTATATTCATATTCATTGCAATTGTAATGAGATTACGAAAATAAGATAGAATGAGTGGAGGAAATGAATTAAATTAAAATATAATAGGATGATTACTATAATAATAATAATATTAGTCACTCATTTGTTCATAAGGCGTTCTTTGTATTAAAGCAGTATTGTATGAAATCTGGGATGTGGCAAGCTTTGCTAGTATGGTTTTCTTGCCACAGATATATCACTCACGACAAGTGTGACATCTCAAGGAGTTTAAATAAAGTAACCTATCCTATGTAGTTCATTTTTGTAAAAGCCAGATCCTGTGTTGGGCCGCACAGATTGCCGCCGCCATCGCCGCCGCCGCTGCTGTTGACATTTTGAAACTTTAAATTACATCTTTCTCCCTTGAGACAGCTCTGACCTTAACACTGCGGAGGATCAGTCTATTTTATGCATTGTTGCTTGTTTATCATCGTTCATTTCACAGTTTTTTCGTCTTCAGATTACTTTCATATGTTGCATTTACTAGGTACAGAAAAATGTTGTCTTCAAGTATTTTCCCCAGTGGGTTTAACTAATTTCATCAGTTTCTATCCCAAAACATCCTGATCAAACTCCCTTTTCCTGTAAAAGGTGGTAAATCCTGGATTAAAAAGATTTACTGCACACCTTGCTACATTTCCATACTACTGGGCCATGGGCCTTTTGTGTGCCACCATATACCCCAGTATTGTCCACCACAACATGCATATTTTTTGCTCAGATTCAGCACAAAATTATGGGATAAAAACTGTATCCCTCCATCATATGAGGGACAGTTATTTTCTAAGTGTGCGTTGTTACGGCTCCATAATACTGAATTTTTGCTGCATTTTTCTTTGACTTTTTTTCTTCCCTTATTCAATACATGGTAAAAGCACTTGTGATGCTGTAGCTAAAATTAACAAGACACATTTCTGAAAAATGCATGTGTTTTTGAAAACACATTTTTTTCGCAATCTGAGGATGAGATTAATAATATCTCATTCACTTTGCTGGCACTGTAAAATACTGTGGGTTTTTTTTCTGCTGCTTTTCCACAACATGGGGCCTTAGCCTAAAGGGATTATTCGCTCTTTTTTTTTTTTTTTTTTTTTTTTTATTATTTGTATAAAACTAGGCTTGTAATGTTGGGTTTGAGGGGTTCTCCTTTTAAAGAAACAAATGCAAACAAAAATAGGTTTGAACATAAAATTTACTTCTTTCTTCATAGTACACAGAAACACATGACCAACCTTAGCTATGTGTGATCTGTACAGTTTAGACCCAGTGGCAGAACTACCACTGCAGCAGCCTTAGCGACTGCTACAGGGCCCGTGTCCTTAGGGTGCCGCTGGACCAGACAGCCTTGAGAGACAGCAGGGACAGGCGAGTTTGGGTTTTCTTTTTCTTATTTTTCACATTCCCCGGCCTCCTTGCAGAAAACTGTAATTCCTGGATAACCCCTTTAACATCTCAATATACTGAGCATCACACTATAAATTAAAATTCTAGTATGCATAATGGTACACATGTACAGAAGAAAACAGAAAGTCTGGCAGTAGTGAAGCTCTTACATCGCACAGGACTTCTCCCCTCACACACACTCCGATCAGATGGATGAGTCACTGCTTGTGAGAAGGAGGAGGGGGAAGGGGCAGTACAGGATGCTGCTAAGTGTTGGGAAGCTTTACAAGCAGTGATCAGCAGACCCTGCTTCTGCCAATGCTTTCTCTACTGCCAATCATTATTCCTAATAGTAGGGAAAGTATGGGGCCTCTATGGGTGTGGGGCCCTGAGCAACTGCCCAGTTTGCCCCCCCCCTTCTTTAACGCCGGCCCTGCAAACTGTTACTTACCTTTCCTGAGCTCCAGCATATACAATATAATAAGCAGAGGCCCAGGGGAGGTGATGAAACATAACTAACAATAAAGTTACTCACAAGACCTGGGCTCTGATGCCAGTCTTTGGGCCTCCTGCATGATGTCAGAGACCGCAGAGGCATGAGATTGGGCCTCAGTGTCACGCTGGTGTAGCCCATGTGACCTGATCAAAAGGTATCCGCAGTCTCTGATGTCAGAGCCCAGGAATTGTGAGTAACATTATTGTTAGTTATGTTTAATCACCTTCCATGGGCCTCTGCTTATCATACTCTGGGGTCTGTGGAGACCCCAGAGTATAATAACTGCAGTACCTTTTCAGACCTGTTCAGTCCAAACTATAGGACATTATATGGGATACTATACTGTGTGGAGGGGCTATTGTGGGACATTATACTGTGTGAAGGGGCCACTATAGGACAAATTGAGGAAGCAATGCAGATAAAATCATCTTTTTATGGAGAAAAAAATCCCCCTGGAGTGCACTGGCTCTGTATTCCTCCATAGGTTGTGCTACAAAGATACAGTATGTTTCTGCTCCTATTAAATGTCTCTACACAGCACTTTTATTGGTTTGGGGAGCATTTTAGACCTAATAAACTTTCATTAAGTCTAGTAATCATGTCATCAGTCATCAGTTTTGTACATTTTTTACTTAACTGTTTGCTGTCAAGATGTGAGATTAGTAGTTTTCCAGATCTATACTGCATTTCATAAACCTGGGATGGATAGTCTTCCCTACAGGACAATTTATAAGGAACCCAGTTATTCTACTTTATGGTTACACTTGCCACATTTTATCTCACTTTAAAATGTGGCAAGTTTTATAGCAAAATGATTTTACGCTGTATATATGAGGCTTGCAGGCAATGTACTCGGGCATGTACAGTATTACTACATAATGTTAGTTACTATAAAAAAGTTTAAGGGGGTCTTGGTTTATAGAAACTGTTTTTAGATATGTTTTAGGTACAGGAGGAGACTCCACTAAAAACAACTCATTCATGAACTACATTGCAGCTCATTGACTTCAGTGCTGGCACCACAGGGGAACCAAGCACATTTGTAGATTTCCTTACAGTTTACAAGAGATAACTGGGAGTCCCAGGTGAGACACTTTGTCTTCAGCTTACTTTCATGGGACTCCTCTAACATCGCTTTTGTGTTCAAGACAGTGAAAACCGAACATCTGATGCAATGATCTAACAATATGTTGGAGAACCATTTCAACACATACCTGGATGACTGAAAATGGTTTGGATCCACTTTCGTGTTACAAATGAGGACAAAAAATTGTTCTAAGTGATAAGTCTCTATGGGCTTATATGAGTTTTACAAGTAGCATTTTTTTATACCCTCGCATTATCCTGTTATTTTTCATGCCCTGCTTACTTTCTAGCCTGACAATTTTAAATCACTTGAAAGGATGATTTTTAGAAGGGGTATTAAACATTCCTCTACTTGCCTGCTATTGTAATTTGTATTTGGAAAAAGCCCAGAGCCAAATCTCCCATGCTGCTACCTCAGTGGATGCCGGATGCTACAGCTGGCTACATCAATCTCATAATTAGCAATATGATCAAAAGCTCTGTACAAAACCTTTGTCTGCCTTAAAAACAACTCTAACATACTATCATTTTATGGCTGGTTCCAAAATAACCTCCTGACTATTAGATATGCCAAAATAAAGTACCATTTATGTTATCGCTGTGCTCCAAATGTACATCTATTTTTATTTGTTTTTAGTAACACAGATTTATAAACTAAATACAACCTACATATTAGGACTGAGGGGAAAGGGGGCTACAAGGAGCAACACCTTTTGTGAAGATGGTTACTGCATCTTTTAGTTAAAAAAAAAAAAAAAAAAAACTTTGAGCAAATTTATATTTTTGAAATAATACAGGTAAATGTTGCTTGACAAGAACTGATCTAAGGCTAGGTTCACATCTGAGTTGAAGTATCCATACGAGACTCCGACGAAGATTATGTTTAAAATCTATGGGGTCTGCGGGTTTTAATGCAGACTCGAAGGACGGAAACCTGAATGCTAGTGTGAACCTAGCGTCGGCATCATTATCCATGTTTTTGGGTCTTAAATAGAGAGGGGTGAATTCCTCAGGATTTGTTTTGTTTCATTTTCAGCCGACTCGGGCCCCTGATTCGTTTCAGGTCAAACAAGGTGGCTTAAAACATTCCTATTATGTGGCTTAAAACATAGTGTAGAACACTCTCAGAGCTACTAGGAACCTATCTATATAATTTCTAGCTCTCTAAGGGGACATATAATAGGAATATTATGACACATGGTGTGCCCATGTATGCCCATGTTTGGGCCTCAGCGGTAAGCCTGGGGCGATTACTTTACAGAAGAGTGCTGGGCGTCACCAGGAGAGTACCAGACGCTGTGAGGAGGCCCAAAAGAGGTAACAGAAGGTGAGTATGAATGTTTGTTTTATTTTTTTTTTCACCTCCACTGGGCCTCCACCTTTTATACTCCGGTGTCTGAAGAGACCCCAGGATATAATGCTGTGGCCATTTTAATTTGCCCAAGACGAATCTCCATTTGTTTAATTTTGTGAAAAAAAACTAACAATTTGGAATATTTGGATCAAACTCAGCTCAGTGCGAACCAATTCACCCACCCCTAGTCCTGGATTGTATTCTTTGTCACATGTTGACATACCGGTAACTGACAGGAGTATTGAGGTCAATGAGAGCTGTATAAATTCCCTCAGAGACCTCCTCCTGTCTATAAGGATAAGTGAACTCCTGACACGCCTGCCATCACCAGTAATGTTCCCTTTTTTTTCTCAGGCACATAGCTTATATTACTCTTGATAACCACCACACGTAATAAAGTTTATTTGTTTTAGGTGCATTATATGCCAGGCCTGACAGAGGTACGGACGCTCACCAGAAATCATTCCCGTTAGGAACTCTGTCAGGGGCGTGATGTATCTGACAAAGTAAGGCTTCATTCACATGAAGTGTCTTCCGATTTTTTTGTTTCAGTATTTTTAATAGATCTAAATATAACTTGCTCTTAGAAATATCGGAACGGAAGATCAGAAGAGGCTTAGATTGCATAAAAGTCTATCAACAGCATGACTGAGGGTAATAAGTTGATTTCTTCCTGGCCATCCCTTAGCTATATAAAGATAGGGGTGTTCACTTTGTCCAACCACTATAGTACATGTGAAAATTTTACAAAATGAGTGCAATGAGGAGGGGTTTTGCAGCTTCAGCCATGGACACCAATGTATTTAGCAAATCCTGTCTCAAAGTGTCTGCCTTTGCTTCCAGCTCATGCACTTTACAGTCAATTGTGAAGCCGGAGATAGAGACTGTACATAATAAATATTGATCCCTCCCACCCCCACCCTTCTCACCTATTTCCCCCCCCCCCCACCTATTTCTCCCCCCCCATCTCACCTATTTCTCCCCCCCCATTCCTCCCCTAAAAATTTGGAAATTCTTGAACTGTTCCTTTCTTTTCTTTTTTTCTCACTTTACTACTGTTCGTTGCAGATTCTGTGACACCTTTTTTGCCACATATTTCATGCAGTACTACCTGTGCTTTGTTACTTAAATAAAGAATTGATTAAAAAAAAAAATGGGTATTGATATCCATTATGGTTAGCTGGAGGGGTTTGAGAAAGTAAGGGGCGTTTACAAGTGGAGGAGGGGTGGTCAGCAAATGACAGAGGAGCTAAGGGCCTGGAAGAGAGCCCAGGCACTTCAACTTGATGCTCAGTTTCTCTGAACTGGAGCATTGCATCTGAGTAAGAAAGGTGCCATTTCAATCTGTGTGAAGTGTCCTACAGCCCAACGTACTGACAAACTCCATTGAAAAAGTTATTTATCATGCATCGTCAGCTGAAATTTTCTTTCTATTCTCCCCTGAGAAAGAGTTAGGAGAAGTTAATAAATGCGTTTTAAGTACCCCAAAATAGTGCAGTTGAAGAATGCAACTCAGCTCAAGGGACGTATGATGCTGGGGTCCTATGTTGCAAAAAACGCAGTGCTTTGGGCACTGCAGAAATGGCGCCAAGAACTCTGCGTTTTACAGTACCTGTAAAGTGGATGGTATTTTGGGTAATCCCATCTACACATTGCAGAAAAAAAATCCACAGCGGAAAGGCCACATTTTTGAAAATCGCAGCATGTCAATTATACCTGTGGAAACGCTGGGGATTTCTGTATAGGTACTGTATAATAGGGGCAGAAAGTCCACAGAGGAAAACTCTGAAAGTCACTTTTTTCTGCATCTCGCTACATGGGGCCTAAGTCTAAAGATTCTGTTTAGGGAAAAGACCATGTAGCTATAGTTAAAAGAAACAATCCAATTGGCTATGGTTTTTTGCAAACATTTGATATATTAGGCATGCCCTTTTTGATCTATTATAACATAGCAAGATCACAGTTTTCATTGGAAAGTCTAGTGTTTTTTTTTAAGTTTGGGGTGGTTGTTTATAAAATGCCATTTTTTTCTAATATAGTCCTTGTTATTTGAATGGTTGGATATGAAGTTCTGGGGAAGTTTCTACCTGCCAAAATACCCATAACAATTTGGTTGTGAGTATTGGGCAGCTCATTAGTCTTAAATCAAGCCAACTTTTTTATTTAACCACACCTGCTTTTATTTAAGCCACACCCACAATTTCTATAGATGCTATAGAATCATCCTCCTATGCTGCAATTCTCCATTTCTGTTGTGGACCATCCTTCTGAACATAAGTGAGTGAACAGAACCTCAGATGCCGCTGAACATCAAATATTCTTTCAGACGTGGCTTCGAGGTCTGGTATGTTAATGAGTTTTGTGAAAAACAATTCCTACTCTATTAACTACTGAATCATTTGACTGACTAATTCTTAAGGGGAGGTATGATCTGGCAGGCTTTTGGAAAGGGTGAAGCTTTTTGTTTTTTGCCATAAACCCAAAGTAATTAATGCTCTGGGCTTTACTGTGTACAATGTTTGAGCTGACATTTAACGGCAGTGAAAATAATGACTCGGTTTAATGTATTTTAGGCTATAGCTTTGTTAATGGTGCAGTTAATTGCTTTTGTCAAATACTTGAGTAACAGTCAATTAAGAGGAATGTTGATGTACAATATGATATTTTGATGCTTCACATTATCTAGGATTCTGAGTTAAAATTATTCAATAGGATATTGTGACTGAATAGCACAATAGTTGTTTTCCTGGTGGTAGCTTAATAACACTTCTTATCAAATGAATTCCTATCGGGTCACATTAAAACAATGGGGGAGATTTCTAGCTATGCATTCTTTTTCTTTTTTTTTTTCCATAAAAAAAGGTGTATTCATTTGCGCATGAGCATAATTCCATTAGACTCATGTCCAGACTTATCTAATCTTATCCTTATCTTATCTGAGGGGGGGGGAGTTATTTAAATACTGAGTTCTGAGTTCTGAAACATACAGTTTTAACATGGGCATATCTACACAACTAAATCACAGCTGTATACCAACATGCTGATGCTTTAGCGCCCAAGCTTATCAGAATCAACCCTGAACGAACTTCTCAATGCGTGCGAGGAACTCCGCTCCTTTCTTGATGAGATGTATATTCATAGTGACAGGGCCAGGAAACACTATTATGGGTTTGCTGACAAATGCGGCGCGTCCTCGCCAAACATCTTCATCCTCGAGTCCACACCACGTATATCCCCTGCATTCGAGTTAGCTCCGCTGTTCCGTCCATAATCCCGCTGAAATTGCGGATGCCTTCCGCAGCTACTATCATAATTTATACAACCTTAGGGGTCACTATGCTGACCTAGACCCGGAGTCTGCGGTCGCGAAGATGTGGAACTACGCTAACAAAACGGCCCTCCCCTTTCTCTCTAGCACAGACAGCGCAGCCCTTGACGAACCCTTCACCGAGGAGGAACTGTCAGAGATACTTGGGGAGATTCCCTCAGGTAAATCCCCCCGGGCCTGATGGCTTCACCCCCCGCTTCTACAAGATGTGTAGAGATCAGTTGGCCCCTTCCTTACTCAGGGTGTTTAATAGCCTAGACGGCGACACTCCGTTCACACGACAGTCTCTCTCGGCACTGGTCACTGTTCTCCCCAAACCTGGCAAAGACCCCACCTGTTGCGCAAGCTATCGCCCAATATCCCTTCTAAACGTCGACGTCAAACTGTTCGCTAAACTGCTCGCGAATCGCCTCTCCCACCTGATGCCTGCCTTGATCCATACTGATCAGGTTGGTTTCGTCCCCGGCCGGGAAGCTAGGGACAACATATGCAAGAGTCTTCTCGTCTCTGAAACAGCGCGCTCCCGTAATCTCCCACTTTGTCTCCTCTCTGTTGAAGGCGTTTGATCGCGTACACTGGGGATTCTTGCGCGCCACCCTGGAACAAATAGGACTCGGACCTACTTTCCTGAACAAAATCCTGTCCCTCTATGGCGACACTACAGCTAGGGTACACTTCAATGGCCTCCTATCGGATCCCTTCCCCGGTCCGTAACGGAACTAGACAGGGTTGCCCCTTATCCCCCCTCCTCTACGCACTGGTAATGGAACATCTTGCTGTAGCTTTGCGGGGAGTGCGCTCGAGTACGGGGTCTGCAGATAGGTCGCTTTCAGGTTAAGACGGCATTGTATGCAGACGACCTTCTCTTCTATGTCACCCAACCCCGCGTCTCCTTACCATCCATCCTTAAAGAGTTCCAACGCTTCGGTAACATGTCTAACTTTAAGGTTAACCTCTCCAAGTGCGAGGCCCTTAACGTGTCCCTACCACAGACGGAGGTGTTGCATCTTGCCGCCCAGTTTCCCTTTAAATGGCATCATCGCTCTATTAAATATCTAGGGATACAGATCCCTTCTGACCCCTCGGATCTGTTTCACCTTAACTACACTCCCCTGCTGGAGAAAACCAAGAGCGATCTGAGGTCCTATGGTGCTCTTGGGTTGTCCTGGTTTGGACGCATCAATGCTCTAAAAATGGATGTAGTCCCCCGGTTTTTATATCTCTTCCAGGCCCTGCCAATCCCAGTTCCAAGAAGCTACTTCTCGACACTCCAGACTCTATTTGGGCATTTTGTTTGGGGCCCCTCTCGCAGCAGACTGAACTTTCGGACCCTCACCCGGCACAAGTCCAACGGGGGGGCGGGTCTTCCGGACCTCCACCTGTATTACAGAGCAGCTGTCCTGTTATGCCTCTTTGATTGGCGATACAGGGCTCTGGATAAACAATGGGTGCCCATAGAAGCAGATCTCCTCTCTACTTTTCTCCCTTCCTTGCCGTGGATCCCCTCCCACTATCGTCCGACCTCAGCTAGACTCACTCTTTTCGCCTCGTGTTTCCTGTCTGTCTGGGACTGTGTGTGCCAGACTGATTCGCTGGCTAGGGTCCCTGGACCTTTAAGCCCTCTTTTTCAGAACTCCATGTTTCCTCCGGGTCTCTCTGCTCGTCGATTCCTTTGCTGGTCCGCTAGTGATGACGTTAGGCTAGGTAAGGTTGCTGGGTCAACACTATTCCCATCCCTTAGCCAATTGCAGGCATCTGCCCCTGACATTCCACTCTCCTGGCTGGAATACAACCAATTAACGGACTTTCTCCGCAAGTTCTCCTTGCTGCCCCTGCTCTCCTCTACTCCCACTGCCTTGGAGAGTATCCTCCTTCAGACCGAGGCCCCGACGTGTACCCTCTCGCTCCTCTATAACATCCTCCTGACGGCTGCCACCCCGGGCCTCCCTCCTTACACCAGACTTTGGGAAACGGACCTCGACTTACGTCTCTCTCCTGCTGATTGGGCTCGTTCCTTCCTGTTTGTTCACAAATTGCCGCTGCCTTGTAGCGCCCAGGAAAAAAATTTTAAAATTCTCACCTGCTGGTACCGGTGCTCTTTTATAAGTTCCATCCTACTGTCTCTGACAAATGCTGGCGCTGTGGTTCCACTGTGTGCTCTCTCTTCCACATTTGGTGGGAGTGCAGTGAAATTCAGTTCTTTTGGTCTTCCGTGTTCTCTCTTTATACTAAAATTAGCGGTCGGTCCGTGGCACCCTCTCCCCAACTGGCTCTCCTCTCCCTTGTTCCGGGTAAGATATCCAAGGTTAAGGGAGACCTCCTACGTCATTTTCTCATGGCCGCCAGGATGGTAATTCCTCGGCACTGGCGAAGCACTACAACCCCCTCATTGATGGAGTGGCTACAGGAGTTCCTTCTCATCAGGAGGATGGAGGTTCTGGTTGCTGAGAATTTTACAGACTCCTCTAAGTTCGACACCTTCTGGCGGCCATGGATTGTGTTCCAGGAGTCTTCGGAGTTTACCACACTCTTTGCATAAATCATCCTGGTCCTGAGAGACCCTTCTCTGTCGCCCTGGTGGTTTCTACCCCTTTCCCTTGATTCCCCCCCCCCCCCTTGTCTCCTCCTTTGTTGCCTGTTCCCCCTTGTGTCTTTGTTTCCTTGTTGCTTTCTCCCCCCACTTCCTACTGATTCTGCTTCCTTGCTCTTCTCCAAGGTTTTGTGGTCCCTGCTGGACTCTTTCCTTCCCGTGGGCCTGGATGCCATGGGCAAGGTTTTGTACTTCCTTTCCGCTGTCTTTAAATGCACAGCTAATATGGCCAATAAGAGTTAGATATCAGTTACTGCGTGAACGCAAGTTCTTTCAGGCATAAATGACGTGAAGCAATTCAGTGGAGTTTTGTGCTCACATAGCGATGTGTTGGAACATTCTTACAAGTGTGCTTTTTATTAACATATATACTAAGTTTTCTAATTTCTAAACTCTTTCCTGGACTAGAAATGCTATAGTGACACCTACAGGCATCCAAATAAATGGAATTAACTAGAAAATATGCAGTGTTACTATTACAACTTTTAATATCATGCATAGTTTCTAAAAAAAAAAAAAAAAAAAAAAAAAAACTTTGACTTTTACAATCTGACATTTATTTGAAATGAGAAAGTGAAAACTTTATTTCATTACAAGTTACAGCAACACTAGACTAGAAAAACCAGCTACAAGTCGTGCCATGAAGGTACTGAGATCTTCTGTTTTCTCTGAAGTATTATTTTATGGTGCAACATTTAAGAGCAGGGCTCACCTTACATTGTTTTGTTCCTTCTGCCCTATAACTTTTTTTTTGACACCCCTTCCCTCCTCAAATGGTGTATAGTCATATATTGCATAAACAACGATATAAAGCATTAAAGGGGTTGTCCCAAGTTTTAATGTTATCCTCTATCCACTGGATAGGGGTTTAACATACTAATTGGTAGGAGTCCAACCCCATGAGTCAGGAACAGGACCCCTATTCTCCTCAGTCCAAATGTGGTGGAGGGCTGAGCACGCTAAACTGCTAAATTCGTTCTCAATGCTGGAGATAGCTATGCATTGTACTTGGCTATTTCTAACAGGCACATAGAGAGTGAATGGAGTAGCAGCCAGCAGTCAGGGCTCCATCCATCGGCATGTTATCCCCTATCCTGTGCTCCACATACATTATAATGTCAGCCTTGTGGCTCCCACACAATATGATAATAATAATACATTTTATTTATATAGCACCAACATATTCCGCAGTACTGTACAATTTGTAGGGTTCAAGTACAGACAAAAAAGATACATTACAGAGAAATAGTCAATTCACACAATGGGACTGAGGGCCCTGTTCGCAAGAGCTTACAATCTATGAGGTAGAGGGGGTGACACAAGATGTTTCCCTTGCGAGCCCCACACAATATCATTCACCCTTGTGTCCCCCACACAGTAGAACATCTCCCAGTGACTCCTGAACATTACAATGTGCCCCTTTTAGTATAATGTCTTCCTTGTGGCCCCTACACAGTATAAACAATACACCCTCATTGTGGATCCCACACTGTATAAATAATGCCCCATTTTTGTGGCCCCCACAGTACAATGCACAAAGAAAGTAATACTTCTGTCACCCATTCCCTTAAGTCCACCTTGGTCTCTGCTACCGATGGCTTGGGAGCAATAGGTGCATTGTTGTGATGTCATTACTTGGCAGAAGAGCCAGGGGCTGAATAGTAAAGTGGAGCTGATGACTCCCTGCTTCACAATTGTGCTCAACTATATATATATATATATATATATATATATATATATATATATATATACAGTCATATGACTGTTGTTGATTCTTCACCAAAAAATTTAAATTTTATATCTTTATGTTTGAAGCCTGAAATGTGGCAAAAGGTTGAAAAGTTCAAGGGGGCCAAATACTTTCGTAAGGCACTGTGTATATATATATATATATATATATATATATATATATATATATAACAGTCATATGAAAAAGTTTGGGCACCCCTATTAATCTTAATCATTTTTAGTTCTAAATATTTGGGTGTTTGCAACAGCCATTTCAATTTGATATATCTAATAACTGATGGACACAGTAATATTTCAGGATTGAAATGAGGTTTATTGTACTAACAGAAAATGTGCAATATGCATTAAACCAAAATTTGACCGGTGCAAAAATTTGGGTACCCTTATTATTTTATTGATTTGAATACTCCTAACTACTTTTTAGGAGTAGGCTTATAAAATTTCCATAAAGAAACAACCTAGTTCTTTTGGAAACCCACAGGAAGGAATGACTTTATTTTTACACTGTTAACAAATATCATAGGAATATCATAAGATTTTCACCGCTCTGTATTGATTATATTAAAGTAGGTTTAACAATGTCAAGATTAGGAGATTTTGTACCGAAAAACGTATTCTCCTGTTGCCAGACTTGTAGCTGATATCAAGTTTTCTAGAATAATTTGCTGCTGATAAATGAGTGCAACCTTGGTCTACTTTAACCTGACTTGCCGCACTTGTCTGTTTCGTAATAAGGCTCTACTTGACATGGTTTATTGGAAGATAATTAGCACCTGAGGGGCTGGATGTCTTTTTGCAATTATCTGATGGTAAACCAACTCCTGCAGTCCACAACAGCTATTAAACTCCTAGTTTAAGGGGAGCAAAGCTTGGGATCAATTATAATTTAATTAAACAAGGAAGTCGATTGGTTTCAGTAAAAAGAAAAGGAATCTTTCTGGCAGGAAAATGATTTCCTAAGTCAAGTTATCAAATTTGTTCTTTAATAATAATTACTTTATATAGGGGATTTGTCACAGTGTGTCTCAAAGTGTCTTATAATTACAAAGTGAATGCATGTTAGTTACAGAATGCAGATAGAATTATTAAATGGTGGCGTGGTATTAATAAGATAAGTACAACATAGTTTGGAGTTTGTATTTAAAGATATGCTGCACGGAGTCTAAAAGAACACATGACTTAGGGCTGAATTTTCTTATACATTATGTAAGGCCAAAAGAACGGAAGATGACCACCTACAAGAGGCTCGTTCTACTCAGATCATGAAAATCCCATTAAACAGCACTTCTGTCTAAGATACAATAAGACAAATAAAGTATGTATGATGTCATAATATATATTATACCAATGATTTATTCCCAACAATCTGTTTCATGGTAAACCAGTATGGCCACCATTACAGCAACCACTAGAGCTGTCATTCAAAAAGTTCTGAATATCTAATATGCCTTATGTAGTGCCATCTCTCCTGTATTACTGCATTATTTTTCATTAGAAATTCTTATTTGATTTCTCTATCTTTAGACATCTAAGGAGTACCCTCAATAAAAGCCATAAATACCTAAATATGGCCATATGTTTTACCTTGCTCATACAGCCAACAGTTATTCTTCTCAACCCCCTTTCTATATACATGGACAGTATGTTATGCCAAGTGTTTATATGTTCAGGATGGAGAGAGGGCAGTAAATCTCTACTAGACACTTGTGGCAGTGGCTTATCTCCCCTGAGAACAAATGGTTTGGCATGTTAATGGATGGTTTTAAACTCCTTCGGGCAGACAGGACAAGGGAGAGCGGTAAGAGGAAAGGAGGAGGGCTGGCAATGTTTGTGAATAATAGATGGTGTAATCCTAGGCACATTGTGATTAAGGATCAAACTTGCTGTAAGGACATTGAACTATTAGCTGTGAGCATGAGACCTTTCTACCTACCAAGGGAACTATCACATGTCATCGTGATAGCTGCATATGTCCCCCCCTCTGCGAAAGCTGACACTGCCTGCGAGGTCCGACAAGCCACGCTGAGCCAGTTACAGATAAAACATCCCCAGGCCCTCTTTCTTCTGTCGGGTGATTTCAACCATGTCTCTCCATCATCCACACTGCCCAGTTTCACACAGTATGTAACCTGCCACACAAGAGACAACAAAACACTGGACTTGTTCTTTGCCAACGTGAGGGAGGCATATAACTCATCAGCCCTACCGCCCCTGGGAAGATCGGATCACAACCTAGTGCATCTCCGACCTGTGTACAAGCCACTTGTACGTAGAGAACCAGCTGTCACCCGCACAGTGAGGATATGGTCCGAGGAGAGTGATGAGGCTCTGAGGGATTGTTTTGACACAACCGCATGGGAAGTTCTGCAGGATTCTTATGGGGAAGACATAGAAGGACTCACACACTGCATAACGGACTACATTAATTTTTGTGTGGACAACACAGTACCCACAAAAGTGGTGAGGTGCTTCTCCAATAACAAACCATGGATTAACTCTGATATAAAAACACTACTTAAGGAGAAAAAAGATGGCATTCAGGACAAGAGATAAGGAGGGGTTGAGGGAAGTACAAAAGGAGCTGAGGCATCAAATCAGGCAGGGAAAAGCCAGTTATAAAGAAAAAATGGAAAAGCAAATGGAAAGAAAAGACATAAGGGGGGTCTGGGAGGGGCTTAAGTCAATTTCGGGTCATAAACAGTCTGTCTGCCAGATTGAGGCAGATGTTAATTGGCTTAATGAACTAAACCTATTCTTCAACAGATTTGATCACACACCAGCTCCTCCCACCCCAGTATGTCCTTCAGCTCCCCCCACCACAATGACTTCTCCCCATGCGGCCACTTCCCAACAGACCAGTAAATCCAGAAATCCATCTTTATCTGGCCACAGTCTGACCTTCACACGGGCCCAGGTGAGGAAGGAGATGAAAAAGATCAAGGCGAGGAAAGCCGCAGGGCCAGATGACATCAGTGCAAGGCTAATTAAGACTTGCGGGGACCAGCTGTGTGGTATAATTACATATATGTATAATATGAGCCTGAGACAGGAAATAGTCCCTGAATTATGGAAATCTTCTTGTGTGGTACCAGTTCCAAAGAAACCCCACCCTATGGACCTCAACGACTACAGACCTGTAGCACTGACATCCCACCTGATGAAGATCTTGGAGAGATTGATTCTCACACATCTCCGCCCTCTAGTGAGCCCCGCTATGGACCCCCTCCAGTTTGCTTATCGGCCGGGCATTGGGGTAGATGATGCCATCATCCATCTTCTGCACAGGGCTCTGTCTCACCTGGAGAAACCAGGGAACACAGTGAGAATAATGTTCTTTGACTTCTCCAGTGCTTTTAACACCATACAGCCCAGGTTATTGAGGGACATGCTGGGCCTTGCTGGAGTGGACCACCACCTCTCCAACTGGATCCTAGACTACCTCACAAATCGACCTCAATACGTGAGAGCCCGAGACTGTGTGTCAGGTACCGTGATCTGTAATACGGGGGCACCTCAGGGTACGGTTCTCGCCCCTTTCCTCTTCACACTGTACACTGCTGATTTTAGGTGCAACTCATCCAGCTGCTACCTACAGAAGTATTCTGACGACTCTGCAATAGTGGGTCTCATCACAGATGATGATGACAGGGAGTACAGAGAACTGAACCAGCATTTTGTGGACTGGTGCCACCGGAACCACCTGAAGATTAACGCGGGGAAGACCAAGGAGATGGTGGTGGACTTCCGTAAAGGCAGATGCCCTCCAAAACCAGTGGACATCCTGGGGACGGGCATCGAGATTGTGAACACCTATAAGTACCTGGGTTTGCTCCTTAATAATAAGCTGGACTGGGCAGATCATATGGAGGCCCTGTACAGGAAGGGCCACAGCAGGCTCTACCTGCTTAGGAAGCTGAGAGCCTTTGGAATCCGGGGGGCACTTCTTAGAACTTTCTTCAACTCGGTAGTGGCATCAGCCATCTTCTTTGGAGTGGCCTGTTGGGGGAGCAGTATATCAACCAGGGACAGAAATAAACTTGACAAGCTGATTAGAAGGGCCAGCTCTGTCCTGGGGAGCCCACTGGACCCAGTGCAGGTGGTGGGTGACAGAAGGATACTGTCCGTGGTGAGCTCCATGCAGAAGAAGAAGTCCCATCCCATGCATGAGACTGTGATCGCGCTGAGCAGTACTGTCAGTGACCGACTGCTCCACCCTAGGTGTGAGAAGGAGCGCTATCAGAAGTCTTTCCTCCCCACCGCGGTTAGGCTGTACAACCAACACCGACCTAAGCGGAGATCATTACACACAGAGAACTGAAATATCTCTCTGCCTGTTAAATCCCCCCCCCCCCCTGCTACGCCCTATCTGTCTGTCTGCTATTAATGTAATGCCTCTTACCTTGGAACATTCCTGTACATGTTGTATTTGTATTTGTATCTGCTTATCTTTGCTGCTGTAACACACTGAATTTCCCCATTGTGGGACTATTAAAGGACTATTATTATTATTATTATTATTATTATTAATATCCCACAACCAAATCCTTCTACTTTCCAACATCTTCCATTTTGCCTATATCTGTGCTTTGCAAAGCTTGTTGTGTCTTTGCTACGTAGTCCGTGTCTTACATATATATGATCTGCAGAACTAATCCTGTATGTGTATCAGGAACTTAGGGAGGAATAGCGGTCAGTTGAATGAGCGTTTGGCCTCCAGCTATTGAAGATGTTTGGTCACCTTAACTCTGAAGGAAAGTGCACTATGTAGCATCACTTTATTTCCTATGTCACAGGCTTTTATCTGTTTACTAGCAGGCGAGAATCCTGCTCTCTAACAACTTGATGACTAACCACATGAAAGCCGCTCTGATTTCCTGTATCAGTGTCTTCTAAAAGAAAACCGGAATTTATTTCAAGCTGCAAAATCCTTTAATGGAATGAAAGATCTGTGGCTTTTATGTTTTTTTTTTTTTTTTCAACATCTGAGCCTTTTGATTCTGAAATATTACGTTTAGGGCATATCAATAAATAATCTGTACAGTAATGCAGGCAAATGTCTAGAGCTGGAAAAACAAACACTCTTATAGGAAATGGTGTATTGAAGTGGAAATATAGCATTGTGAGATGGCACTGGTGAACATGATCATATCTGTTCATAAAAGCTCTCATAGGACTAGTTCTTGACAGCTCCTGAATAGGCAGCATAGTGATTGGAAGACCTACGCTATTAGGCGTCACTCCTTTTGCAGTAGCCATTATAGTGGAAATTGCAATATGCCCAATGCAGTAAAAGAATAACCATGTAATACATGGCCACGTCAAGTCTGGTGGTGGAGCAGTCATCTTTTTGTAGCTCTCTATTCCAAGTTGGGGCCTCTAATTTATCATTTCCATGTGCTCTAACAGGCCATAATGACAGGCACTTCACTGTTGAGATAAATATCAGTTTACCTGTAGCCACCACTAGAGGAGCTGGTGGGCAAAATGTTAAAAGGGTTGTCTAGTTTAAGCAAATAAATGGTGTTTTTTGTATACTGAAAAGTTATATGGTTTATGGTATATCCTCACGATTTACTAGATCTCTGCTTGCTGCAATTCCTTGTTTACTTCCAGTGGATAAAAATTAGTCCATGGTCATATGATAGAGACACAAATGAACGGCTCATTACAGATGTCATACTAATGTGCTGTGACTGTAACAAGCCGTGCACCTGTGTGTCCATCACATGACCATGGACTAAATTTTAACCATTGGAACACGGAATAACAGCAGGCAAAGGTCTAAAAAAACCATGAAGAATTGATACAGAAAGTATATTGGGACATTTTGTAACTTTATTATACAAACAATAACATTTATTTGATTAAACTGGACAACCCCTTTAAGTTTATGACTGTAAGCAAGGGAATTAAAGCCATTTACCCTAAAAACAGAATTAATGATAGAATAACTGGCTTCCAGTGAACTTAGTGATTGTGAACCCCACTGGCGACCACGTGGTTGTGAAACCATTTCTTTGGCTCAAAAAAGTGTACCAAAAACTTCAACAAAATGTGCGATTTTAGTCATACAGTGCAGCAGAATATTTGCTGTTATATGTGCTATATAATGGGAAATAAATAAATAATAAAAATAATTCTGGTAAAAGAACTGGTAAGTTGTAGTATCCCAAAAAAATACTTGGGGTAAATTCACCTAGCAGATTTTGTGGCAAGACAAGCCATGCAAAATCCGCTGTGACAATCTTCCTTCTATCAGCAGCAAGATTTCCTACTCCCATTGAAAAGAAGCTTCTGCCTTCCATTGAAATGAATGGGAAGCAGATTTTTTGCAGCTGATTCCACTTCAAAAATTCCACCTTGTGAATTTATCTTTACTATAGTTTGGGGGAAAAAAGACAACGCAGGGAGCATCTACTCACTATGTCCAAATGAATGGACAGCAGAGATATCTGTCTAATGATCTTTACATGCCTACTGTTGACCTGTAGCCATAAACAGAGTCACCCATAAACTTGGAAGGGGTTCTTTACTGTAAAAGCAGTGAAACAATGGAACACATCACCGCAGGAAGTTATCGTGGCTATTTCAAGAGGGACAGGATATCTTGCTTAAAAGAAATAATATAGCAGGTTATTTTGATGTACTATGTTGAACACTTTGTTCTGTCTATGGTTTTACCCAGGACTGCAGATAAACCATTTGCAATTTAACTCCAAGAATTATCAAAATGCATAACAAATACAGAGATGACAAATTCTTCTCTGCTACGTTTGTATAAAGATCCACGTCTGTGATAATAACTTGTTATACTTCATGGTGGACAACGCCCTGTGGCACTATGGCTTGGGATCTGTGTACCGCTGTGAAAAGTTATTGCCTAGATTCTGTTAACACTTGGTTATACAGATTTTGTAGCATATACAATGCTCTATAATGCAATATCAGAGACATTCCTAGCTAGAAATATTGATCCCCAATTGTTTGCACTATGTCTGGAACACTGCCATATGATTGATTTGTCACATCACACAATACTTTCCTACTCCTATCCACTGTTGGTCTCTATGTGTTTGATTTTCTGTATTTTTGTTTTTCTTGGGAGGAGTGGAGGCTCTGTTGGAAAAAAAGAATGATAAAAGGTACACTCACCAGTTAATAGCTACAGATAAACAGTTTTTTTGTTTTGTTTTTTAACTTGCGCCATCTCATCGTGACTCTTCTTTTCACATTTATTTTGCACATGTTGTGAATAATTTACCATGACTTTCTTTTGTCACAATTTCTGCCTGAATTTTGCTTACGATATCTCTGCTAGTGGGGCAAATGATCTAAAAACTCATCTATTCTACTGTGGTATTGGATGCCTTCCTCTGGGTAGAGTAGTTGGTGGCTACTTAGACAGTAAGGCATGTCCCAGTCATCTCCTAATCCTGGAATGATTTTAGAGCAATAGACCAGAAAAAATGGATATATAATATGAAAAAAATACATCATATTTTTAATGTATTAAAAATCAGAAACATAAACCTGCATGCACGTTGTTTTGGTATCATATAAAATACATTTTGGAGAACATTTAATTTCTTTAAAGAGGACCTTTCACCACCTCTACAAACTCAAGCTCTTTTCATCATTTAATAGGATCCTTTCCATTGACTCTGGCGCAGTAGGAATTTTTTTCTCTAGCCCCCACCATTCTCAAGCAATCAGTGCAGTTAGTTTTGGTGTCTTATAAGCTAACTAGACGCTCTTAGGTCAATTGGGTGGTGTCAGGCAGGAGCTGTCCATGGATGTGATTCTGAACTTTGACACTTCCACCTGAGATGTGAGCTCAAAATCGGACACCCTTGTTTGCTCCTGCCTTATAGTACAGAGTCTGAATAGTATTCCAGGCATCAAAACTAAATTCACTTATTGCTCAGGAACAGTAGGGGCTAGGAGTTGGTGGAGGAGGTGAAAGGTTATCTTAGGTAGTACATTTATTCATAAACTAGAACATTCATATATCCCAATAAGGAAAAATATATTGCCTCCTTTAAAAAAAAAAATATATATATATATATATATATATATATATATATATATATATATATATGTATGTTCACTTGAATATCAAGGCATTTTCTCTGATATAGCATCAGCATGGTTTTTTGACTAATAGTCATTACTTATTTTCAGGTAAAAAACTGCAATATGTAGTATTTTCGAAGAAAAAACCATGACTAAAGTCTGTGTGTGTATTCTCTGTCCATGACTTTATTATTTACCCTCTAGCCCTCCAAAAACAGTGTGAAGATTATTATTAAATGTAATAGTGTCTTCCCCTTTAGAATTCATATAATGAACAACCATGGTACAGATATGTTTAGTAATAACTCTAGATCTGGGAGGTAAAGGTAGCGAGACTGACTTGTTCTGACAGCAGCTTGTCTCATGTAGCTGTAGGGCCTTGGAAGTTGTGATCAAGGGACCAAGACATACCTCTAGGCATCTCTCATCATCTCTGGCCTATTAACTCACCCTACACATCTGACTTGCCTGGCAGAATCTCAAGTTCTTGGTGTCATTGTTTGGACTAGGGAGTCATTATTTCTTATATTAGACAGTAAAACAATGTGGTACTTTGAAATTGTTGAAATGTAGGAAAGAGTGTTGTACATTGAGAACATACATATATAGTAATTTAAGATTACATATATAATACTGATACACTGTCTATCTCCTATCAGTTCTATCTCCTATCAGATAGATGTTGTACCCTATTTACCCCATACCCAATTTAGGTCTGTCTAAAAATAAAAATAGTCCAAAACAGCACAGTTTCTATGACAAAAGAGGGTGCTATCCCCATGGTCCAGCTCGCAAACCCTCCAATAATAGTAAAAACAAACTCCAGAAAGTATCAGTAGTAGGTATGAGCAAAACGGACTTTTTATTCCATGCAAAATGTGTGCTGTTGCACTTTGATAGGTTTGATAAAGGTTCCTAGTGAACAAAATGACATGCTTTTTGCATGGAATAAAACGTTAGCCTTGCTGATATCTACTGGAATGCTGCCCGTCTCTTTCTCTCTCTATCTCTACCTACTTCCACGTTAAAGAGCCAGCAATGTGGAAGGAATAGGGACCCAGGATCATCGGCTACTTTCTTAAAGGTAACCTGTCATCAGTTCATGCTTGCAGTGTGAAATGGGGACTGGTTCTTTTATTACAACACTATTTTACTTTAAAATTCTAAAATTTTAGAAAGAAGTTGTAAAAAAAAAAATAGGCATTAGGCAGAAAACAGAGTAAGACGCTCATTCACATTTGCATTGAAAAATCCACTAGGAGACTCAGTTGCAGTATCCACACACAACTTTTTTGTCCACTGCTTTCCGTTTAAAAGTAATCGATGCCCGATGGATCCCATTATAGTCAATGGGCTCGGACTGGCCACCAGGTTACCTGTGTATTCCCCGATGGGCCCCTTTCCTTTAGGGGGACCCTACCAGACCTCCACTGCTTTTTTTTTAAATAAGCAGAGGAGGTCAGGTAATGGCCTCTATTAACTTACCTATTCCTGCTCACTGCAATCTCCCTTTTCATCCTCCAGGGGTCCCCTGTGCACTGCACATTATTATTATTATTGTTTATTTATATAGCACCATTAATTCCATGGTGTTTTACATACGGTACACAAAATATACCAGACAAGTATAATACTAACAGTGACCAACTGGCACAGTGGGATAGAGGGCCCTGCCCGCAACTATGTCATCCCGACATGATGTCCTGCGCACAGGGCCAAATAAAGGGGAAAGAGGAGGTCGCTAGCAAGAGCGGGGATCATTAAGTGAATGCAGCCAGCTCTCCCTGGAACTGACGATTTGGTTGCTAAAAATACAACAGGGTTGTAGAACATGGGGAAGAAGTAGTGCCCTGACCCTGTTCTTCTACTGGTACAGTATGGGGGACCAGTGAAGGGGCCACTCTATGGGGGGGACCAGTAAAGTGGCCATTAAAAAAAAAAAAAATTAGGCTCAGGTAACCCGATAAAGGGGTTGTCCATAAACTGAAGCTACTCCTGTGATGGCCAGGGAGGTGTAAATTAAAAAAACAAAACAAAACAAAAACATACTTTTTATTTTACACCTCCCATCCGCCACATGGGTTGCACCATTTTCTGGACAACCTCTTTAAAGAGTTTATCAATCTTCCTAATATTGATGACCTGTCCTTACGATAGGCCATCAGTATTATATCTGCAGGGGTACGACAGTCAGGACCCCTGCAGATCAGCTTTTCCAGGACAGTGCAGCTACAGATAATGTTAACAATCCCAGGGGTCATACTGCTCACTTGCCATACAGAGCGTGGCAGTGGGTTTAGGAAGTGCAGTGGTGCACATCATATGGCAGGTGAGCAGCATGGCTCCCGACATGTTATTACCTGTAGCCACACTGTCTTGTTACAGCTGATCTTCAGGGGTTCAGGCTGTGAGCAGTGGGCCCCTAGAAACAATTCTACTGGTGGGCCCTAGACATCCCAGTCCGACACTATCGGACTGCTCTGTTAGGTGTCTGCTTGTCCGTTGTTCTGGTCATCCGACATACCAGAGCAACAGACAGTCAATGCTAGTGTGAACCTAGTGTCATTATAAATCTGCTTCATTGTATCTGCTATTTTTTTTTTTTTTTAAACTAAGACTGGGTACTTTAGTATGCCAGTCTTATTAAAGACCCCAACTAGCAAAAGACGATACTGAATTATCAAGAGGCTCTGGCCTCTTAATAAATCAGGCACATGTCCATGAGCCAGAATGGAAGTCTATGACCGTTCCTGTATGACTCACACCAGAAAACTTAAATACATTATAAGAAAAATGTCTGGCCCAGGAGTCACTGCCTGCTCGACTCCACCTACATTTGTTAAAAGTGTCAAGTGAGGCACAGACTGGGGGATGTGGTGCATCTTTGGCACAAGAAAGAATTTTACACAGATCACAAAATCTATGCCAGAAAACTGGCATAGATGAGATAATAAATTCCCCCCAATGTCTCCTGAGCTGAGCATGAGAAGTGCCCAGAGCTCCCTTCTGACTTCTCTTTACCTGACTTTGTGTGATTGACATGTCTCTTATTGGCGTATATGTCGTGATCTGTCAATTGCAAGTTAAGCCACAAGACTGGAAAGCAGGAAGGGGCCACCAACAGACACTTCTCCAGCCCTTTTTAAATCTATATATTTTCTCTACAATTTATAGAGTCTGTCCCAATTTCATTCTGCCTGTGGTCAGGGAAAGATGAATTCTGCGAACAGGTTTCCTTTAAGAAACTATACTGCCATAAGTTCAGAGCTAAATTTCTATTTATTTTGTTATTTATTTCACTTTACATCGCATGCACGGACCATATAACCTGCTCAGAACAACCACTGTTACTTTGTGCCCAATTACCACTAGCAATACAAATGTGACTGTCTTGAAGGCTGAATAAAACCTCTTCAAAGACATAGTAGCTCAGTGGATGGAACAATGATTTCTAACGCCGACATCTGTAATTGGACGCCTAAGGAATATCTTATAAAATTTACATTTATAAAATAAGACACAACTGTAGGAATACAATAGAACAGAGTGGTGCTAGACTGTCAATTACATTGGCAGTATTATAGAGTTGATTCACAGATCTTCTAATGCTTTTCTCTTGTAGTCATTTCTGAAGACTCACAAGTCTGAGCATGTATTTCAGGCTATAAATCTCATCTTGATGCATGCCATGTGCATTTGTTTATGTATTCTGCCTGCTGACTGTCGGTACACACGCGATTAGCGAAATGGCATACTGATCTTATATGGGTTGACAATAAAAATGACATTTGCATATTTCTCTGCTAAGATATTGTAATATACAGCAGGTGACGTTGCTGCAAAAGAATGAACTTGCCAAGTGGTGACTCACACCTGGAATGGTTGGCTTGAGTTATAGTCCTGAATGGATCTATTAACAGCAACTATTAATGCAGATGGAATTCATGTGTAAAGATCTGTCACATGCAGGTAAATAGTATGACTGATACTCGTGAGCCCTAAGTTTAGGAATATCTATTGCGTGGTGCATTGGACATATGCATCGCTGAACTTTCACAACCATCTAGAGATAGTATTAACCTCTTATTAACCTCTTAAGGATGCAATTTTTATCTCCTCTTTCCAAAAACCATAACTTTTTTTTTTTTTTTTTAATTCTTTAGCCAATATAACCCTATTAGTACTTGTCTTTATGGGGCAAGGTATCATTTTATAAGACCACCTTTTTGAGTTGGATAAAAATAACTGAATAGAAAAATTCAGAAACTCTGTAATAAGTTTTTACGTTTTAAATTTTACTCCATTCACTGTGCGACATATAAAGTATCTTTTCTATATTCTGTAGGTAGTGAAATTGCGGCCATATCAACAGTTGCATTATGTTACTACATTGGACAATAAAAACATTTGGATAAATTCTGGATTCATATTATAGCATGGGCAGTTCAAGGCTATACATATTATGTTTACTTGAAAAAAAAAAATTCACTTTATTCTTTTTTTTTTTTGTCTAGTCCCAGACCATACAAACACTTGATCTTTGATATAGTACACTGCAATAGTGTATTATGTCTGTCAGTTCAGTGATGACAGTCATATTCTTAGGCCCTGCTTCTGGCAAGACCTTGTAGAAGTACAAATATGGCAGACTTTGGGATCCTTAATTATGCCCTGTGGTTGCCATGACAAACTTTCAGTAATGACAGAAGAAGCCCTCAAACTCTGTCTAACACTTTTGATGCAAAAAAAGAAGAAAATCCACAGCACTTGAAGATATACAGAAGGAGCAAAGTTAACTTAAAGTTTTGCAATTAGTTAAACTGCTGCAGTGTGATATCTTATCACAGAAGACAACAAAAAACAATGAAAAAATGAAAAATCATTGGAATATCTTATTTCCATTACTTTTAATTGGTTTTGTTGTCTTCTGTGATCAAATATCACACTGCAGCAGTTTCACCAGCTGGAGAAGTTCGGGTTAACTCTGCTACATCTGTATGATGCTAATAATGTTCCGTATGTTCTATATTATCATAGGAATGAAAACATTATGACTTGGCGTTTATGAAACCTGTAAATGGCTGATTTGCTTTCTGGATATTTTGGTCAATTGGTCGGTCAGTTGATCTTTTGTCAATGGTATCTGCAATAAATGCAACATAAAAATATAAGTCACAGAAAGGCAGGAGAATTGTACTAATCTATACAATGCTGTAAGATGTGAGATTTAGACTAGATAATATGATTCTCCTGTATTTCAAGGAAGGAAGGTGGTACACTGACCTATCCAGCCCAGAAAGAAAAATCTCTGCAAAGTGTTAAAAATAAAAAAGAATACCTTACACTAGCTTCTAGAGAGTGAAGAGGGTCTCAGATGCCATTGAGTGACGTCACCAGCCCTTGCCTGCTCTACCTATATAGCAATGACTTAGCTGACAGCTTAGGTTAGGTACCAGGAAAGTCAAAAAGTGGGATCTCAGAAGTGTAGATTCTCTATATCCCCCCAAAAAATTCCATTTTGTCCCCTGCTGGCAATCGGATAGATCCTTGACTCAACATTTTACATTAATAAAAGTAGCTTTGTATATTGTGGTTTACAACTAGATATGTAGCCCTTTTTTAAAGATTGCTATACTTTACGGCATTACCAAATCCTGTAGGAGCATATTCTATAATTTTACATTATTGTAATGCTTTGAAATTTATGCCGAAAATTGTTTTTCCTTTAAAGTGGTTTTCTAGACCCCAGGTTTTTTTTTGTACTAATGACCTATCTGCAGGATAGGTCTTCAGTATCTCATTGGTGGGCGTCCAACACAACAACCTGCTGACCCAGGAACAGTAGAACTGGAATCCGCTATGTTCCTATTCAAGAAATAGGCAGAGTTGCATTCTTGCACACTGTTTAGTGGTGGTGCTCGGTACTGCAGCTTTGCAGCTATTACTTAAAGGGAGTCTATCATTCACAAAAGCACTTTTAAGCTAATTTGTTTCTTCATGTATGTAAATGAGCACCCGGGGCGTACCTTCTCTTCGGCGAGCACCCATCGTGTCATCTCCCTTTAAATAGACTCCCTTTAAATAGAAGCAGGCCTGCTTTCAGCGCCCAAAAGCTCGCAGACAAGCTAACCAGTGCGGGGTCTGGATGTTTGACCCCATCGATCAGATATTGATGACCTATCCTGAATGCTGGAAAACCCCAACCCCAGTTACTGTTAACAGTTACTCTGTGTTCTTTGTGCAATTTACAAAATAAATAATTTATTGTATTGTGTTTTATCAGGACCACTAACATTTTATATAAAGATATTATGTCCTGCTTCATTCTTCTCTTCTTGGAGCTAAATAAATTTAGTTTTGATAACCTATGTTTATATGTGAGATCTTCCAGCTCTCTCCAGCTGTCTTTTTTTTTTTTTTATGGACTGCTGCCAAAACTGGATGGCATAGTCAAGATGTGGTTGGGTCACACTAGTGATTTATAAAGAGAATAAATAAGGCTCAATTCACATCTGTGCTGGAGTCTCCAATAGCTGTCTGAAATCGGCAGATGAAAGGACCTGCACAGAGGACTTTTTCCTCTGCTGGTTTCAGTTTTTAAATGAAGGTCACCTGACAGACCCCATTATAGTCAATGGGATCCTCTGGCCTCAGTGTGTAACAGTTTTTACAGCGGCCCACCTGCCCATTGTTCTGATCCTGCAATGGACCAGAACAATGGATAAGTCAACGCTAGTGTGACGTTAGCATAATCAAATAATAATTCCTGTTGGCTCTGCATGCAGCAGACTGGCATTACATACTAAAATTTTAGTTCATTATTAGAAATTACTCCCAAATCTTTTTCTGCTATATATTCACCCAGTAGTGATCTGTTTTGGGTACAACAAGCATGAGTATTTTTTGGTCCACAATGTATCACCTTACACTTATCAACATTGAACATCTGCCATTTTGCTGCCCATTTGGCCAGTTCATTCGGGTTAGAGTGGGTTCCTCCACCCTTTCTATACACCAGGGGTAGGCAACCTTCGGCACTCCAGCTGTTGTAAAACTACAACTCCCAGCATGAATACTTGCTCTGCTGTTCTTGGAACTCCCATGGAAGTAAAAAAAGCATGTTGGGAGTTGTAGTTTCACAGCAGCTGGAGTGCCGAAGGTTGCTGACCCCTGTTATACACAATATAGGAAGGACATTCGGGTGCCATCACTGCAGCTTAGCTCTCACTGTCATCAATGGAAGTGGCTCCATACAGCTGAGTGGTGCGAGGGCCAGCTGTTGGCCCTAAAAACCTTATTCCTGGAAACCCCCTTTAACTATTAGATCACTATTGTTAATCTCTGCAAAATTGAGATTAAGAGTGTATTTCACTGCCAGCACCATTTATTGACCAACTTTGATCCTGTGCCTCAATACTACATATACTGTAAAATGGGGAACAGCCTGCCATGCTACATAGGGCTGAAGTATTAAGGGAATGGCTTCCACCACCGTACAAAGCTAAAGCTAGTGATAGGTTCCCTTTAAACAATGATCTCCTCTATTACCTTGTGCATGTAAATAACTGCTTCCTATCCCTACATATGTTGTCTTTATGAGTATATAACACTTGCTGTGTGGTGTCATTGCAGGCGGTCTAACAATTTCTTGTATCTGTTCTACCTCTCACCTGTTGATAAAAGCAAATCAAGATGTTTTGTATGCAATGAAACAAAGTTAAGAAAATGCTGGTCTTCAACCAAGCCTATCTGTTCCTCCAAGCTGCATAAATCCTGCAGCACAAATACCAAGTGCACATTCTAAGTGCTGTGCGCCCCCCATCCCGCAGAACTTCAAACAAGGCTTTTCTCCTTATTTATAAATTGTGCTTTTCAAATACAATGCATTTGAAATTAGAAAGGCGAACAGCGTGAACCGAGAAATATTGCTTTGTGGCAGATAATCTGTAGATAGGATTTCCCCAATGCTATTGGGAAAACGCAGGCTGCCAGGAAGCTGACAAACAACAACCTGCAGCATTTGAATTATTCATTTCAACACTGCCTGTAGGACAGCTACATGGCTGCACTCTATCAGCAGAGCAATATTCTCATGGAAGATTTTATACCGTTCGTTTAATTCTGCTACATTTGATTTACTGGGGTTTACTTATGCAGATGTAAGAGTGATGCTTGTTCTTTAGACATACTGAGCATTTTACAGATAGAAAAGGCTTGCTGTAGAGGGACATGCTAGATACTCAGCAGGCAGTATGCGTCCTACACAGACATATAAGGGGCTTCCATATTCATTATGCTTCCGGTAAAGAGTGATATTATTCAGCCAGGCATTGCAAACATAGTACATTGCATGTAAAATAAAATCAATATTAGGAGCTTATTTTCAAGTGAAAAGTATTATGTTCTTTGAAATTTTTCTTTGCCAATAGATTCGTTTTAACTGTCTTTCAAGTGTCTGTCACATGAAAATGAAGTCTATTTGCTGGTATCCATGTTATAGAACAGCAATCACTAAGTAGATTGATAAATAGTTTTGTGTTAGATTCAGGATAACTTGTATTTATGGAAATCCATGCTCATCCCGGGCTTAGGAGTTTAGTGGGTGGAGGGACTCAATGATTGACAATCTGTTCTATAGAAGTATGCATACAAAGCTAAGCTGTCAATCACTAATTAGGACTGCCCACTGACCGCCAAAGCCCAGTATGGGTAGAGATTTGGACAGCACCAATTTTCATTTCTGAATTTGTTTTCTTACATTTTTCAGATCCGCCTTACAAGAGTCATAATTTAAGTCAGCATAGCCAGTTTCTGGTTTTTGGAATTTGTATTTCTTACTGCAGTAAAATTATTTGGGAGGTATAATGGAAAAAAAAATCTGCAATTCTGCCATTATGTTTTTTGGGTTTAGCTGTTACAGTGTTTATTGTGGGTTTTTTTTTTTGTTCGTTTTAAAAACAAAAAACAAAAAAGACCACTGACTGAGGCTAGTCAGTGGTCTCAGCAGGCCTAAGGAAGAGGACCCGTGATGTCACAGGTAGTGACATCACATGCCAATCACGGCTTCAGCGAAACTCCAGCAGAAACCTGGGAGAAGCCGCCACCGGGACGCGCTGGGAGGACACAACGAAGCATCGGGGACATGTGAGTATGCATTTTTTTTTTTTCAATGTCCCCGGGTGATTTAAAAGTTAAAAGGGTTGTGCATTTTTGCCTGGACAACCTCTTTAAATTTTTCCTGGTACCTTTTTGGGATTTCATACAGCTTTTTAACACATTTAGTCTGAGGCCCCGAATTGCAGAAACACAGCGTTTTTGTTGCAGATTTTGCTGCAGTTTTTTGAGCCAAAGCCAAGAATGGCTACAAAAGGAATGGGAAATATAAAGGAAGTTCTTATACAGTGGAGAAAAAAAGTATTTAGTCAGCCACCAATTGTGCAAGTTCTCCCACTTAAAAAGATGAGGCCGGCCTGTAATTGACATCATAGGTAGACCTCAAGTATGAGAGACAAAATGAGAGAACAAATCCAGAAAATCACATTGTCTGATTTTTAAAGAATTTATTTGAAAATTATGGTGGAAAATAAGTATTTGGTCAATAACAAAAGTTAATCTCAATACTTTGATATATATCGTTTTCTGTAAGTCTTCACAAGGTTGGCACACACTGTTGCTGGTATGTTGGCCCATTCCTCCATGCAGATCTCCTCTAGAGCAGTGATGTTTTGGGGCTGTCGCTGGGAAACATGGACTTTCAACTCCCTCTAAAGGTTTTCTATGGGGTTGAGATCTGAAGACTGGCTAGGCCACTCCAGGACCTTGAAGTGCTTCTTACGAAGCCACTCCTTCGTTGCCCTGGCGGTGTGCTTGGAATCATTGTCATGCTGTTCGTTCTTGTGATCCCACGGGGTGAGATCTTGCGTGGAGCCCCTGATCGAGGGAGATTATCAGTGGTCTTGTATGTCTTCCATTTTCTAATTATTGCTCCCATAGTTGATTTCTTCACACCAAGCTGCTTGCCTATTGCAGATTCAGTCTTCCCAGCCTGGTGCAGGTCTACAATTTTGTTTCTGGTGTCCTTCCACAGCTCTTTGGTCTTCACCATAGTGGAGTTTGGAGTGTGACTGAGGTTGTGGACAGGTGTCTTTTATACTGATAACAATGTCAAACAGGAGCCATTACTACAGGTAATGAGTGGAGGACAGAGGAGCCTCTTAAAGAAGAAGTTACAGGTCTGTGAGAGTCAGAAATCTTGCTTATGTGTAGGTGACGAAATACTTATTTTCCATCATAATTTGCAAATAAATTCTTTAAAAATCAGACAATGTGATTTTCTGAATTTGTTTTCTCATTTTGTCTCTCTTAGTTGATGTCTACCTATGATGTCAATTACAGGCATCTCTCATCTTTTTAAGTGGGAGAACTTGCACAATTACCTTCTGCTCAATCCACTCCTGGTTTTTGCTCAGAAAAACGCAGCAAAATATGGAACAAAAAAAGCTGCGTTTCTGCAATGTGGGACCTCAGCCTTAGGGTGTTTCTTTTTGGGTGGTGACACACTGTGTACCCAGGTGCAGCTATAGCCAAATCCAGTTCCCGGGCACCAGTGCTGTCACTTTGGGGTAAGTGTGACACTCATCAGCCAGGGACTAGATGTAGCATCCATGTACATAGTGTGTCACCATCCTACAGGTGTTACGTTACTCTGCTCCCAGTCATATACATTTACCACTAATTGTGGGTTACACATATACTTACATTGCTTCTAAAGTACAGGTGTATCAAGTCAAATAGCGGTAAATGCATGTAGCTGGGAGCACAGTATGACAGCACCCCTATGTTACAGTTTGTGCTATATAATTTTAGTGTAGGTGTCATCATCCTTAAATTTATTGGGAAGCACTCCGAGTACCTCATCTTTGATATTTTTTTTTTATTTAAATCAGCACGCCGAACAAAAAAGGTTTCCTACCCCTGATATAGGAAGTACTTATACTTCTCCATTTTGCTCAATCCAATCCTGGCTTCGGCTCAAAAAACAGCAGCAAAAAAAGCTGCATTTCTGCAACATGGGGCTTCAGCCTTAGTCAACTTTTTTTGGCCAATTTTGATATTTTGAATTTTTCTTATGCATTATGGCGTAAGATTTTTAAGATTTTTTTTGTAATGTTCAATGGGAAAAAGTAGTGTTTTTTTGAACTTTTAATATTTTTTTTCTTGTTATATTTAAAAGAAAATGTATTTGACTTTGTTTAAAGTGGTATGGTTTTTGTTTTTTGTTTTTTTGTTTGTCTTTTTAAAGGCCAAGAGGATTTCAATATAATCACTTGTTTGCTTATATGGCTAAGACAAAAAATGCATGCAAATCTATACTTAAACAGTGCAGTATTATCTGGTAGGAAAAAAAAAGCACCCATTTATTATTATTTTTATTTCTTTTTGGAGCACCATTAATTCCATGCCGCTGTACATTTGAAACAGAGATTTACATACATAGCGCAAGTACAATAAACACAAAGATATCTATTTGACTCTGCCTGCTTACAATTTATTTGGGTAGATGGATGGAGATAATAGGTGACAGCAGAAGCTATTGATATGGTAGCACAGCGGCTATATAGCTATTGTGGGATGTAGGCTGTTGTAAAGCGAAAAGTTTTCAGGTGGTATTTGAAGGTTTCAATCATGGAAGACACTCTGATGTATTGAGTTCCAGAGTATGGGGGAGGCTCAGGAAGGAATCTTGCAACTGGGTATGTGAAGAAGGAGTCCATGTGAGGATAGGAGATTACATGAGGCGAGGTATCTGGTAATTAGGTATGGAGGGGATTGGTTGTGGATGGCCTTAAATGTCATAGGTTAATATTTTGAAATGAATTGGTTGGGCAGTGGGTAGCCAGTAAAGGGATTGGCAGAGGAGAAATGAGGGGAGATGTGGATTAATCATGCAGTAGAGTTTAAGATGGATTGGAAGGGAGCAAGAAAGTTAGCTGTGAGCCCACAGAGGAGGATGCTGCAGTACTCTAGGAGGTAGTCAGGGCTTTGGGTATGTGGTTTGAAAAATTGGGCATAACCAAAGATTACCAGACAGTGGATTTTTGGGACTTGTGAAGGCCTTTAACTATGATTGATAGGTTAGGTGAGGGAGCTAAGTGAAGTGGGGGAAGTTAAGGAACTCTGTTATACCCATGTTGAGCTTCAGAAATCAGGTGGAGATAGATTCTATATCTGATAGATGCTCTGGAACTCTGGATAGCGAGAGGTAATGCCTGGGTCAGAGAGATATATTTGAATGTGATGTGAATGAATTGAATGAGCAGTACCAAAAGCCATAGGATTCAATATGCTGTCCCAGGCCGAAGGTATAAATGGGGTAGAGAAGGGGTCCAAGAATAGAGCCTTGTGGGACACCAACAAAGACAGAGGTTGAGGCAAAGAGTTTGTGTGCAAGTGTTAGAAACTAAAGTGTGTGGTTGGTGAAACCTGAAGAGTTCCAGGAGATAGCAAAGTCTATGATGCCAAGGAATTAGAGTTTGTAAGAAGAGTAAGTGGTTGATAGTATTAAAGCCAGAGGACAAGTTTAAAAAAAGAGAACAGACCAGTGTCATTTGGCTTTTGCAGTAAGTAGATGAAGTCTGTGATTAAAATAGTAGTAAGGTTGGGATCTTTGTGGGATGAGACTGGGTCATGCACACAATTGGAGAGTTGCGAGATGGATACTAGGTAGAAAATTTTCTTCTCTGTGCTGGTAAAAAAAAATGGTTATGCAAGAAGAGCACTAAGTTTAGAGCGCAGAGGAGGATGTTCGTGTTAAATAATTGTATGTGGTTGTTAGATAGTGAAGATATAAAAGTAATGAAATTGTCCTGATTTGCAGAAATGTGTAATTAGAAAGTGAGGTCTTCCTTGCTGGTTTTCTTTTATCGTCATTTGGTAATCCTGGCACCTTGCCTCAATTGTTTTTCTCAGACTACAGTACCAGGTTACTTATTGATTTGTCTAGAAATATGAATTTCTTTATTCTCGTGGGCATAAAACATCACCCCAGTTCATCCAGGTTCAATTAATTCTGAAATTTGCATAGACTTAAATGGAAATGATGACACACATGTTACCACCGCTATTCATTCTGCAGATGGATACAGCCACCTTGCTTGTTGTTCAGTGAGTAATCTGTTTTCATGGATCCCTCATAGACTTAAGGCTATTGAGGGATCTGTGAAAAGGGCCCAATATATGACAAATTCTATTTTTTAACAGACCATTATAAACACAGTTGTGTGAATAGATGCTTTATATTCTATAGGGCCATGTGCTGGATGTTAAAACCCTTAAACCCTGCAGTCTGAATAGGCACTTTCAATCACCCCACCTAAAAAACATTTATGGCATCATCTCATTTTGTGAGGTTGAAGCTTATAAAAGGAATTACTTTCATAATACTTATACATTATAAGTTGCTAATGCTTTAAAATCAATGTAGATTTACAGGAGAGAAAAACAAGTTTCAGGTTTTATGGAGCTGCAATACAACACTCCTAGAAGTCAGTGTTCCCATACTGAGTGTTCCTTTTTTTTTTCTTTTATCTTGACTATACTTTTTAAAGATCTACTACCATGAGTAAAGGTAGCACCCACCTCTCTTTCTGGCAGTGCACTCTGTATCATGGGTGCAGATTCTGACACCCTTTCATGTTCCATGGTTCACCAGGCTCTGGGTTGAGTGGTGCATCTATTTTTTTGCACTACTGTTCCCTGGGATGGTGTTAAAAATTTCAGCTTTACCCTTACCCTTACTATAGAAATATTGTCAGGAGGCATGCTTAGATACCCTCTTAAAGAGTATTAGGTGTGCTTGTGTGAGTGTGCTTCTGCTTGTTACCCAGAATTGACCCAACACCATGGCCAATGCCTTAAAGGTATAGTGTAAAATAAATTAATCCCGTGGATAGGTCATCAGTATCAAAAATACATTTGGGGCCTTGTCCTTCTATCTTTCATTTCATTTTGGCATGTCCAGATATGTGACACAAAAGACAACCAGGATTTTAAGATAAACTGATTTTGTGAAATTATGTGACAATATGATAAACAGTGTGCATCTATATGTGGCCATGAGAGTCCTTAAGCAAATCTAAGCTTAAAGGGGTTTTCCAGGCAAAAAATTTTGATTACATATTCTATTAGGATAGGTCATCAATATCAGATTGTTGGGGACCTGAAACTCAGCAGCCCTACTAAAAAGCTGATATCCATATTCATGACTATATTAAAACACCATAGAAAGCACTGGAAGAAAACCATTTCCTCTGTTGTGTAGCAGGTATTGATTACTGCAGATCATTCAAATCAATAGACATTGAGCTGCAATACCCACCAACAGCCACACTATGTGTATCAGCTGCTGAGAACATCAGTTGGGTCAACTACTGGGTCTCAGACGCCCACAGATATGATATTATTGACCTATGTGTTTGTCATCGTTATTTTTGCCCGGAAAACCCCTTCAAGTTGTGTATCAGTGACTAGTAATGAAACTGACACTATATGGGGGCCATTGTGGCTGGCACTGTCATAGTAATACTGTGGTAATTTGCTGGCTGAATTACTAACAGGGTGTGGTACGGAGCCTGCAAACTAAACTGGCATACAAGGAATAATAAATCTGCCGCACTGTATTTAATACAACCTCACTGTACATAAGACAAGCAGCGGTTAGCAAGGACTACCCTGGGAGACTGTGTGAGAGGAGAGAAATACTCCCTCCCCACAGGTATGACACAGAAGACATGGGAGCTACATAGAGCAAGTTACTTCCTGTTTGAACACAAATTTTATAGTTATACTATGTTTCTAAAGAAAGTGTTACATAAAGGAGCTGTTTGTGCATACAGTGTGTCTCCAACGTTATATACCCATACATCACAACTGTTAAAAAATTGGATTAGTATGAATGACATTACCATACCTCCCAACATTCAAAGGATAGAAAGAATGACAGAATGGGCGGCGTGCTATGCCCATCATGGTAAATTTAGCCCCACCCACTTGTGTTGACTCCACCCATCCTATCCATTTTTCTTTATGCCCACACAGTATAATACACTCTAACATTATAATGTTCCCCTCCAATTGCCCCACAGTATGAAGTTCCTCTCCTGATGCCCCAGTTTAAACAGTTTAAACCCCTCTCTCCTCGTAGATTGTAAGCCCTTGCGGACAGGGCCCTCTATCCCACTGTGCCAGTTGATAGTAGTATAATGTTGTACCGTGTTAGCCATTGAAAGTAGTGGAAGAGTGAAGAAATCAGGTGATACCTTTTAGAGGCTGAGTATATTTGATAGTAAGCTTTCAAGAGTGCTAGCTACCTTCATCAGACATGGTGTTATACAAGAGACTGAAAATTCACAGATTTTTTATACCCTAAAGACATGGACCTTCAGAGGATCTTAGAATCCTTTAAAAAGGAAAACAAAATGCAATATAAGTAGGGAAGTTATTTTACAACAGGTAAAAAAATAAACAATCTGGAAACTTGTGGGCGTGACGGAGGTATCAGTAATTCTTGCTGTTTGCTGTCACGTGGTGATTTGTGACCCTCACAGTTCATACATAGTGTGACATGAAACTGATATGAATATTAAGTCCAAATTGCAGAGTTTGAAATTTTTGCATTAATTTATATTCCCATTCTTTCCTCTCCCTCTGCATCTCCAACTGTGCCAGTTGGTCACTGTTAGTATTATATTTGTTTTGTATATCTTGTGTACTGTATGTAAACCCTCAAATGTAAAGCCCCTGCATCATCTTCTGTTCATCTTGCATCTGCTTTCTCCGTTGGCCTTTTTTCTGAAGTACACTGGTATAAGAAACTAAACAAAAAAATTTTCACACAGCCCATGAAAAACGTGAATGTGTGAATAGGTCCCTAGAATGGTATGTGCATTTGTTTCGAATTGTTGCTTTCTTTTTTGTGAAGTTGCGGCTTTGAAAACCTTATAGATATGACAAGGATAGACCGGGAAACACTCTTAGTTTTTTTTTTTTTTTAAATAACTTTAATAGCATGAGAACGATTCAGACTTTGCCCTTCAAACACTTTGCTACAAGGGGAATTGTGGCCAAAGGTGTAATTGTCTGTGTTAAAGTTCATTTGGATTTTTATTCACTCTAATAACGTATTGATCTGTGTCACAGAAGGTTTCATTCTAAATGGCAAGGGAAAAGAATGGGATCTTACTTTTGACGTGAGCTGCACTTCAGTTGCATGTGACTTTTCTACAGACTCCATTTTTGATAATTGCAAGCCTTACCTAGGTATTGTATGTCATTCAATATTTTACTATGTAATATGACAACTCAGTTGACTTTAAGTAACCTAGCCAGTAACTTTTTATTAAATTTTGAGGCATGTGAACAGAACATATAGAGAACATTAGTTAATGTTCACTCCCCTAGAGGTACCTGTTGTTTCTTCCTTATCTGTTAGTAAGCAAAGTGATCACCTGGAGTAAAACTGATGATTATCCCGCACCAGGACTACTACTTTCTAACACAGCATTGGTGGTGAATCCATCTCCTGAGACACCCATCAATTTCTAGTGCCAGTGCTGCTTTGACTCAAAAACCATGTATTGTCATTTTTTTATGTATTTATTTAACCCATATATAGTGAAATATCACTTCTTTTCTAATATGTTTCTATTTTCAGATTGTAATTTTTTTATTCTATTTTCTGGACGTGATAATGGGGGCTGCCATCTTGCCTGAGCTGCTCCTCTTCTCTGTTAGCAGCATTTATTGATATGCCTTACGGCATAGTCGTGGCCATATTTGTTGACAAATTCACTTTGAAGGGGTACAGGCTTTTATTTATTTCATCCAAATGGATAACAGTGGACAAACTTAAAAAATTTCAGCAATTGGTCAACAAACAAATATGAGGTAACAAAAAGTCTTTAATTCGGGGAAGAATGTCCAAAACAAATAAGATCTCACCAGCTTGGTTGGGACACACTAACAGGCTCTGTCAGGTGCTTGTCCAACCTGGGGAATATCCAGAGCAAGGTTCTCCTTCCAGTCTCCTACATTCAGAGACACACATACACCACACCCCTTGCTCCGTTCACCCTCCTTAGTTGTACTGCAGCACCCACAGTACATTACCCTGTGCTGGCGGGACCAAGTATAGAAGAGCTGAACAGTAGAATACAGGAGAATAGAGACCAAATACTACTGAAAAGTGAAATAGAAGCAGACTACAGAATAGAGGGCAAATACAGCTGAAAAGTAAAATACAAGCAGAATAAAGGAAAATAGCAACTGAATATAGCTGAAAAGTGAAACAGAGGCAGATCACAGGGGATAGCGGGCAAAGACGACTGAAAAGCAGGACAGAGTACAGCAGAACAGACGCCAAATACAGCTACAAGTGAAATAGAGGCAAAATGCAGGAGAATAGTGACTGAATACTTTAGCAACTTTTGTTTTGTTTTTTTTTACACATGGGTCTAAGTATGGTAGTGGGGGATCCCAAATGAAAGTCTCGCCCAAAAGGGGGCTTTCTGGAAATTTGGAAACCACTGCTGTATAGTGACTGTCTAGTTGTCAGCTCAATATTTCTAAATCAGACTATTCCTACAGGGGATTATTACCTGCTATTTATTCTCATCATTTCACTTATTTCATTTACTTGTATTCATGTTCACTATGCCACAAACTGACCCTACAACACTATAAAAGTGGTTTATAAGCAAATCTGATGGTTGTAGACCCCCTATAATACCATGGAGACTAAAGTCTCCTTTTCAACCCCTTGATAGGAAATTTAATGATTGACAAAATTGCCAATTTGCACCTCTATCTAACTCTATCTAACTAAACTATCTAATAATCTGAAGCCATCTTGGAGACAAGAGTGACAGATTGTAAAATATGCGGTGCAGTAGAACTGGTTATTACTTGTTGAAGTATGCGACCTGAATGTGAAAGCTAAAGAAAGTGTGTGTTGAGCTATATGGAGCTATACATAGCTATACTTAACGGAGATCTGTCTCAGGATAACACAGATTCCCTGCTTAATCCTCTAACCTGATTATCAATCCGCTGCTATAGGCTTTACCTCATCTTTATCAGTGTGGCTCAGCAGGTTAATAGTGCACTTGGTCATGTTAAAGATATTTTGTTTCTGACTCTACCATTGTACATCCATCCATTAGTATGCAAAGGAGGGCACAGTATTTGAGAATAGAATAATTTGTGCATCCTAAAATCAATAATTTACTGTATATTGTTTTAGGATCAGCTGGTCATACACATAAGGTAATTATTTGCAGAACGTTGGCAGATCCAGCTAAATTTGGTGAACTGTGCCAGGAATCTGATGTCTGTGGTGGTCATACATATAAGATTTACAGCAGATTCTACTACCGTAAGATGGACCTGTCAGTGGCCAGCAGAGAAATTTCTCATGTGGGACTCAAACTTGTTGAAATCCAAGGATTAATTTAGAAACATACAAGAAGTAAAGCAAGCAATTCCTTATGCCTCTGAAAATAAGCAGTGATATCACTACAAGGAAATAATAAATATAGTGATGTCACAATACAAAGATAATAAACAGAGTCACAACACATGGGTGATGACCTGAAGTTACAGAGATAAAGTTCTCTCTCTGTGCAGGGAAAATGTGTACTGTGATCATAGGCATAGAATATCACTTTACAAGAATGGCGTATCAAGTGAAATCACAAAACAGGAGAAAAAAACTGTGATGTCACAGTATATGGATAATAAACTGTGAAAACATAGGAAATGATTCAGGCCAAGAATGTGTCAGCCATATTTCCTGGCCTGACTATGGCATCAATGATTAAAGGACTTTCTTCTTCTCAGGAAATGACATAGCCACATAGTCACATGGCCATGCTGCAGCTCCATCCTTTCCTATTCATTATAATGACCAACAGACATGATGTAACTTCCTGAGAAGAAGAAAGCAGCCATGAGTCCTGGACAACCCCTTTAAATGATGCTGTAAGTTCAGATCACTAGAACCACAATCATGCTGGAAACTCTAGCGGACGCTCAGATTGTATATTTTGGCCTAAATATGGTCATGTGAAAGGTCCCATATATAAAGACACCAGAATTATAAATGTCACGTGGTAGGTGGAGGCCTCTGGCCCAGTGAATTCTAAGTGTAGGTGACAAATTTAGGCAGGAGATTTATTTTTTGATTTATTATTCATGATTGATAGCAAATATACTCCATGTAGGAGTTTCATTGTAGAGCACACATTACAGCTAGAAGACCTGGCCCCATCCTACAAAATACGTGGCTGCTTAAAGGAATTATGTGGGGAGGAAATACTTCTGGCGGTGTACATACTGCACCAGAAGGGTCAACTTATGTTGTTAACAGATGATGTTTCCCTGTTTTGCCAATTCCATGCTTTTCATATCACTGCCGGAAGTCTTACAGCCTGCTCTCCTGATGTTCTGACTCTTACTCACTTGACTGATCCACATGGTACTCCTGCTGCTTGGCAAGGTGGGGTCATGTGATGAAAAGTCGCAGCGTCTGGAGAGCAGGCTCAAATAGAAGCCTGTTAGTGCCCCAGCAGCGCTATGAACAGTTTGGAATCAGCACAACAAAGGACTGGCATCTATATTAGTAACCTTACGCTTCTGTATACCGCCACAAGTTTTTTCTTTCCATAACTCTTTTAAATGTGATCTGGTATATGAAATGGAAACAGAAGAGAATGATCCCAAGTTGTATTTCTTCATGTGTGTTGCTTTACATAAAATTTCTTTTAGTTTAAAGAAACTATTAGAAATAAGAAAAATACATTTAACTATGTAAATTCTCTTTTGTGGATTTGACAGCACATTGACCCGCAGTGTCCATACGCCTGCATCCTACAGAATTTCTTTCTTCTACTCTCTTGATTTCTATTCAGTGTTATTTTAGAACTGTCTTCATGATGACTTTTCTAAGAAAGGAAATAATTGGAAATTCTAACCTTTTGGATTCATGAGTTGCGTCTCATTTGTATGCTCCGGATGCCTGTTGCCACCTATTCATTTAACCTGCTCAGCCTCTCTGGTTTATATTTTCTGATTAAGAAGAATCCTTTTGAGAAACAAGCTTTTTATTCCTTTGTTCTTTCTGCAATTCTCATTTTAAATCCTAAGATCAAAGCATGTGTGCTCGGTCTAATATCTGTATATTTCTAAATCGTATGAGTGCCTCAGTCTGATTACATTTTACATTGTGAAATGGACCAAATGTTATCTGTGCTGGAGAGTGATCGATGCGGAATAGTAGTTGGATGTGGGATAGATTAAAAATGATCACCTCTGGGAAATTTTTCCAAGTACCTCCTGACTTTATCATTATGACAGTGTAATAATCTTCTGCAGCTCCAATTGAACTTGATTACTTGTTCTCTATCAGGGGTCATTTGTAATATCTATATATATTTAGGGGGGTTTTTGTGACTAATTATATATAGTAAATTATTTCCAGAACCACAATTGTATCTTGATTTACTTGTATGAAAAGTCTACATGCATACATATATCATTATGTTAAGAATAATACCATGGTAGTGGAGATTTCCCACGTAGCATATAGCTAAACACTGTAGTTTACGTGTTCTGATGCAAAAATACATGTTTAGAAATAGATACAGATAGATATGGTGTGTTTAAACTTATTAAATGTCAATACAAAGTTAAAGGTTATCCATTATTAGGAAATATTGCTGCTTTCTTCTTCTCGGGAAGTAACATCACGTCCGTTGGTCACACTGCCATGCGGCAACTTAGACCCTTAAATATTGATTACATATGCCTAGGATAGGTCATTAATATGTGATCATGGAGGTCTTACACCCAGGACCCCTACAGATCAGATGTTTTAAGAGACCATAGCATTTGAGTGAGCATTGCAGCCTCTTCCCTGACTACAAAGCAAAGCACTGTAAATTGCGTACTGGCTGTGTTTGGCCTTACAACTAAGCCCATTGGTTTGAATGGAACTGCTGCAAACCTGCCACATGATGTCAGTGGCCTGTGATACAGAAGTGGTGCTCCTGGCAGATGATCTGTTGGATTCCCACCAACCAGAAATTGATGATTTATCAGAAAACCCCTTTAATAAGGACCTTTCATGTCCTCATCAATGTGCGGTATTATATACCACTAGAAAGCCGACAGTCCTGAATTGAAAGCACTGTTGGCTTTCCCGATATGTGCCCTGGTGCTGGAGAACTCAGTCCACCCTAACAAAGCGGACCTTGAGATCCAATGGTGGATTAGGAAAGCCACCCGTACATTTTTTGTCTGTGACAATGTGCCAGGTATTCTATGCTGCCCTAGATGTAACCTTCACGGGAGACTGAAAGTAGTTGTGGACAATTTTCAATGTATCAAAAGTATTTTGCAAAAGCCCAGAGGCTACAGGTAGCAGAGGTATTGCAGAAAGTCATGGGCCAAACAGGTAAGAGAGATATAAAACAGACATGACATACAACAGGACTATCATAATAGTTTAAAACAGCACAACAGCATGCATGCAAACAGAACTCATTGCTGAGCCTAGGTGGGACTAAAGAAACTTATTTAAATAGATAAAGAAACACAGGGATAGGTGGGAGGAGGTTTAGCAGGAAAACCCACTAATACTTAAAGGAGCCAGAACAGAGGTAGCCAGTAAGCTAATACAGTATGCTGTACTAGCCGTACACAGAGTTCAGATGTTGCACAAACCCTGTTTTTTTTTTTTTTTGGGGGGGGGGGTTTCATGCAGTAATTTTTTTCAGGTGTAATCTTGGAATGAAATTTTGCTGAAAATGCTGGGGGACCTGGAGAGCTCTTATTTATTTGTTCTGTGTCATAAACTTAGAGTATTTTTGAAAGTGCATTTACAACAGCTTTGTGGTAGCGTTCTTTTGGAGAAGCAGATCTTTGAGATGTTTTATATGTGTAAAGTGCTTTAGCTCACTATTTCTACTTATAGATGTAACTTACAGATCTGTCCTACAATAGAATAGCAGGTGCAAAAACTATAAGGCTAGGGCTAAACGGCGACTTTGATAATAACTCCTGTTAAACAACCAAAGATTGGCATTTCACCCTGTGACTGAATAAAAGAATATGCACATAAGACCTCCTTGGTGGAAAAGGGGAACTTGCTCTAGTGTTACCTTTTCCACCAAAGAGGATTTATTTGCATATTTCTTTCCCAAAATAAGCTTGATAGTTGCAATGCATAATCATGATGATTATACTTAGGGTAATGCTTTTACTTAAGGTTACTAACCATAATTTTAAATAAGACCTGTCACTTCTCCTGATGTCTGTTTTAACAAATACAGTACTTGCATTCTCCCTGGAATAACAATTATCCATCCCTTCCACAAAATTGTGTGGGGTGGGTGACTACCCAAAATTGGACTATACAGCTGTTATATGTATTTGCCTGTGCTTTGTGCATCTTATTGTGCCCTGTATGACATGTGTTATGCTATTTATTACCATATATATGCCCATGAATTATTGCATTAGTTTTTATTGAATTTTTTATTGCTATTTATGGAGGGAACAAAATAACATGTTTGCTTATTTAAATTTGTGTTTTTTTAATTAAACGGTGTTTTTTTTAACTTTTTATTATTTTTTTTTTTATACTTTATTTTTAACTTTTTCAACTTTTTTTTTATTTATTTAACTTTTTCCTGTGTCACAAGGGAACTTGAACCTGGGACCTCTGATCTCCAGTACAATGTACTGCAATACATCGTACATATTATCCCTATGTGTTATAGGCATATGCAGTCAGGAGGCCATTGCTTGGTCTCCTGGCTACAAGGCAACCCCTCGGACCCCACAATCTCATCACAGGGGATCAAAGGGTCGAAGGATGGGGTGCGATCTAGCCCCCGGACCATTCAGATGCCGTGATAACTATTGATCTAGCCTAAGTAGTTTAGAGAACCTAAAAAACTGTCGTATTTCCATGATAAAAATCCTCATTTATTTTAAACAAGTGACTACTTTAATGGTTGACTCCTACAAATCTAGCATGCTTTGGGTTTCAATATGCTCTGTCTTGGTTTGATATACGATATGAGAGTGTTGGGCCTTTTATCAGCTTCTCTCAGGATCTTCTCTTATTTCTAAGTTGTTTTGCATTACATTACCCCGATGGGTAAAGGATGCAGGGCATGAAGAAGTTATATAAATATTATTTTCATTATTATTAGCAATGTAGAATATTATCAGTATCTGCATCCTCCCTATCATTTAGGGTAAAATATGGCCATATAAGGTCTAAATAGCTCTATCAAGTTACCAAATGGAATACTGCCATGCGCCCAAATAAAACTGACATATGTTGCAGATATAAGAGCATCTTACAAGGAATTGTTCAGGTTCTCAGTTTATTGAACTCTACTTGTCTTGGTTCAGAATAAAATATATTTGAATCATCATTATAGAAACTTAGAATAATAGACAATCTTACCCTATGTGGTGGGTATAAAGATCACCAAACTTCCTTTCTATGACTAGTATAACAAAAATATTTTTTAAAGAATTTTAGGATATTTATGTGAACCAACTGACTCTAAGGTATCTTAAACCCATTTTCCTCTTTTACAGGGCACACAGCTCATCATGGTGAGACAGTAGATAACACTGCAGACAGTTCAAGTCCAATTGATATGTACATTTGTAAAGATTTCCGTAAATCACAACCGTTTCCAATTGAGCGCTAAGAAAGTTTTGGTAAGTTAACTTCCATTAAAATACTCTTGTATCTTACATAAATTGACTGATCGGATACATTCTGTAAAGTCAATCATCTAAAGCTTTATTATAATTATAGTCAGTTTTTGCTGTATCAACTAAAAGCTTTTGCTATGACTATAAGTGGGGGGCATTACAAAAATGCCATCTTTTAAGGTAATTAAGGTAATTATACCTGTTTTCCCCTTTAATTGTTAAGGGTTGATGGGCCGCTTTACAATATGGCACCACCAAACTATGCTGGTTTTACTAGTCTTCTGGACAAATGGGCAGATTTATAAAGACTTTCTAAAAGAGAAAACTTTGTTGCCCATAGCAAATATCACAGCTTCCATTTTCTAAGAGCAGAGTATGAAATGTAAGCTGAGATGTGACTGGTTGCAATGGACAACTAAGACAGTTTTTCTTTTAGACACTTTCATAAATACCCATTAATGTCTGTAGTATCAGCACAGGCTCAAACAGGACTCAGCGCAGATGTTAGAGGCAATCTGATGGCACAGCATATTGTGTGGAGGACCTGCAAAGGTTTTGGGAAATTTCTAAAGAAAGTGAATGGTGCAACCCTGCAAGTGGTGTTGGGTGAGGCAGGCTGTAGTAGATGGTAGCCTCTCAGAAACCCATATGAGATGGTCATGCCCTACTATGAGAATAAAGTTAATTTAATTGTTGCGGCATTTTGAGAGTCATCCAAAGGGAGCCCCTCTTACATGGTGCTACTGCCATATATTTAAGAAGAGAATTAAGGGAAGCCAAGAGTAGCACAGTTTTACCTCCTGCACCCCCACTATTCACAAATTCTGATATATTTCTATTATATCAGTAGATGAGCATAATGATACTAAGGAGTTCTTCAAGCTTCTTGAAGAATAATTCTTCATATTTTGGTTGCAGCTTGCCAATGGCTGATGCAGCCTGTAGGATGGATTGCTTGATTTCTATACTTTATCATTGTCACAATTGGTGGTAACGCATATTAACAGATTTTTCATGTTGAAGCGCTAGATTGTGGAATATTGTCATCTAAGCACTGTGTAAAATATAGAAGAGCGACAAGTTGATAATTGAATATCTAACATATTGGGGATACACAAGGGTTTGAACCACAGAAGGGTCCAAAGCACCACCAGACCCTAAGAGTACTTTAGACAACTTTTGATGAGTTTAAAGATCTTTCACCACCTCTGCCAAGTCCAGCTTTTTGCATCATTTCAATAGGTACTGCTCCACTCATTCCAGCACATTTGGAAACTTTCCCCTAGCCCCATTTTTGGTGGCTATTTAAAAAAAAAAAAAAAAAAAAAAAGTCAGTTCTTCATTACGTTTCAATTAGGCTCACAGCCACAAATTTGTCTCCCAAATAACAACAAGCGTGCAGCACTTAAAGTCATTAAAATGGGCACATTTTTCTATAAACTATTGCAATATAACTGCCAAGTGTGTCTAAAACACCACAGTAAGCACTTTTTCCCCGCCAAAAGGGTAATTTTTGGAGCGTTTTAAATGTTAAAATGCGTAAAATCAAGTGTCAGCGCAGTGTTTGGTTAAACTCGGAGTCTGTATTCACTGCTTACCATCTGTTTTTCCATAAACATGTATGTCACTTTCACTTTGACATAACTTTAGATGTGTTTGCATTACAGAGCTAGAAATTGGGTACATAGGTGCCTAGGAGCATTGACAGTGTTATACACTATGTTTTAAGCCAATTTAAGTTGTGGTTCATAACAAACTTGTTCGATCCAAAATGAATCTTGGGCATGAACTTCCCCAATCCCGAAACAAAATGAATCTTGAGAGGTTCGTCGATCTCTACACAGTACATCTTGGTCAAGGAAGGAAAGTTACATCCTCCTTGAATATGATACACATAATTGCTTTAATGCTTTCCATACATTTACTTTTAAAGGACCAATATGTCAGAAGCTAACACGGATACACGGCATAATAAAAACCAGCAGAATGCAGTTAGTGTAGCTTGTTTTTCCAGCACTGGGTAGAATCACTCTTCTACAACCCAAGAAACAAACAAGATATACAAAAGCAAAAGTCACAGATCTTTTTTAGAATTTAGGCCAAAAGTAAAACATTCTAGCTTTTGAAGCAGACATATGATATGTGTCCTGTTTGGCCATTCTTCAATAGATAGATATTCCTTAGTTTCTTAGATTGTGTATTAGGATAGTAAAATTTTGTGGCCACATTATTTCTGATCATTTGAGATGTGTGAACATTTCGTATGGACACAAATGGCAAAGACATTTTTATCACCTCTCTGTGACTTATTGCTTACTTTTATATTTCAGATGGTGTTTTGTAAATGTTATCAGCTTTATGGCTGCATAGTTAAACAAATGACACTGCAGATTTGATATAAAACTTTCCATTTGACTTGGTCAAAGTTTAAGGATATGAGCGGCAAAACTTTCGTTTTTTAGTATTTTGTTATAATATTTATGTTTGTCCCATACAATCCAATCACTCGAAAAAGCTGCTAAAACATAACTTTTAATGTGAAAATATAAAACACATATATCAAAAATAAATCAAACAAGAGTCTGATCAGTGTTTGTTACCAGGCTGGCCAACTATCAGGATCATACAGGATTGCCTTGTGGTTATCCTAAGAAGGAACTTTATAAACCCTCCTAACTTAGGTTAGCATCTGGAGGGAAATCCTATCTAGGGGATCACAAACTGGGTAAGTGAGTGGGGCACTTTAGTACAAATCCTAGGAAAAGAAAGGACAATGACTATTTTAGCCAGTGACAGGATACTAAAATGGTCACCACATTGTATCCAGCAATGATCCTTCTTTACTGTCCCAGAGAGGACTACTAAATTCAGAGTGTTGGTAAGACAGACTACAATTGTACTCCTTCTATGGCCACTACAACAATTTATTGCTTAGAGTAGAAAATGTCCATTCTGTAACCCCTCCTAGCCTAAAGAGCGACCAATGTAGAAAAAATAGAGTTTGTTGATACAGTGATGTGGTGGTCACTGCAAAGACCCTATACTGCTGTCCCTGAGAACCCAGGCACCTTGGTGGTGTTCATTCCCATTCTGTTAAATGTCCCATACAATCGAATACAAGACTTTTCTTATGGGGGTTTTCATTTAATATTACATTTCTCCTACTGTGTGCAAAATGTCCCCTGGGCACTTTAGTGGTGGGGTTTATTTAGGCAAAAAATGCCTGTAAACAGTTCCCTAATACAGTACTACTATTTTTATTATTCTCTTTAGCAGAAAGAACATTCAGTACACGTGCAGCGCATGCAAGAACTGCCTACTTTACAGATCCCTACTGATCCCTGTAAATCCATAAATAGCCACAGAGAGTGTGACACCTGCCTAAGTCTGAAGTCCATTTACAGGCTACGTGCTGCCATATGCAGACGGATTTACAAAGTTACAAGGAAATGGCATTTTCATACAATATTTTATGTTGTAAAGGGAATTATTCTAATAAAAACAACTATTTTAATAATGATAATGATAATTAAATGCAATTATCGGATATAACCATTGGGGTGGGGGGGGGGGTTCTCAAAACAGAACATAGGTTTGACAGACTTATTTCAGCGGTTCTGCTTAATAGGCTTTTTTTTTATTATTTAACTTATAAACATAACATGACGTAGGTAAGATTTTACTACCTAACAAACCATCTGTGGGTTATAGTTTCATAAACTGCTGTCAAAGCAAATAAGTTCATTGAATGATCTGTATGGCCTTTCCTGAAGCTTTTGAGCAGAGCAGTAATATCTGTATCCAATAGATTCTTACAACTAGCACCTCTGGCATATAGGGGGTAATATACAAGGTCAAAAACCCTATTACTCCTTCTTATGTGGGTTACTATAGCTTGCTATGTTATGAGGGCACTGTCAACATTTATGACAAATGCCAGATGTATTCAAGATGTTGTTCTTTTACCTAGAGGAAAGAACTAGGACAAAAGACCACTCTCACCCCCAAGAACTCAACATGACCATTGAGTATAATGATCAGCACAGGGTATCAGACTTTTAGGCACTCATTTTATTAAAATAAAGATTTGATAAATGACAATTCTAAAATGAGTTGAGAAGAATAAAAGACTTACATGTCCCTAAAAATAAAGTGCATTAGAGTAAAATGGAAAACATGGTGGTAGACCAACAGCCTATGTCTATTGTAAGCAACATTGATACAGACTCTCATCCTAAGAGCAGAGCTTAGATTTTACACATGTGATTAGTCATATAAGAAATACCAATGTACTTAATCCGGATTATATCCTGTCACTAAATAATTGGAGTGATAATTGTACATTTAGTTTATTGTTTATAATTGTAAAGTGACTGGTGCAAGAGGAAATCACTCTTTTTGCCATAAGGTAAAAAAAAACAAACAATGCTACAGATAACTATCACCGAATTAAAAGGAACGCTCTATGTTTTCTTTATTTATTTTTTAAATGTTATAGTAGATCAAGATATATATATATATATATATATATATATATATATATATATATTATTTATACAGATATATACGTGTATATTTTTAGTCATCCAAAAAAATTAATCATTTGTATGGTGAATATGTTTTAAGAGATATCATCACAGATTATTTGGACATACGCATTGGTGGGGGCTTTTTTTCTTTCTTTGTATTTTTCTTATTACTCGTTTTATATGTACTGTTTGTGTATGTGCTTTTGTTACATAATATGTTGCCTGTGAGGTCATAAAAGACCCCTAGAGATATTCACACTTTGCTATTTTTTTTTTAAATTACATTTTTTCCACTGTAACTGTGACATCCATAGGAGCCCCAGTTAGAGGTGAAAACAAACTCCCTTAGGCTAAGGCCCCACATTGCTGAAACACGTTTTTTTGTTGCAGATTTTGCTGCGTTTTTTTGAGCCATAGTCAGGAGTGGATGTAACAGAAGGGAAACGTCTAAGTACTTTCTTTATATTTTCCATTCCTTTTCAAGGTACTCCTGGCTTTGGCTCAAGAAACCGCAGCAAAATCTGCAACAAAAATTCTGCGTTTCCACAATGTGGGCCCTCAGTCTTAGTGACAGAGCTGATCTGGGTTTGATAAGACCCAGCAAGCCTGCTACACTGGGAGACTCTGGCCAATAGAGTCCAATAGAAGCAGCAGCTATGCTACCTCTATTCACAACATAGCACTTATTCAACGGTATGTAGTGTATAAATGAGAATACCAGCGGGCAGTCCTGAGCAGGTAAAGAAAATATGAAGCATTCCTATTAGCTGTGATAATATTAGTAGCATTCTCAGGGGTGTACATAAAAATCACGGGGCCCCCTAGCAAAGTCAGAATTGGGACCACCCTTCCAAGAAAGAAAGAAAAAAAAAACAGGAAAGGTAAATAAGGACAGTGGTTGTAGAAATAATGTATTTTCTCTTTTTTTAAGAACAAGAAACCCTCAACAGCAATTACAACAACTGTGTGCTTATAGATCTGCCTACACATTTTTCCACTGTCTTCCTTATTTGACTATATAGTAATTTATTGCTACTTTTTCATTAAAGATCATTAAAGGGTTATTGTACTTTAACAGGGTAGCAGGGTATTTCTGACACACTGTATCCTAAATCTCAACAAATAGACCATGGGAAAATGATTTACTATATTTGGACAGCCAGACACCAAAAGAGATCAAAATGTTATGAGAGGCCCACAGGCCCCATAGGCCCCATAGCAATTGCCTACCATGCCTTCATGGTAGGTACACCATTGAATATTGGTGAAGTAGCCTTGAGGAGGCTATACTACAGGAGTTTCCAGTCAGACAAGTTCTCTCTTCTTTAAAAGTAAATGGAGAGAATCAGTCATTCACAACCACCACTTCGCTCACAGCAGCTATAGCTTTATTCGGAATGGAGGTTGAAGGAAATAGATGCAGGTCCAAGCTCTGGGACCTGCACCTATCAGCCATTTATGTCATATCGTGTGGATATGGTACTGCGAATAATACTACTCCTCTACTGAATATGTTAAGAGTTGCATGTACAGCACTGTTACAGGAAATAACATTAAAGGGAATACGATAGCCTGCTATTTTGTTTCAAGTGACTGGTTGTCTACCAAACTAGTTGAACCAGTGTAAGAAGTGTATGAGAGGTCTTAGGAATCCCAAATATTGAGCACATAAAGAAAGGATATTGAATGCACATTGTGGATTGCATGTAAATAAATCCAACCTTTACATATGATATGTAAGTAAATGAAGAATCTTCTGGGCCCTTGAGCTCTACCTATGGGGTCTTTACTTTAGCATATTTGCACGTCTGATGATTCTCTGTCAGGGTTGTCCATACATATTGTTTTCTGAAAGGTGCATTTATCACAAGTTATTTTATAGAACCAAGTTCAGCAGTTCTGTAAACAGATTGTAGTTCTTCATATCAATCCCTGTCCCTTGTGAAGCTCAGACACACAAGGGTCCATTGCATGGAAGCCAATTGATCTATCAGTATGTTTCTGGAGTTTGCTTTGTTAACTGTGCTTTGTTACCTATGGGCAGTCCCATCATGATCTGACCTGCCAAGCTAACAGCACAACCCAAGAACTTGTTCTGCATCATTTAATAAGGATGATGGTTAAGGGGCCCATCTGCTCTAATGAGAATGAAATCCTTTCCTGAGGCTATTGACAAGCATAAGCAAAGATACGGAACAGTGTTGTGCACAACACGCTATAATTTTAAAGTTAGTCTTGATCCAAAAATGGAAAACTCACTTTTGGCAAGAGAATAGATATACCACCACTATCCAAACTGGACTGGTGCTCTAATCTTAGAAGCAATATCTTCCCCTTAATACAATCCAGGGGGATAGATGGTTGGGCCAATTATCCAATTCCAATCCAAGTCTTTCTTTACTTGTGGTTTTCTAACTTTCTTGATTCTTTAGTTCCCATATTCTGCTATGTTTCCTACAGTACGTTCATTTGTTAAAATTGGATCAGATTCCTAAATATAAAATATCAATATCAGATACAGCTCATGGTCACTGAAGAATTTCTTTAGGAGACTTGAAGAATAGGATCATCCGCAGGATAGGTCATCATTCCGCAATATAGGTCAGTAGTATAATTTGGGGTCGGGCAACCACTTTAAAAAATGTTTCCTGTGGTTTAATGAGTGAAATACAGATCTGAGTGCAGTTTATCCCAATAGTCACAGTGCCCAGTGTCCAATGTCATAGCCACAGTGATCCAGAAAGTTGAGTATATTCCTGGTACTTGTATATTTTATACCGTTACATTTTATGCTGTTACATTTTAACGTTATATTTTATCTGGAATTGCTGATGGACATTATTTATAATTAGAAAGATCTGTTAACTTAGACCCTTGCTAATTTCCAAAATTGTTAATGTTTGTTATTATGGTGTTTATGTGCCGAATGTTAGTTCTAGGTATGGCTGTTTATTTATAACCTGAACACTAGGGGCAAGATGGACACTATTGATGTCTCCAACAAAACAGTAGTGGAGCTCACAAAATGTGCATGGCTCACAGCATGAGGGAATGGGTATTTTGAGGGGAAGTGTCTTTTCCCTTGGGTATGGCCAGTGTTTACCTTGGTGAGAGCACCTGTATAAAGTACCACCTAGCAGCTGATTATCCAGGGATTTGTCAGTGCTCTTGTGTCAGAGGCAGTGTCAACATCTGAAACCCTTACAAGCCAAGTGAATAGTACAGGTGAATATAAGAAACTTTGTAATATATCTTCTGAATTAAATGTTTCTTCCAATTATCAGATTGATTTACTTTTTTCCAGCCTCCTCCTCCCCCTACCATCTCCATAGACTTCTATGTAAAGACACACAACTAACTGCAGCTGCTAGTCTGTGCTACACTCTAAGTAAGAGAGATCTGTTGACACTATTGTCACGAACGGGCCTACCTAGCACGTGACACAGGTGCGGCTGTCAGGGGTCGACTCAACTCCGCTCACTCAATCTTGCACTCACCCTTCACTCAGGCTGCAAATTGAGCGTAAGTCGCACCCCAAACCGGTCCATGCATCACAAATATACTCTGCCACCACTGCTGATTCAGGTCTAGCAGAAACCTTGCACACATATAGAATTCAAAAAGATCATGGGTTCATAGAGCATACACAAAGTAGCCTTAAAGTTAACACTTTAATACCAAAATGGTTCAGTGCTACATATATACACACAATACAAACAGCTATAAAAAGAAAAAGGAAAAAAAAACAGAATAATACTTTGTCTTTGCTTACAGGAGCTTGGAGATCTTCTGTAGTGAGAATGGACACATCCAGCTCTCTTAGCTGACTCCATAGATGTGTCCAAGAATCTAGGTATTCCTCTCAGTTAAGACCAGTGTCCAGCCACACCTCCATTCCAGGTAGCCTCCTCCTTTTACTCCTCACTGCAGGATCCTGAAAAAAAGGATATTTTCCTGGTTGCTGGAAAGCTGTGTCTGGGTTGAGCTCAGGGTCATTAGCCCTCCCTCCTTTGACATGTGTTTGTCCATGGGTAATAAAACTGTTTGGCTGGAGCCAGAAAGGACAATCTCCCCTTGTATACACATCAAACCACTAAAGCGAATTGACCAGCAACATAAACACAACATAGGACTAACAGGATTAGGTCATTTGTATATAAAACAACACATATCAAAGAAAAATACATAACTGGGGTTCTGTCATCATCACAACTATTTTTGAAGATAAAACTCTACTTGTGCACAGAATGATAAAATAAATCAGTTAACTAGCCTTCCCTTCCCCCTACTCTCTCCATAGACAACTTTGTGTTTAGAGGAGCACAGACTCTGATTCTATACAGATAAATGGTCTGAGTGAAGATAAGGAAGATATGAGCAGCTTAATAAGCGGAGAAGGAAACCTATTTCTTTAATATGATATATAGCACAGTTTCTTATATTTCCCTTTACTATTTATTTCTGAAAAATTATTTTAGAATTGAAAGTACGTTTTAGGTCAGGGAGCCATGTGGCAGAAACGCTGCGGTTTGCCCACTGCGTAAATGCCGCAGAAAAAAAACGCAGCGTTTTACAGTCACTGTGTAGCGAATCCCATCCACACACTGTGGTAAAATACGCGTGTTTTTGGAAATCGTAGCATATCAATTACACCTACGGAAATGCTGGAGGTTTCCCTATAGGTATAATTAAAGCAGAACGTCTGCAGAGGAAACCTCCGCAAACTCTCTGTGAAAAATAGTATAATGTCCCATAGTGGCCCCCCTACATAATACAATGTCCCTAGTAGACCCTGTGATGTTCATTATGAATGTTGCTAAAATTTTTGGGGTTCATCACCTACGAACTATTATTATACTTTCGGGTCCTTTCAGAATCTTGGAGTATAATGAGCGGAGGCCCAGAGAAGTTGATTAAACATAAAAACAGTATTACCTCTCCTGGGCTCCGGTGCAGGTCTCAGGCCTTTTCAATGACGTCGCAGATTGCTGAAGCCCAACAGATGTTCTAAGTGCCGCATCCCTACTTACTGATCTCCACTCCTGCCCACAGCTGCCTCCACTTCTCCCTTTAGCCTCCAGGAGGTCTTGTGCACCATGCTGAACAGCGTCAGCGTCCCTTACCTGCTGGTGTAATCCAGCAGGTAACGGCCTATTTAAAAAAAAAAAAATAAAAAATAAAAGCAGCAAGGGACCCACCACTATGAAAGCTATAGTGAGTGTTCCACCAATGGATGTGACCAAATTGTCTTGGAAAGACTTTGGAACAAACTCCAAACCCTTTAGTTTGGATGGCAATATTCAGCACCATAATAGGGCCACATTTGATCTTTGCAATGATCCTCACAGGCCTTTTTCAGTACTGTATAACATATTTCTTCATCTCACAGATAATATAGAAAAATGTCACATATATGAAGTTAGCAAAAAACATATCATTGTCACAGGACAGATAATTTTTGGCACCTGCAAATTGCTGTGGGAAATGATTTTTCCTGTTTCTATATAATGGTTCCGAACGGAAAACTTTATCATTTCCAGATATAATTTATTGGAATGTCTAAACTGCTTTCAAGCGCCCTGTCACACACATAATTCTCTCCTTTTTTAAGGGAAATATAAATTAGCCGTTTTGGGGGATCATGTGTATAAATAGTACCTTCTGCTTTTATGATTTACTTTCTGCATTGCAAAGATAATATCCTCTCAGGGAGTTACAGGCCATATCAAAGATAAGCAGGATTTATTTACACACTGCTTTCTCCTATCCAGATTTATGTTAGCCGGCAGAATGTTGAATGTGCTATCGAGTTCTTCATTCCTTATGGTTTCTGAGCTGCACTGATGAATAGTAAAGTCAAGGAATTATTTTGGGGAAAAATAGAAAGTTTCTCATTTTTTCCTATTATAGTATATGCCGGAGCTTTCCTAACCAATATTTACATAATAGGCAAATTTTCTAATGTGTTTATTAAAGTCTTCACTTCCATATAATGTTGAGAAATAAACACGTCCTACAGCCATCTAGCTTTCACAACAAGTCAGATTCTCCGGCTGAGAAGCATCTTGCCAATCCTGATATTACCCCCACAACAGGGAAACAAAAATATCCACCCCAGCTATTCTTATACTGTATTGTACATACAGGACTAGGAGGAAGTGACCTTTTGTTTTCTGTACCAGATTTCTATACAAATTTTTATTTCAGAACATATCAAGAAAAACAGGACATGTCACACTGTCTTTTAAAACAAAAGGACAATGTGTAAGACAGGGAGTTCACCCTCAATAAACTAGAGGGTGGTGGTCTCATAAGCCTAGACGATCCAGCAGGTGCAGGGTCCTGTGCAGGACAGGCCTGAAAGGGATCTTAGATGATCATTGGAGAAATGTGAAGACCATTGCTGCAGGCGAAGGAGAGTTGACATGATATACAGCTGTAGGGTCCACAAAGATTGATCTGTATTCCACAAAAAAAAAAAGATGTCTACATTGCATAAGTGTCTCATCTGCAATTGCTGATCAACTAAAATAGTATAAAGCCATACACCTGTATGAATGAGTCTGTGTGCTGACAGAAATAGGACCTGCTCCATATTTTGCAGATGGATTCTATGGCCCGGACAATAATCTGTAACAACATACAGTATATAAGGCCAAAGAAATGAATGGGCCTATATATTACACATTATACTGAGAACCACTACGGTCGGTCATGTGTATAGGGCCTTAGGCTGGAGTTGCACCTAGTACAAGCTCCCAAGTATGTGGAAAGAGAGACCAGAATTAGCCCAGAGAATGAAACCAGCCACAGTGGCATGGCTGTTGTCCATCACTGAGGGACACCCTGGAAATCTGTGACAGGAAAGGCGACCATTATGAAAGCTGAGGAGTGGGGGCAGCGGAGCAGGTGCCATTACAGTGGGACTGATCACCTGGGGACATCAACATGTTCAATGCTAGAGAGAAGGAGAATCCCCTTGCACAGTCTTGGTGGCTGAAGACTGCAGAGTTACTGTTGAGTTGCTGAGTATTGTTTGCATTTTGCTTTCACTGTTAATCTATGTTATGATTAATTAATGTTATGTTATGATTCACGCTACTGTTGTTAATGTCCGTTTCTCTTATCTGTCACAGGATGAGAACAAAGGGCATTAAATGACAGATGTTGATGGAGCCACTCCACCGAGAGTCTGTGTGCATTCACCCCACTGTAAAAATATGATGAGAGCTTTCTTCCATCATATTTTTTACTTTTATGACAGAAGAAAAAGTCATGAATTTTCTTCCATTACAAAAGTTAAAAAAATGTCCATTATGTTGTTTACATCAGTGTCCAATCCTGCACCCATTCCTTGATTTTGTATGACCCTTCTGCTCTCTTCCTGCTGTTGATATGTCCATTGCAACTCTTGGCTTTAGATAAAAGAGGGGATTCAATGAGACCCCCCCCCCCTTCCTTTTTATAAGCCAAAATCATTATTTTGGATGACACTGTGCAACTTGATAGAAAACTGGGATGAAAACGTAGGAATAAAAGAATGAAAAAAAATATTTACAGTGTAGCTCTCAACTAATATCTGTATCAGATGGGTGGCAATGTTTCTCATTATCAACATCTGGCATAGTCACCTTCCATAGTCAGTGCTATACAGGAACACCCCCATACCTATCCCTTAGTCATCAGGAAACCAGAAAACGTATTTGAGTGCAACACTTTACAGAAAGGAGCCAATCTGTTGATATATATAATTGGTCGATATATAAGTATATATAATGTTTGACAGATTAGGGATTCCTCAAAGGGAATGTCTCATCAGATTTTCCATGCTTAGGCTAAGGCCCCATGTTGCAGAAATGCAGCTTTTTTTTGTTGTAGATCTTGTTTCATTTTTTTTAGGCAAAGCCAGAAGTGGATTGAACAGATGGTAGAAGTATAAGAGCTTCCTATATATTTCCCATTCCTTTTGTAGCCATTCTTGGCTTTGACTAAAAAAAAAACAAAAAAACAAGTCAAAATCTGCAACAAAAAAAGCTGCATTTCTGCAACGTGCGGCCTCAGCATTAAAGGATTTTTCCCACAAACACAAAAAGGTTTTTAAATTTGTAGACAATTAAAAGTTATACATTTTTGCAATATAAATAATTAAACGTTGTGGAATTTTAATGATTTTCATTAACCATCTTAGTTGTGACAGTTTTTTGTCTTGATCAGTTGCCCATGGATACAACCACAAATGCAGGGAATTTCTATGGTCTGGGATGTGTCAGAAACCCAGCCATGATGTCCTTAATGTGACCAGGTTATCAGGCAGGGACAGTGGATGCATGAGAAGGCAACCTGGTCACAATAAGGAAACCATGGCTAGGTTTCTGACATTTGTCATATTCATTGACAACCTATCAAGACTGTCACCACTAAGATAATTAGAGAAAAACTTTAAAACTCTGCAAAAATTTTAATTATTTATATTTGCAAAACTATTTAAATTTTAATTGTCTAATAATATATATATATATATATATATATATATATATATATATACATATATACATATACAGTGGGGAAAAAAGTATTTAGTCAGCCACCAATTGTGCAAGTTCTCCCACTTAAAAAGATGAGGCCGGCCTGTAAATGATATCATAGGTAGACCTCAAATATGAGAGACAAAATGAGAAAACAAATCCAGAAAATCACATTGTCTGATTTTTAAAGAATTTTTTTGCAAATTATGTGCTGGGGAATGTTACTTAAGGAGGAATGGGCGTGACAATAGCGGTGACTCTGAGCCTCAGCTATACAGCTATTAAAATGTATTTTTCTGGGAAACTGTGTCATGCCAGTGTTAAAATCCTCAGTTACACAAATTCTGTTTTCACGCCCTACAGCATAATGATGTTAATTGAACATGAAAAATCTGATGGAAAGTTCGCTTTATTACTTTGTATAATAATTTCCTATTTCAAGCACTTAGCACTGGCAAAAAACTGGCGTGACCGGATAATATTGATATTTTTTTATTCTCATTTTTCTTCTGGTTTGCTACCGATTTAGATCAGAATTTTCTCCCTGTGTAATTTTCATATAACCACATCTCTGCAGGCAGAACTGTTCCTTTATTTATTACATGTAAATAAGGAAGCAGAGTAAAAAATAATAGTATAGCTGTCACCTGAGGCTCTCCCATAGATTTCCAAATAGTGTTATGTTAATAAGAAAATAAGCCCCCTTCTGAATGTAATATAACTTTATTGTGTGTGAGGAGAACGTACTTAAGAATCCCTGCTATACTGTGTATTGAATTTCATGTGATCTCACTTCTGAGAAATATGACAATGTATTAAGAAGGCTGCAAAATGCAAATGTTCATTTTAATGACTTTGATTAAAATGTCGATGATCAGGAAGTTTTCAAGTAAAGCTTTTTGACTTTGAACCCATTACAATATGTTCGTGTCTGTGCACCATTTACAGTTTGTATATAGAAATTATCTGTTTAGTTTACTATGTAAATACTTTGCAATAGTGATCATGGACTGTGCTGAGTTACAGTGAGCATAAAGGTGGCCATTTACTTTAATGTAGCTGCTCTTGCCAACATCCCCATAAACATACACATTCAGTGTGACAGTAGTAAGCCTTCTGCTTTCTTGGTGGATGGTACCCATACTGGTCAGCTTTTGGCTCTATGGCTTCATTATCATCGGTAAAACATGCGGAAGTTATATATCGGCATCAATAACAACTTTGTAGGTTCATTGTAAATGCTGGAGATTACAGGCTAATATATCTACAGTACCTGATATCTACTATATGTCAGTCAATCTGAACTGTGAATGGATTTGTTTTACATATTTAAAGGGATGTGAGATAAGAAAATGACCTATTATTAGGTCTGATTAATTCAAGTTTTTATGTTACGGTAAATGTATTTTTGAACATTTTTACAATATTTTTTTCAATTTCATCTCATTGTCCACAGTTCATACTAAAAATGAATCTTTAAAATCTTGCAGTTACTGAGCCTTAAATAAGCAGACACTTCCTGTTCTGTAGAGATCACTTTTCAACAGTCATGTCATTATCAACACAGGCAACACTATAATTAAAAGTGTCGTAACACCTCTGTTATAAGGCTGGAGGCAGATAATACCATGGTCAATAAACAATGGTGATGGTCACACTTATTCTCCTCATTGTACAGTGACCTTTGCACAGGTTACAGGGCATGCCTAGAATAATTTCCATAGAAGTCAATGAGTCTCCAAATTAAAGGAGTTTTTCAGGCAAAAATGGACAACCCCTTTAACTTTTAAATCAGCCGGGGGCAGTGAAAAAAAAAAAAAAAAAAAAGCATACTCACCTTTCCCCAATGCTCCGGTGTCCTCCTGGTTCTTCTGCTCCAGTGGCTTCTCCCAGGTCTCTTTCTGAGTTCCGCTGAAGCCGCTGATTGGAACTCCGGAAGAGACCCGTTGAGCAGAAGGATCGGAACACCCTGGAAGGACACCGGAGCATTGGGGACAGGTGAGTATGCATTTTTTTTCACTGTCCCCGGCTGATTTAAAAGTTAAAGATCTTGTCAAATTTTGCCTCGACAACCCCTTTAATGACTTGATACATCCATGCTGGCCAAAACAGGAAATGGTTGTCAGTCACAAGCTTCAAGAAGGCCCTGAAGACTCACCTATTCAGGAAGGCCTACAACCTCCAATAACACTACTGTCACCACACCACCATCTGTACAGCCTCTCCCCTCACCTTCTGTCTCTATCCCTCTTCCCTCATAGATTGTAAGCCCTTGTGGGCAGGGCCCTGTATCCAAATGTACCAGTTGGTCACTGTTAGTATTACATTTGTCTTGTATATTTTGTGTACAGTAAGTAAACCCTCAAATGTAAAGCACCATGGAATTAATGGTGCTATATAAATAAATAATAACAATTACAGGTAACAGTTAGCTCTCCCGATCTTAACGCTTCTTCCATACACATGCACGTTTGGCTCAAAGACTCCTGTGGCAGAGGTTTATTTCCCCAAGAACAAGGACTGGGCAATGGAACCATGCACAGGGCCCCAAACATATGAGATACGCATTAGGTTTCTTCAACAGAATGTATATTGCCAGCTTATGGCATATCTCTGAACTGCTTTTAACAGTGCACAGCAGCAGCTCCCCCAAGATGGCTGCCCCCATAATTACGTTTTTAATTAAAATAAATAAAATCTAGGATATTTCCTTCAAATGTATTTTTGGTACCAAGATTTTATATTTCACAGTTCCAGCAGGTTAAGTGGTAGTTTTACAGGTTTAAGATTCCTATTGACTTTTAATGTTTTGTTATTTTGCAGCAGTAACTTGCAGAAAACCATCTAAATATTATCATCTCTGATAAATATTATTAACGTCTCCCAAATTCTTGTTCTGCTGGAAGATCACAGATGAGCTGCTCACTACACATGATGTGTCACCTGCTCTGGAATCCACATGGAAAGCCTTCTGTCATGTATAAGTAATGATGGAGGAATGTCACTGAGCGTAGTTTATATATAAGATGAAAGGATACAAAAAGAACACAAATACTATGTTTCTACTAGCAGTCCGTACAATATGTGGCTGTGCTTTAGTTCATATTCGTTGACTATAACGTAAGAACTGCATTAAATATGGTACATAGTCAGTAGGTCTATGGGGAAAATATTTCCACTAAAATCACTATCACTTAAAGGGGTTGTCCAACCCTGACAGGTGTCATAAAGAGATAAAGATCCCCCCTTTATAAGCCATAACCAGAATCCACAATGTAGGTACAACTTCAACTGCATTGGTCCAGGATCATTGCTGCATTACATATATTCATTCATTTGAATGAACTGGCATGCATTTTTACATTTCATTTCTATGGTAACATCTTCACCTTAGGGGTTAAATGATCTGGATTCATTACAATAGCTTCTATTAACACAAGGTCTTCTTTGTGAAACAATTGCTTTAAAAGAGATGTTTATGAAGAGCCTCTATAGAGTTGATGATGCGCCAATGTCAAATCCGTTATTTTTTTTATGCGAAGGTTATGCACAGGTACATTAGATAGCCAGCTGTGAATTACATGTATAATAATCACTGCTTCTAGATATTGCGAGGTTTCCTAGCTTAGGGCAGTGAGAGAAACTCTGAAATGTATAGTCATGGCTGAGACTCTTCTCTTTTTAAGTTTGTAAACCCTGTCAAATATCACATCCATGTGATTCTGGGAGTCAAAGATAGTAGTTTTTTTTTTTTTTTGTAGGATAGGCCATCAATGTTTGACAGGTGTGGGGTCTGGCCCCCATCAAACAGCAGAAAGAAGAGACATTGACTTGCTGCATATACAATGAATAGGTTGGTTCCTTTGTTCTGCTAATTGACGGAGGTCCAATAGGTGCTGGGAAAAGCTCCATTTCTATAGTGATAAATGCAGTGCCAGTATTGAATAGGACATGATGAAGCAGGCCACAGGAGATGTCTGACTGAATGTTGGTGATAGCAGTGGCAACATTGGTGGCAGTACAATATGAATTAGCACATGACAGACCAAGCTGCAGGAGATGATGTCCGGCTGTGTAGGAGTAGCAGCGTTGAATGGAACGTGATAGACAGTGAGTGATCAGCAGTGGAATCATTGGACTGGCGGTAGACAGTCCCCACTACTGTCTGCAATGGCATCAGCAAGACGTGTGTGAAAATCCTCACTGATCCATGTAGACAGTTTTAATGATGTCACCTGCAGCAAACTATCTGAATACCATGTTATTATACTTGAGGCTGGACAAGACACCCATGGCAAATCTATGGTTCATGGTTATCCACCTGAGTAAGCAAACACTCCAGGTAGATTAAACCTGGTTGTACAGGTGGACCATATCTGTTATCTGCTGTGCGGCTGAGTTGTGCTGCTATATATGTATAAAAAACAATTCTGGTTCATCATGTCCCAGATATTGTACTGGCTGTTGCTGGTGCTGGAGCCTCCTGGGCAGACATTGAACTGCCCTGCTGGTTGTCACCCTAAAATCTGTGACAAACTGTCATCATCGTGCTCAGTAGCCAAACAGGAATAAGTTCCTCATTTTGACTGTATATTAAGAGTCTAAAAGCACAACAATGCAGTAGTCACCCCATTGCTCGATGCTGTCATTTTGTCACTTCTTTCACACAGACAAAGCCTGTCTAGAATGTCACTAACTGTTATGGTCACTTCCTATATATGCCTGTCTAAATAGATTAACTCTACCTAACCTGTCCTCTTCTCCTCACCCTCCCCTATCTCCTATCTGTATTTTCTGTAATAATACTGGTTGAGGTCTGTTCTCTCTCTCAGTCTCTCACATTCTCGCTCTCTTTCTCTCTCTTTTCTTTCTCTCTTTCTCTCTCTCTCTCTCTCTCTCTCTCTCTCTCTCTCTCTCTCTCTCTTCTCTCTCTCTCTCTTTTCTCTCTCGCTCTCTTTTCTCTCTCTCTTTGTTCAGACACTAAAAATTATTTGGAAAACATCTGAGGCTGTTAAAAAAAAAAATGTCAAAAGACTTCCCACCTCTACTTTCTGCTTCCTCTAAACATGGACAGGGGACCACAGCAGTCAATCATAGGCTTTAGTGAGTCATCACTGTTGCCAGTGATTTGCTGTAGAAGTCATAAGTCCAACATGATAACTGGAGCAGGAAGCAGAGACCAACAGGGGACCAGAGAGGTGTCAAAACCAGTGCAGTGGAGAATTTGTATGGTGAGTATGAGCATTTTATAACATGCGCAATTGTTTTCTATTTTTTTGGTTGGACAACTCCTCTTAATTTGCATCCCCTTTATATAATGTACAGTATTTTTGTGTTAACATGAGCAGGGCAATTTCACAAATGCGTATTGTTCCATAATAGCCAGCTAAAGTCTAATTATAGATATTGCATTCATCTGTTCGCTTTTCTGTGGTTAAGTTCTTAATTGATTTGCATAGGTCGGTGAACCCTTAATTATTTCTAAAATGGTACGTAATGGGAAAATTTGCAAGAGGAGCAGAATATACCCTGATGTTTATATTAAATCCATTGTGACATCAGGTGTATTCACTGAACAATAAATCACGGAACAGCAGAAGACCGCGTCGTAACACCGTAAAAAGCTATTATTAGTCTACAAATGACAGAAAATGATTTACGAGCTCAGCTGTCACAGATGAAGAAAGGATATTAACTCATGTTTATCTGAAATGAAAAGTTTTATTCTAAATTACAAAACAGTGCAAATTGTAACATATTTGTGATGCATTTATAGCTAAAATTTGGGGGGAAAATATCTTTGTTTTGGCTTTTTTTTTTTTATCAAAATTATAAAAGCCCTTCCTTTTTGGGAAGTTTCACAGCTACAGATTCCAGAGAGGCAGTCACCCAACTTTCTACAAAATCTTATATGGTAAATCTGTGTGGTTATGGAGTAAATATGGGATGGATATATATCCTATATGGAGCAAAAGATTTGTCAATGAGAAAAAGTTTGGGTAACAGTTCCCATGGAAGCTGCAACCCTAATCCCAACCTATTTTACCAAGAACAAATATAGCTAATAGTGGCTGGCTGGAAACTTGACAAATAGGCTTATAGTATATTTCCATTAGGTTAGATGTTTGGGTTTAAATCTGCATAAAATACTATAATCTGGATAGTGTTTTCACAAGCCTATTCACATGCATTACAACATTTGTATGTAAATTTACAGCTGCTATACTATATTACTTATTTCAGATGGAAACTCCAGGAATTGTATGCAGTGGGTGACAGTGGGGTTAATCCTTGTGCCAATCTGCTGAGGAACTACTACACATCCACAGCAAATCCAAGACAGAAAGTAGAGGGCACAACCAACCAATGTCTTCAAACTCAATGATTGTATTCTACAACAATTCTAAGAGAATCTTTAAAGAAATTGTCTCCTGTGTAAAATCATTAAAGTCCTAACAGGCCATATTAAGGTGAATGAATATTTGCAGGGTTTCTTTGGGAATATGTCAAAAACTAAAAACTGAGAAAATGTCAGCACTGATACCTACCTGTACCCTCTTATCAAGATAAAGGAGATTGTTTTGCCTTGTTTTGACTGTCACCAAAAATGGTAGTCATTGCTTTTCTCTGTGTAAAACCCCTACTAAGCGGGTTTCCTGCTGTCAGAGGGGTGAAGTCAGGGACGGGGTCAGGCTGAATTGGAGGCAGGGTTTAACCCTGTGGTTTCGGTTCAGACTGTGTGTCAGCCTGATAAAATTTCTGAAGTTGTGACCATGGCTGTACTATTCCCAGAACATGATGGAGCAGCTGAGAAGAGAGTTTGTGTGCTCAACTGGCTTCTGGTATTAATGCAGCTAATACACAGTCTGAACAGAAACCACTGTGTTAAGCTCCAATCCCTCTCCTCCGGCAGCAGGGAACCTGTCCAGGATAGGTTTTACGTAAAGAAGAAGGTTTTTTTCTCTAGCCTCCACTGTTCCTGAACAAGAAGTGCAGTTAGTTTTGGCGCCTGATGTGCTATTTAGAATCTGTAATGTCAGCAGGGTGGTGTCAGGCAGGGGCGTGATCCAGAGACAGCCATTGTCAGAGCTCAGAATCACACCCCTTGTCTGATATTACCCTCTTGACACTACAGAATCTAAAAATGAATATGAGGCAACAAAGCCAACAGAATTTTTTTCTACCCCCCTTCCCCCAACACTGCTGCTGCAATAACTTCTAACTGTGCAAGAATCAGTGGAGCAGCTCCTATTAATTAATGTAAAGAGCTGGACTTCTTGGAGGTGGTGAAACTCTTCTTTAAGTGATCCAACAGGCATTCAAGCTTGTCCTCCATACAAGCTATCCTTCAAGCCAACCCATTCCCATTGCATATGGGAAACAGGCCCTTATGTAAGGAGCTATTGCAGCCATCTCACCATGGGAGAGCAACAAACAACTTATCCTGCGGTGCAACTCTTAGGTGCAACTTTGTTGCACCTCTAAGAAATAAGTGTGCGATACAGCCTCCAGGAAACATTAGAACACTGAGTACATGACCTGTACCAGTTAAAGTGACATGAGCATATAACACAAGACATTGCAAGTAATTTGCTGATTATTATGTAAGAACATAACATAAAGCATTCTCTGTGCCAACAGACTGCACTGCCACCATAACTGTGTGTGCAATCGGGACAGGGATTTAACCTTTCCCATGCAACAAACAAAAAAAAAAGGTGTGGGTCCGCATCACCATGATAACTAATGCAGAGTGGTGAGCCAAAGCTCAATTTCAAGAGAGTCAGTTAGTGTAATAAAAGGTAAAAAAAAATTGCTAAGGATGACTGTGACACAAATGTATTGGGGACCGCTAAGCTAAGCAAAGTACAAGTGTCCTGTACAAAGGAGGAGCATGTATGAACTGAGCTTTGGGATCTTTGTAGCCATTTTGAGTGACTTAAGCTCATGTACTTGACTTTTCAGCAACAGAAAACTTAGTAGGTGGCACCATAGGAAACTTCTTTACCTAATACTTCACATGCTGAGGCCCATTCAGGAAGGAAAAACTATCTGACAGGTTCCCTTTCATTTTTCATACTTGAGTTTTACCTAGGAGTGTTGCCTAATACTTCACACACATGTGGAATGATAGCATGTCTGCATATGTTATTAAGGGTTGAGATGTTGGTTTGAAGATGTAACTAGATGTCGGTCCTACACAAATAGTGACATATTTTTGGTGTATAACTATCTTTGAACATAACTTTAAAAAAATAACAATAGTTTCAAAAGGCTCATTCTCTTGGAAACTCTACTAATATATGACGTAGTTGGATTTTCATGCTTTACAAGTGAGACCAAAAGTACCTAATAGAGGAATTTTACATAATCTATAAATCTGTTATGATTAGTGTCATGTTGTTGTTATTATTATGTGTGTATATTATCTTTATTATCATGTATACTATTATATCTAGTAAATCTGCACATTTTGAGATAACTTTGTCCTGTCTACAACACTAAAAGTGTATGTACCAAATAGTAGCAGTCCAATAACAGTAATTCTAGACCATAGTTATTATGTAACTATTAATTGTGTGCCCCTTTGTATTCTCTAATCCAGCATTTTATCCATGGATTCAAGCTTTTATCGTTGGAAGCGAGTTTTACAAAAAGATTCCTCCTCATACCCATCTGAAAGAACTCCTCTACTTCCACCCAAGAAAAAAAGGTCCAGTTTACAACTTGAACAAGCAACGGGTTGTGTTTGCCAACAACAAAAAATGGGAAGGCGACTGCAAGAGAGTATCCAGGTTTTATACTGGAAACAAAGTTCATACTACCAAATATACTCTCTTAACTTTTTTACCAAAGAACCTCTTTGAACAGTTTTACAGGTAAAAACATTTTTGAGAATAAAATGCTAAAATACAGAAAGTATTACAGCATTGTTTTTGTATAGTTACTGTAACAAAAGAAAAACGTACCTATATTGTTACACTGTAACCATAATTATAAAATAACATGTTAAAAGTATTAAATAATCCTTAGGATGGGCTACCAATATTAGATTTGCAGGGGTCCGACAAAGAGGACCATTTCAGATCAAAAGCCTCTCCGTGCAAATTGTAGCGGTGACTTTAGATACTGCAGCACTGCTCCATAGATTTGAGGCTGAAGCCGCCACTACACTTTGTATGGCAAGTGAGCAGTGGCTCCTGGCATGTAAACAATACCTGGAGCCATGCTGTTCTGGAGCAGCTGATCTGAAGTGGTCCCTGGTGTCAGATCCCTGCAGATCTAATGTCAATCAATATTAAAAAGTAGATAACCCCAAGAAATTTACATTGATGATCTCTCATTAGGATAGGTCAGCAAAATCAGATCATGGGGGGGAGCGATTCCTGTCACTTCTGGTGATCAGCTAAGTGACGGGGTTATGCTGCTCATATTAATGTTGCAGCGTCATCTTAGTGACTAGGACTTCCTGTCCTCCAGTTATGTGGTTTTTCTGCACCTCAGTCCCATTCAATTAGTTGTGGAAGGATTAGGTTATTATCCCCAAACTAGGCATTTGACCTCATTGTCTATGAACTTTAAACTTTTAAGTACTCTACTGGGGGAAGAGAATATTCTGGCCGGGAAGACAATGAACTCAAGACTCTATAACCTGTGATGTCTTCTAAACAACCTTACAGCAATACCTTTATTTTATAGTAAATCAAGGAGGTCTTAGTTGCTTAGTCCTTACCCAAAATTCATTGCAGAACATGCATGGTCTAATAAGGCCCTGTATCATCTGTCCCTAATGAGACATAGTACCCCTTCTGACCAATATGTCAGACCTCTCACACAGCTAGCCAGTACCATTCTCTGCACTGATGAGAGAAGGTAATCTCAAAACAGCAGACTGTAGTTGGGTCCCGTTTCCTTTTTGAGGAGTTAATCTGGCTTTGCTATTATTCCCAGATTATGCAATTAGGTTTTTGATAGCCATACATTGATCTATAGCAAGCTATCTTCCAAAAGGTGGCGCTAGAGCAAGTTTCTCTTTTCCCCCAATGAGGTCTTATTCGCATATTCCTTACCCTTCTTCTGTCAAAACATAACTAGTTAGATTTTTCTTAAAGAAATTTGGAGGATAATTGTCATAGGAGGTAAAATGGCGGCCATGTTGGTTGGCTCCTACTCTTTCTTTTAAATCTAAGTTTAATTAAATTTTGCCAATTTATCATCCCAGACATTTGAGGCAATTAGATTTACTATGGTCTATTGATTTTATAAGAATATACACTTACATTTTAAAGATCAGAGTAGAAACAAACTAGTCTTCATCCTACTAATCCATTTTTATGACTTGTGATTATAAAAATTCTCATATTTTCTTGGAATTAGTGAAATCCAGTCTTACCAAATAGGCTTTATGGCAGAAAGGTTCTTTGTTAGAAAAATCTTCCAATTCCATAGTTTTAATTCCTTAGTTTTATCAGTATAGATCCGGATTATCTGGAATTATGTTTCATGCATTTTCTTTTATTTTCTTGGCTGATCCCGGGAAGTCATTTGAACATTTATTTTTTTTTTCTAAGAAATGCTATACTAAAACTCATCAAATATATGGTAGTTGACTGAAAAACTGTAAGTACACAATATGAACATATTCATAAGGGTGAAAAACATAAGTATATCAAGTTGAATCAAATTTGTCTGCATAAGCATAACCTTTAAAGGGGTTATCCGAGTCTTTTTTTTTTCTTTTTTTTAAATTTTTATTTTATTTTAAAAAATTAAAAAATATACTCGCCTGTCCAGGCCCTCAATTTCCAGCAGCCAGTCAAACACAGGCCTCTGTGGTGACCTGATCACAAACTGCATGGGATTGACTGACCCTGTTTCTCCAAAAATAATCCAAACCCTGAAAATAAACCCTAGCTTCATTTTGCAGGGTTTTTGAAGTAGGCTTGAAATATAAGCCCTACTCCAAAAATAAGCCCTAGTTACAGTCAGCGCCTCCAGCGCTAAGTCATGTCACGTAATGTCAAGGAGACGGAGAATAGGCATATCGTAGCTCCCAACTGTCCTGGACAATTGCCCCGCTACCTCCCATCACGACATGGCAAAACCCACTCACCAGGTCCCAAGTCCCACTCCAGAGTCCCGCCTCCTGAGTCCACCCACTACGCTGTGGGCTTGGTTAACTACGTGACCAGACATCAGGTGCCACCCCTGCTCGCTCCCACAGACTCAGCCACTCCATTACAGCACCTCTCCCTTAGCAAAAAGGCGAGGAGATAAGAGAGGGCACGATGCCACTGCCACAAAGTGTTTAGAGAGCGAGAGAGAGGCAGAGAGAGTGCCAGTAAATTTGTTTAAGACCCACTGACCCTGCGACATCAATTGTGCAACACTAACCATTTTACAAGATTGGTCCGAAACTCTGTTGCCTGAAAAATAAGACCTTCCCCGAAAATAAGCCCTAGCCCTTTTTTCATAGAAAAAAATATTTTAAGACCCTGTCTTATTTTCGGTGAAACACTGTAGTAGTAGTATAATGTTGTACCGTGTTAGCCATTGAAAGTAGTAGTGACATGCAAAAAATTTAGGTGGGTGACCATGAAAAGATTCATTTGTAATATTTCTGGATGAATCCAGAGAATTGGCAAATGACTATTAATCTGAGATTATTTTTATATGATATACTGATATATATATACTATATGATATGATATACTGATATTCTTTTAGTCTTCTATTCCCTTATTGGTATAGTTGAAATACATGCAGCTCTGTTGATAGCTTCATCTTTATCTCACACAGATCTGCAAACATCTACTTTCTTTTTCTTGCTATCTTGAACTGGATGCCTCAAGTTGAAGTGTTTCATAAGGAGATCACTATGGTGCCTCTTGTCATCGTGATGCTTGTAATTGCATTCAAGGATGGAGTGGAAGATTATAAACGATATCTCAATGACAGGAAGATCAATTTGAGGAAAACCTATGTATATAACAAGTAAGGGAGACATTTACAAGTCATTATGCATATGCTACTTACAGAATATTGATTTGTTTTATGCTAAAAGACAAAGACATACATATCATAGAGGCACATTATACAGTTACTATGGTGCTCTTGGAAAGAACTGACTTGGCCATGGTTCATCCTACCAATATTAGTAAAAACCAAAGTAGCAGTATCCTGCCCATTCTCTGATCAAATAAACAATTATCAGTTATAGAGTATTTAAGGGGTTGTCCAGGATAACCAGTTTTTGACAAGGAGGCCAGGGAAGGTGAAAGAAACAAAACATAATTACCTGTTCCCGCTTCTCTGGTGTCTCCCACTGTGGTCCAGGCCTAAGGTTTTGGTGGAAGTACTGGCCGCATGTGGCCTAAGGAAAGAACACTGGGCATCACAGGTGACGTATGTGACGTCCCGGTTCCTTTACTTAGGCCGCTGAGGCTGCTGATTTGCCTCAGCGGTCACGTGCCGCGAGTACTTCTGCCAAAACAAAATCCTGGGAGCTGCAGGACCGGACCATGGTGGGAGACACCTGAGCACCAGGGACAGGTATGTTTGTTTTCTTTTTACCTTCTCCGACCTCCTTGCCAAAAACAGGTTATCATGGACAACTCCTTTAACTATTGCTACAATATCCAAAGGAATATGTTCCTTTTGATAAAATAATGAAACCATGAGGACCTATTAAGGCTAATAGAATATAGCATTATCTGACTGTTGCTTTAGAGCAGATCATGGAACATGGTATATACATGGTAAGGTAAGGTCAGATGGATGAAGTAGTAGAGTTGGACCTTTTAATAAGTCCATTCATCTTCTGTATACAGAGCAGTTGCTTCTGCCACAAATAGTTGCCATTCAGCCAAACACAGGTTCGACCTGCAATTTATAAGAAAACAAGTTGTCTTGATCAGATATAAAAACTATATAAGAACAGGAAGATATAGTAACTGCTGGAGTTTATTATTCTCTGTATTTGGTGGAATTAGTGTTGCTTTAAGAAACTAATATGTGTTATCTTTACTATTTCTGATGATTGACAGCAATAGAAGTAACTTGATCTTTACATGAAGTGTATTATAGAAACTGGAATGAACCTAAAATGTCATTAAATCTCCTCGGGCTATTCATTAACCTGTGCAGGGAATGTGATATTTTAGAAATAACAATTGCTACTTAAAATGTAGGAAAGTGAACGTTTCCCAGAAGTGAGAGTGTCTGTTTTTTCAGACTTTCTCCCTGTGTATGTTTCTCAAACCTTCTCCATATGGTTGTCAAGTTGTGTTCTAGCTGTCGTGTGCTTCTGTAGTATGAATACATGCCAGTTGTTTACTGAGAACCAAATGACGGGGATCTGGGTGACAAAGAAATGAACCACAAACATTTTGTTCTCCAGTATTGGTTATTCTATCCAGGCCGACAAATGAAGCTGAATTTATTCTACATGTAATAAACCAACTCTCCTTATTTATCTTTATACTTATATTCACGCTACAAATGGAGTGATAATACAAAGGCACAGAATCAGTCATGGTCCACAATGCGGTTGCCCACTTTAGGTTGTCTCAGTGGCGGCCCTGTCTTTGTCAATCTAACACTAAAATTGTGATTTGTGAAAATCTACATAAATTGTATGTCTTGTGTTTTTTTGTTGAGGTTTTATTAGTTTCTACTTTTAAAAAAAAAACGTTCTAGGGAATACACCTTCAAAAGTTGGGAAACCCCATTTTACAACAAAAACGTATATAAACTTGTAATCATTAGGGTAGATTTGTGAAAATTGTCTTAGTTGCAACCAATCAGAAAAGAGCTTATATTTTTTTGAAAGCTCTCAATAGCAATCTAATTACATAGCATGATCTAAAAAAAAAAAATTAATAAAAATAATTCCAATATATATGGTTATATATTCAGATATGAAAGCTATGACCTATAAATAGTCATCAGTTATACAAATAATAATTCTTCAACCTTTGTACTTACACTAAGGCGTAGTTACAATAGATAGCATTACTGGTACAACATTTATCTACATGTCGATGGTGATCGTTTTATAGTTGTGTAACTACTTTTCTAGTGTCCATCATCATCATCTGGTTCTTATTTTTTTTCCTCTTCATCCACTTACTGTTACTCTTTAACTAAAGATCAATCTCTAACATTAAATTTCCAATGTGCTAGGATACTAGAAAGTAGTAACCTCTGTTCTAATAGTACTGTTTATTTATGGCTTGCGTTTGGTTGCTATATTGACTATTGTAAAGTGACAGTAGATATTTGGAATTTGTTTGGTAGGGTTGGTCATACTTTGTGGTCAAGCTATGATTAAAGGCGTTAAAAAAGCATTACCAAGTATCCTCTTAGGATGTTAATAGGTCCGAGGGCCCCCATTTAGGACACTTGCCAACAAAGAATGTTAGTTTCTCTGGAAGACCCAGAATTACTATGCAATACGCAGGCAAGCCATTGATTTAGTTGGGTACTGTGAATTGCTTACTTTCACCTGTGGTCATGCTGTACGTAACTATTATCAGTAGAGAGAGATCACAGCATCACAAGGCTTGTTAATGTGGAAATATATTATATCATTATTTAAGCAGGTATATCCATAAAGTGCATCAGTGCAATGTTTCAGCAGATACAATGATATTAATGTATGCGGCAGAAAAAACTTCCGCAACTGTACCTGCAAAAAATAGGCCCTCATACCATTGCAGCCCTTATAGTTATGCCCCTGTTATCACTTATTTTACACCATAAAGTGAGCGCCTAAACAAAAAAAAAAAAAAAATTCATTAATGAATGGCCATTTTTTACAATCTTGTCCTCAAAATTAATAAAGGTTATACAATACATCATATCCCCGAAGAAGGTGCCTTCACAAATATAACTCTTCTTGTAAAACACAAGCCCCCATACAGCTACATTGATGAAACGTAAAAAGGAGACGAGGTTTTCAGAATGCTCAGATAAAAAAAAGAGAAAAAAAAAAAGATTGCATCCTGAAAGGGATTGTCCAGTAATTATAGAAAACTCGCCCGCAACCTCTTTTTGTCTCATAATGGGACTCACAGGGCCAGAAGCAGAAAGGCTAACATAACTGCTAAGACCAATCAGTGGCCTTAGTGGTCAATGGTAAGGAACCAATAACGTATCTGAGTGATGTCACCATTCCCTCACCAGCAACTGCTGAGGTCACTGATTGATCTCAGTGGTCATGTGTGCATCTCCACCTCTGATCTGGTGAGTCTCAGTACAAGTCAGAAAGGGGACCAGGACTATAAAACAGAGTGTTGGGTATAGGTGAGTATGACTTTTTATTTGGTTTCACCGCCACCCTGCCATCACTGAATTTCCTAGAATTCTTGAATGACCTCTTTAAGAGTATAAAATGACTCCAAGCAGGAAGAGAAGGCTCTGTTAGAGGGATTCTGTTTTAAAATATGTTTATTTTGGCTATAAATATGGATAATAGCTTAAGTTAGATCCTGCCAAGGCTCCTTGTCCTGTCTCTGCTTTTAGTTAAGTGCCTCTTCTTCCCTGAGCTGAGGATATGAGTAATGTGATTAATATTCAGGCAGACAGCTTAGATCTTATCAATGGCTTCACTGGGGCTTCCTTGCATAGCACAGAACTAGAAGACTGTGTAGAGAAAAACAATTACAGAAGACCTTTGATTAAAAGACAGGGGCATGTTTTATAACAGCATTTTATTATGGGCATTTTATTATATCTTTTTTATACTTTTATCTTTACAATTTCTATATTTATAGTGTGTGTGAGTATCTATCTATCTATCTATCTAGCTATATATAATATATATACATAATATACATACACACATTAGTTCTAAGCTTTACTTTAAACTAAAATAAGTATTTGGTAGATTATTTTTGGTTTGTTTAAAAATGATCTGGTAAATGATTAATATATTGGACTTCAATGTACTGTACCCTTAAACCTATGATGCAAATAGCCAATCACTTTCTTAGGGTGTCACGACCTTGAGGCATGGGCGGACATATAGTTTGTGCAGCGTGTGCAGTGTATGCAACTGCACAGGGCCTCAAAACAGCAGGGCGCCCAACTACACTATATAGTACTGCTTCAGGTAATAAGTCCCAGCAGGGCCCTGACCAGTGCAGAAGGTCCAAGTAGGGCCACAAACCATCCTTGCACAGGGCCTCCTTGCTCCTATTGTCTGCCCTCGAGTTCATATACAAGAATCAAATGACAAACTTAGAGTGGATTCACACTACTGTTATTTAATGTCCGTTGCTCTCATCCGTCACAGGATGAGAGCAACAGACATTAAGCAAAAGATGTAGCTTGGATGCTTTACAAAAGTAGACAAACATGACGGAAGAAAGTGTCTGTTATGTTTTTAACATTACAGTCAATGAGAACTGCCCCAGACAAGTGGGGGCTCCATTACTCCACTATCATTAATGTCCATTGTTTTCATCCTATGCTGGATGACAGCAACAGACTGTAAGAACAGTAGTGTGAACATACCTTTATAAAGAAACTGATTTTTTTTTATTCTGTTTGAGGATATCCTGAGGTCATGACAAAGCCTGCGGGTGTATACTGCGATATATCATCAGCAAAATGCAATTCTAATAAGAGGGGAAATAAAGTAAGATCTTTATTGGGGCTATTCCCACCTATTCCCCCTGATCACATGTACTCCAGCAGAACTAGCACAGCTGTATGGTGACTGATAAAGTACAGCAAGCTCAGCCCCATTCACTTTCACCTAGCAGACATACATGTGATTCTGTGACAGTTTTATATAGGCCACACCTAGTATGACATCTGCGCCTGTTAATAAATTTGGCACTAATCCCTCCAACTATCTCCTTTACTTAGACTGGTACAAGATATTCCTGTCTTAGTAAATGTGGGCCACTGTCTGGTAAAGTGGTCTTTGCTGAGTGGGGCCTCTTCCACATTTTGTTATGGGGCCCTGCGGCTATGAAGCCTCTTTGGTCTGTTTCCTATTATTATACAAGACCCCCTGTCTATACTGTGTTCAGTTTCTCTTGTGGACTCCTCAGTCTTCTTTCAGGTAGTATCTTGTGAATAGATTTGAGGGCACAAACAATGTTATTGCCCCCCATCAGGGAGACTGAACCCCAAAACACTTGTAATATAACCTGGGACAGGAGTTGACATTACGGAATCACAATGGCTAGAGTTATGAGTGATCTGCTCACTGGATATGGCGCCCCCTATAGTCCCCTGTCCTGCAGGAGCTTCCGCCATATATATAGCCAATGGTACACTTTATTACTGTATATGCAGATATTGGAATATACTGGAATATTGAACCATTACTATTATCATGGTCATCTAAGGAGTAATTCAGACACAAGACAAAAAACACAAACACAATATAGATATGTTTAAATGTTTTTTTTTTATTGAATAGGCAACATTGTAATGAAAATATTACTGGCCCTTTAAATAAAAAAAGGTCACAGTGACCCTCAGGTCAGGACTGGTGGAGAGCACAGAACTCGCTGCGGCCATTCAGACCAGTCCACCCTTGTCCTGAGATGAGAGCCACCCAACCCAATGATCCAGAGGAAGGCGAAACAACCCCCCAAGAGAGTTATACCTCAGGGGGGCAAAAAATTCCTTCCTGACCCCAGAAATGGCAATTGGATATCTCCCTAGATCATATCTCGCCTGCTGCCTTCTGCTGTATGTATGTTATATGTATGTTATATGTATGTATGTATGTATGTATGTATGTAAACACTCAAAATAAATACATTAATGAAATAAGGACTCCTTCTACACACCCCTCATTGATCATTTTTTAATAATGTTGGGATGAGCTGGTCTTCTGACGTAAGACGGCGAATCTGAAGAACTGTAAAATAACCGAAACATGTAGAAAATAAATAAATAAATAAATAAATAAATAAAGCAAGCCATACACATGAGAGGGTTGATTCCTAAACAGACAAAATTTACAACAAACATGCACACTTGGCTCAGCTTAGCAGTGCATATGTAGGTTACTTCTGGTCATTGGCCATTTTCAAGAGTAGATTAATGACTACGAGTCAATATCCGGTCCCAGACCATTTTCTGGTGCATGGATCGCCCAAGATATACTACAATTATTTAACCCTGCATCAGAAAATGGTCTCAGATTGAAAGATCAGAGATCTGTGTGTAGAAGACGATATCACGCTGCAGACATGCTATTTTTCATGTTCTCGCCTTCAGACATGTAGGCAAAGACTACATCTATACTTTGTCCATACACTACACCATATTATTAGTAATATTTACTATTAATAGCTGCTAATGAACACTCATTTGTATGACAGCTATTCCTCCCAACTCTCCCATAAACATGCAAACTTAACCAATCATACATGTACTTTTAATAGTAGAGACTGGCATCAACTTACAGATGAAGCAATTTGTAAACTAATGTTCATTGTGCTACGAACAATCATTTGGCCCAAATCAGAGGGTTTGGCTGACTTACATTTAATGTATATGGAGTCCTTTAGGCCAGGACTACATGCCATGTACATACACACTGCAGAATTTCCACAAGCCACCATGGCAAAAACACCAGAAATCTGATGTAGTCTTCTCCAAGCAACACAATGTACAAACAAGGCCTGAGCACTGAGTGTGCCGCAACCCTATGGAGGAAAAAGGAGGATGGGAGTAGAAGTTACAGGTAGTCCAAGTACACTCAACCAAACTCCTCCAGCCCACCTCCCAGGCCAGACACTGACAAGGGGGGCCTGCGTGGTACCTGATGGTGGTAGTAGTTGTTCCCCAGAGCGCTTCCAATTGGAGAGTAGTCCATTCTTACCCTGAGCCATGTGATAGTGTTCGGAAGGGCCCTGTTGGTAAGTGCAGGAATGGCTCAGGAGGCAGTGGTGCAGTTAAACCAAGATGAAATTTTACTCTGAGAAGTTATAGCACACAGCTCATGCAGCTTTCCTATGGGGGTAGTAGTTCCCACTGGAATGGCTCTTCCCGGACTTGGGATGCCCAGAATAAAATGATGACAAATGTGGCCTTTACTCCACTTAACACAATATATAAGACTCTGTCTCTCCTACTATGGCTATGGGGGTTGAGTTAACTGAAGTCCCAGGGGCCTTGGATGTAAATGGGTCCTGGCTGGTTGCTTTCTGTGAAGTATGACTCCTTCCAGAATACTGGCACACTAATGCCTCTATGGGCAGATAGCAGTTTCTTCCCTGTCTCAGGGCTGTATAATGTCGCTATAGGGCTATGGATTACTTCTACCCTCCTGCAGAGGACACTCAGGACGTAAAAAAAACACCCCCTCCCCCCCCCCCTCTTCCTCCCCCCCCCCCCCCCCCCCCCCCCCCCCCCCGCCCCCCCCAAAAAAAAAAAAAAAAAAATAATTTAAAATAATTTTTATAAACAAAAAAAAAAAAAAAACAAAACTATGCACGCCGCGCCGGCCCGGGCACTGCACGCTTCCCCTCTCCTCCCCCCCCCCCCCCTTCTCGTTTTGCCGCCCCCACACAACACACCAGGCCCCCGCCCCTCCCCTCTCCTCCCCCTCTCCCCTTTACACCATCTAATGTCTTTTTTGTTTTGTGGTATTTTTTTTATATCATAGAATATTTTTTATGCTTCTCCCCCCTGTTTTTTTCCCCCCCCCCCCCCCCAAGTCAACAACCCCCCCAAAAACCCACCCACTCCATAAAAAAAACCCACCCCAGGGGGGAAACATTCCAGGGGCCCAAATTCCCCAATTTGGTTTTTATCTTTTTATTTTTTTATTCCCGGCCCCGGTTTTTTTTTTGGGCCCACCCCCCAAAAAGAGCCCTCAAATAATTATTATTATTATTATTATTTTTCCTTTATTGTCCCCCCAAGGGGAATTTCGGTGTGTTACAGCAGCAAAGATAAGCAGATACAAATACAAATACAACATGTACAGGAATATTCCAGACAGGAACAGGTGAGAGGCATTACATTGATAGCAGACAGACAGATAGGGCGTAGCAGGGGGGGGGGATTTAACAGGCAGAGAGATATTTCAGTTCTCTGTGTGTAATGATCTCCGCTTAGGTCGGTGTTGGTTGTACAGCCTAACCGCGGTGGGGAGGAAAGACTTCCGATAGCGCTCCTTCTCACACCTAGGGTGGAGCAGTCGGTCACTGACAGTACTGCTCAGCGCGATCACAGTCTCATGCATGGGATGGGACTTCTTCTTCTGCATGGAGCTCACCACGGACAGTATCCTTCTGTCACCCACCACCTGCACTGGGTCCAGTGGGCTCCCCAGGACAGAGCTGGCCCTTCTAATCAGCTTGTCAAGTTTATTTCTGTCCCTGGTTGATATACTGCTCCCCCAGCAGGCCACTCCAAAGAAGATGGCTGATGCCACTACCGAGTTGAAGAAAGTTCTAAGAAGTGCCCCCCGGATTCCAAAGGCTCTCAGCTTCCTAAGCAGGTAGAGCCTGCTGTGGCCCTTCCTGTACAGGGCCTCCATATGATCTGCCCAGTCCAGCTTATTATTAAGGAGCAAACCCAGGTACTTATAGGTGTTCACAATCTCGATGCCCGTCCCCAGGATGTCCACTGGTTTAGGAGGGCTTCTGCCTTTGCGGAAGTCCACCACCATCTCCTTGGTCTTCCCCGCGTTAATCTTCAGGTGGTTCCGGTGGCACCAGTCCACAAAATCCCGGTTCAGTTCTCTGTACTCCCTGTCATCATTATCTGTGATGAGACCCACTATTGCAGAGTCGTCAGAATACTTCTGTAGGTAGCAGCTGGATGAGTTGCACCTAAAATCTGCAGTGTACAGTGTGAAGAGGAAAGGGGCGAGAACCGTACCCTGAGGTGCCCCCGTATTACAGATCACTGTACCTGACACACAGTCTCGGGCTCTCACGTATTGAGGTCGATTTGTGAGGTAGTCTAGGATCCAGTTGGAGAGGTGGTGGTCCACTCCAGCAAGGCCCAGCTTGTCCCTCAATAACCTGGGCTGTATGGTGTTAAAAGCACTGGAGAAGTCAAAGAACATTATTCTCACTGTGTTCCCTGGTTTCTCCAGGTGAGACAGGGCCCTGTGCAGAAGATGGATGATGGCATCATCTACCCCAATGCCCGGCCGATAAGCAAACTGGAGTGGGTCCATAGCGGGGCTCACTAGAGGGCGGAGATGTGTGAGAACCAATCTCTCCAAGATCTTCATCAGGTGGGATGTCAGTGCTACAGGTCTGTAGTCGTTGAGGTCCATAGGGTGGGGTTTCTTTGGAACTGGTACCACACAAGAAGATTTCCATAATTCAGGGACTATTTCCTGCCTCAGGCTCATATTATACATATATGTAATTATACCACACAGCTGGTCCCCACAAGTCTTAATTAGCCTTGCACTGATGTCATCTGGCCCTCCGGCTTTCCTCGCCTTGATCTTTTCATCTCCTTCCTCACCTGGGCCCGTGTGAAGGTCAGACTGTGGCCAGATAAAGATGGATTTCTGGATTTACTGGTCTGTTGGGAAGTGGCCGCATGGGGAGAAGTCATTGTGGTGGGGGGATGCTGAAGGACATACTGGGGTGGGAGGAGCTGGTGTGTGATCAAATCTGTTGAAGAATAGGTTTAGTTCATTAAGCCAGTTAACATCTGCCTCAATCTGGCAGACAGACTGTTTATGACCCGAAATTGACTTAAGCCCCTCCCAGACCCCCCTTATGTCTTTTCTTTCCATTTGCTTTTCCATTTTTCTTTATAACTGGATTTTCCCTGCCTGATTTGATGCCTCAGCTCCTTTTGTACTTCCCTCAACCCCTCCTTATCTCTTGTCCTGAATGCCATCTTTTTCTCCTTAAGTAGTGTTTTTATATCAGAGTTAATCCATGGTTTGTTATTGGAGAAGCACCTCACCACTTTTGTGGGTACTGTGTTGTCCACACAAAAATTAATGTAGTCCGTTATGCAGTGTGTGAGTCCTTCTATATCTTCCCCATAAGAATCCTGCAGAACTTCCCATGCGGTTGTGTCAAAACAATCCCTCAGAGCCTCATCACTCTCCTCGGACCATATCCTCACTGTGCGGGTGACAGCTGGTTCTCTACGTACAAGTGGCTTGTACACAGGTCGGAGATGTACTAGGTTGTGATCCGATCTCCCCAGGGGCGGTAGGGCTGATGAGTTGTATGCCTCCCTCACGTTGGCAAAGAACAAGTCCAGTGTTTTGTTGTCTCTTGTGTGGCAGGTTACATACTGTGTGAAACTGGGCAGTGTGGATGATGGAGAGGCATGGTTGAAATCACCCGACAGAAGAAAGAGGGCCTGGGGGTGCTGAGACTGTAACTGGCTCAGCGTGGCTTGTAGGACCTCGCAGGCAGCGTCAGCTTTCGCAGAGGGGGGACATATGCAGCTATCACGATGACATGTGATAGTTCCCTTGGTAGGTAGAAAGGTCTAATGCTCACAGCTAATAGTTCAATGTCCTTACAGCAAGTTTGATCCTTAATCACAATGTGCCTAGGATTACACCATCTATTATTCACAAACATTGCCAGCCCTCCTCCTTTCCTCTTACCGCTCTCCCTTGTCCTGTCTGCCCGAAGGAGTTTAAAACCATCCAAGGAGACCAGAGGGTCAGGAGTAACTTCAGTGAGCCAAGTCTCTGTAAGTAGCATCATGCTGCACGCCCGAAACTCCTGATGCTGCCTGGTGAGCGCTGTTAGTTCATCCATCTTGTTTGCAAGAGATCTCACATTGCCCATGATGATGGAGGGAACAGCTGGTCGGTAACGCCTCTTTTTAATCCTCTGAAGAGTTCCTGCTCTGCATCCCCTCACCCGCTTTTCTTTCTCCAAATCTCACGGGGGATGTGTGACCAGATGGTATGCCCTCCTGCTGTGCCTCTGAGCTGCAGAATTTCCTCTCTTGTATAGACAAAGGAATTGTCTGCATACACAAAAGATCCCATTTTCAAGCAGAACAAAGACAGATAAAAACAAACAACAAACAAAAAAAAAAAAAAAAAAAAAAAGTATCACAAGGGTCCAAGTCTTTGTGTGTGTTTCATAGTGCAAAGTCCTTAAGTAGAGGGTACAAAACGAGTCATAGAAAGAAAAATAAGATAGAGAGTCTCAGAGCTGCTGTAGCTGGCAGCCACTCCAGCGGCGCCATCTTGGGAAAAAAAAAAAAAAAAAAAAGTTGTTCTCCCAAAACCAACTACCCCAAAAATAATGGACCCCCCTTTTTAATTTTTATCTTTTTTAAACAACACCATTTTTTTTTTTCATAATAATATACTCCCCATTTTTTCTTTTTTTTTTTAATAAACAATTTCCCTTTTTTTTTACCATTTTTTATTCTTTTTTAATATTTTTTTCGATATTTTTACCCTTTTTTATAGGGGGCCCCCCCCCCCCCCCCCCATTAATATTCACCCCCCTTAGGTGATTTCCCCATTTAATTAATTCTAATTAACCCGGGTGAAAAAGACTATTCATCAGGTGACCGGGTGAGGAGACCTGGAAACCGGGAGGCTCCAGGGTGAGTTGACATTTCGGCGAAGAGACCCAGAAGATCAAGGTGCCCCATTACTTTCACAACATCTTTCTACTGTCCATTATGAGTAGACTGTTAGCAAGACATACAGGAGTTCTCTATGTTGAGCTACTGAAAAACAAGGCGCCCATAACTGTTTATACACAGGGGCCCACAGCTGCTTATATCTGCCCCTACCTTGTGGTACCAATTTTCTGGTATGATGTTCCAACCTGCTCCTGTTATCTGTTTAGGGTTGGATTAGAAACTGAAAGCAGTCCTGGAAAAACATTTAAAATTGGCTTCATTTTATAGGCAGGGTGAGCACAAGGAGCTCCTCCATGTAAAGAAGTCCTGTGTAAAGTAATTTTGCACAGGACTGCTTTACATGGAGGGAGAGGCAGCAGTCCTATGTAAGTTAATATCAAGAAGGACCAATTCCAATCAATGGAAATAAAGGACCAGCGCTTACCCAGGGTGATGATGAAGAAAGTTCTTCCTTTATTAGTGCCAATCACAACGCGATTGGTGTGTACACTGTGTACACTTCCATTTTGTACACTTGAGAAAGAGTCAGTCTAGCCTCGAAACGCGTTGTGTGTGATTGGCACTAATAAAGGAAGAAATTTCTTCATCATCACCCTGGGTAAGCGCTGGTCCTTTGGAATTGGTCCTTCTTGGAATCAACTCTTAGACGTCCTGGTGACGGAAATCCAGCTGCTGCCACTTGATCCATCAATATCTACATGCTCTTCTGGTTGTTGTGACCGACTTCACAGTCAAACAAGGTGAGTAGCCATTCACATGGTATACTCTTGCATTATCTATTCTCAATAAACTGTATCACACGAGGTCCAGCTCGGGGCTGTCTCTATGTTGTTTGAGCATGTAAGTTACTATGTCAGACTAAAACTGCAACTTACATAGGACTGCTGCCTCTCCCACCATGTAAAGCAGCTCTGTGTAAAGTAATTTTACACAGAATTGTGTAAAATTCTCCTTCCATGTAAAAGTGCTGCCCATAACTTTATGTAATGCAGACATTTCTGTTACACAGGGCTGCCTGTATTATATGTACAGGTAAATAGTATTGGTGGTGCCGCACACCTCCTTTACTTTGTGGATGCCAGTGACAGGATTCTTCAATCTATAGACACATATAAGTAAGAATCACGGCACTCTGTGAATCAAGTGCTTTTTTTATTATATTAGTTGTATCCAGAATAAAGATTAGAGCGTATTTTTTCACAACCAGAATACGTGGTACAACGTTTTGGCTATATGCCTTTGTCAAGGTAAGTAGTAAAGCATACACACCTCTCGTCAAAGTGACAGGTGCTCGGCCCCTTATGTAACCCCACCCCTTATAACGGTTTATCCCGCCCACATCTGGTTGTGATCCTATAACATCCGACCTGCCCACATCCGGTCCTACTACATCCGGCCCCGCCCACATCCTGTACTACTACATCCGACCGCATCCCTACCACATCCGGTCCTACTACATCCGGTCGCATCCCTACCACAACTGGTCACGCCCCTATCACAGCCAGGCCCCAATCCCTCAACTGTATCATAAATCAGGCGTCACGCTGATTTATGATACAGATTAATCCGACCATGCATTCAGGCAACCCCATACAGATTAATCCGACCATGCATTCAGGCAACCCCAAACAACAGATTGATCCAACCACATATATTCAGGCACACGCTCTATCATACGTCGGTTATTGCAGAGTTCGCTAAAAAATCACTAACCTTTTCCTTTTTTGCTACGCCAGATGATGTATGTTATATTAAAGAGGGTGTATCGCTCCATAGGCATATCGTGCGGCGATTAGAATGAAGTGCGGACTGATTGCACTTGCTAATGTGTGTATGAAGACATGTCTGGGGTGCGTGTCTAAAAAGCGCAGCATTATGTGATTGTGAGACTAGCAACAGATCCTTCACCCAGCACGCTTGGATGTCTTGTGACAATTCACACATTCCACATCCCCACCTGGCCATACACACTGTCCCCACCCCCCCCCCTCCCCACCCCCTGGCCATTCACACTGTCCACATCCCCCCCTGGCCATACACACTTTCCCCTCCTCCTGGCCATTCACACTGTCCACAGCCCCAGGCCATTCACACTGACCCCACTAGGTAGCAGAGTTGGTGTGATGTATACAAATTGAGCACAAACAAAAATGCAAAGTTTAAAAAGTTTATTCAGCCAATAAACAACCTACAGAAATGTGACAATTGGCCCCAGATTGTCTACCTATTTCACAATGGAACAATAACCCTGATTGTTTACCTATTTAGACAATAGAGCAATAACTCTGATTGTTTTGCTGTTGAGGATTGATCTAATCATCCACACATGTGTTGAATGACCCCTGATTATTTACCTATCCCACTATGGAACAATAACATGTGGTGATCTAAGCAATCTTCTAAGACTTAGATGTTTTCATTTAATTACATTTCCAGGAACCAATAATGGGGTTATTCACTTTCTAATCCAGACAACAATAATGGTGCACTTCCTAAATAGCTAAGCATTCATTTAAAACAAAGGGTCCTGTATAATACATTATACGACATAATGAGGTTGGCAAATTTGATGAAAAATACACCATGAAGAACAACTGTCCTTAAAATCGGGCAAGGAATTTTTTTATAAATAATTCAACTAAGTTATCATTATCCTCACATTTTTTATTAAAGAAATCTAAAACATTCTTATAAGAGACTCCACGCGATAGGTTGTATAAGAAGAAGAGTGTGTACGCTCCACAAACAGAACTGTTCATGGCTTGTAATTGCCTATTTTGATAGATACAACTCTCACAATTCCTTTTTATAAATTGAATAAAGGATCGCGGGTACATTTCAAAAGTGGGTGATAAACCGTAAGAGTCAAAGAAACTGGCATTCTTATCATACAGTATAATTAACACCCAATGTCGTCCCCTTCCACGCGAATCATCTGTATTCACAATAAATGCGCTAGGCCTCTGTAGTACCGGTTCACTTGGTAGAAAATCGCACGGAAATACACCAGCGAACATGCGGCTCATATACGGATCAGATTTAGCGAGAATTGTAAGTTGTAGATTATTCATTTTTCTCAGACTGGTCTGGCCTGGAAATGAGATCTCTGGGGGCCTGAGGAGCGGAGTCTCAGGTCTTCTCAAAGCTGTCTCGAACAGAGCAGCTATATTTTGTTTCAGCTCAGACAATTGGTTAATTTTATCCATGTCAGGCATGGATAAACTTAATTCTGAGTGGAGATTTACTAAATAAGTAAATTGGTTGCGCAAATTGTTTAAGTAGAGACATACACCAGACAGTTCGTATAATGTGAACAGCGATTCTGTCGGCCACTGCACCCTGTTAAGGGCTGGTGACCATTCACTACATACTGTGGGTGTGGTGTGTGAATGAGTGTTTGATGGCTGATGATGGTGACAAACCTGATTATAGTCTGGATTTATGACTTGTTGCTTACCGGTGTTGTCTTGATCGGTTATGCTTTCGACCGCTTCAGGGATGGTAGCTAGTGTTGTAGGATTATTTCCAGTGTTTTGCTGGGGAGGCGATGGTTGTGCAACGAGGGAATCCTTCAGTGTAGTAGGTGTGATTCGCCGCCTGCGGCGTTTAGCTGTACGTGTAGAAATGTTTTTGTCAGCGCTGCAAACTCTTGATAAAGGCGTACATTCATCGTGCTGGTGAAAAGGCTGTGGTGCAGGTTCACTCTTTTTCATCGGTTTGTCCTTGTACGGATGTGCCGGGGGTTGGCGCCGTGCCGGGGATTTACCTTTTCCTGTTATTACACCTAAAAGAACATTAGACACTGTATCATGTATGAATTATAAACAGAGATGAAACACGCTGTAGAACCAACACAGCCTAATTATATATACTTACAAGATTGGCTCGCTGTGCTAGGCCCTGCAGTTTCACAACTGTAAGGCTGAGTGTTGGGTTGTATGTTCCCTTCAAAAATATTTTTTCTTGATTTAGTAAATTTCCACTCTGTGAACACAATTCGAAATGTATGATTATAGATATTACACTTATTTTACTATATTGCATTTTTTATTTTAAACTACAATATGCGCTAGTACCTTTTTTAGCATGCGGCTTTGGTTCTGACGTCTTTTTCACAGTGTCATAAGAATAACAGGCCTTCGGTGCTGGCAGTGGCTCCTCTACATGGGGTAAATTGATAGCTGTATAAAATCAGCAAATAATGTTAGATTTTGCACACATTTTGTTAGATATTTATATACATTTATGAAAAATACGTACTGTTGAGGAACGGCTCCAAAATAGTGTCGGCGATACTCGTCTGACCGTCCGTTACAACACGTAGACCCGAGTCTACATGTTCCTCAACAAACTGTGCTTCAAGAGCAGCCACTTTAAAAAGAATATAAAAAAGAATACATCTTACCAAAGCTGTATAGATCGTGTGTGTAAAAGCATAAAAAGTGTAAATAAACTCTATTTACCTAGTTGAGAATCCGTAATCCCATCAAACAAATCTTGAAAACAACATTCATTCTGTTGCGACATCTAAAATGAATATTTTATTAAAATAGGCTTACTACAACGCACACATCACGAGTTAACTTTCAAATATTACCGATTGTCTCACAAAATATAAAATAACAAGATAATAAAATCCATTTCAATAAATTTGCTAACTAATTTTAACACACTGAAAACAACATACGTAAACTGCTGGATTAAAAAAAAAAAAAAAAAAGAATGAAAATAAATAACAAAATAAATCAATAAATCACTGAAAACAAATATAAAAAACATGCGTAAACTATTGGATAAAAACGAATGAAAATAAATAACAAAATAAATCAATTTCAATAAATTTGGTTATTTACAATTACAAAATGTCTAGTGGTTCGTAAATAGATATAATGCGTGAAAAAAGTACTTACGTTTCTGTATGATCAGCAGCGAGGGTCTTGGCAGCTATGTTCTGAAATTCACTACTGCTTGATCTGAATGTGTTGTCCAAGGCCAGGGAGCACAAGCTTGTATAGGCTGTAACAGACTCCACCCACTAGGGTATGGTGGGCGGTGTGAAGGAGGAGGAGAGAACTATACACATGGGGATTAATTTATTTATCAATAGATTATTCCTTTATACTGTAAAACTGCAATGAAAGCTTTGCGGATATAGCACAAGCGTATGAAATAAGCACTCTTAATCGATACAATCATGACGACGCAGCATGCTGAAAAATATTTGCAAAAGACATATTTTAATCCTAAAGCATCCGGATCTTTTGGTGGATTGGAAAGTTTATACAGGTCTGTTAAAAAACACGGAATAAAGAGGCCGTCTATAGCAAGATGGTTATGCGATCAAACTGTTTACACATTTCATATGCCAGCAAGGAGATATTTTGTCAGAAATAAAGTTATAGTGGCCAGCATAGATTAGCAATGGCAAAGTGACCTGTGTGATATGTCAAACTACTCCAAAGAAAATGACGGTATAAAATATATTTTAACCGTGATTGACGTATTATCAAAATATGCGTGGTGTGCCCCCCCTGAAAGATAAGATGGGTGCCTCTGTAGCGAAAGCCTTTGAATCGATTTTGAAGAATGATCGATCGTACCTCAAAAACTACAGACGGATCGTGGTCGCGAATTTTATGAACAATGCTATGAAGCGGCTTTGTAAAGAGCGCAATATCCATCATTTCTTTACTACAAACACTGTGAAAGCCGCTTTAGTGGAACGATTTAACAGAACTTTAAAAACAAAAATGTGGAAATTTTTAAATAGACGCAATACATTTCGATATATAGACAAACTAGATAATTTTTTATACAGCTATAATCACACATACCACAATACAATCCGTTGCAGACCTGTTGACATTACAAAAAACAATTCTTTAAGAATATGGCGTACTATTTGTGGCAAATGCATGAGGCTTAAACTGGCAAAGCCTACTTTAAAAATTGGTGATCATGTCAGAATTAGTCAGTATAAAGGAACTTTCGCTAAAGGGTATGAACAGTCTTACACGGAGGAAATTTTCATAGTTTCGGGCGTTAACACAAAATTTCAAAAACCTATGTATAAACTCGTTGATTTGTCTAATGAGCTAATAGAAGGTTTGTTTTACAAAGAAGAGCTGCAGAAGATCTCAGCTGATGCTGCACGTATCTACAGAATTGAAACCATACTAAGAAAAAGACGTGTGAGGGGTAAAACTCATTTTTTCGTAAAGTGGCTCGGCTACCCCGCAAAATTTAATAGCTGGATCGCTGAAGAGCAACTAGCTTCTATATAAGACATGGAATCTGGGTCCTTTTTTATACCACTACCTTGTAATGCTTCATCCGAAATTTACCCTGAAAATTCAATAGGTATTTACATAGCCAAACTAGCAAAAGCCGTTCATTTGACCGGTCCTTATGAGGTCGCTATGACCGAAATCCAGTATCTGTATAGCTGGTATACCGTCGGATCGCAAGAAGGCTCCTTCTTCTTAGGTAAAAAAGGTGAAGTGCTAACTGAATACCGCATAAAATCGGGCTTTTATTCATCGGTCGCTGAAGTTGTAAAAGCTATTAATGATACCATTGAAAACTTAAAAATTTTGAGTGATCCCTTTAGATTGAAATATGAATCCATAAAAAGGGCTGTTTATACCCCCGAATTGCCGACACACATTTTTATGCCTGGTGAAAAGCTCGTGCCTATTTTAGGACTACGTAGATATGTTGAGGGATCTATCGAAAACAATCAGCCCGAGAGGCGCGGCATGTACGCGGACATACATGCCGGTTTTTATACACTATTTGTTTGTTCAGACATTGTTCAGCATTCACTTGTTGGGAATTCGTACACACAACTTTTAAAAACAGTTGAAATTACTGGCAGAAACAACGAGATTGTCTCCCTAAGGTATATGCGGCCCGACTATATTCCGGTATCCAAGCATAATTTCGATACAATCTCAATAGCCATCCTAACAGACCAATCTCGAGCTGTTAAATTCAGGTACGGTAAAACCATAGTGCGATTACATTTCAGACCCTGCAAGGAGTTGACACGCTAAAAATGCTGTCCCAGAGACTGTACGGCGATCCCAGTGTGTATGCTCGTTACTACGTTAATCAGGCAGGTCTGGGGTTAGAAGGATTCCATGGCTCTCCATATATGTACGGGTCTTTTTAGACGAGCTGTACCTCTTTTCAGGAGGGGGCTCGAGCTTGTGAAACCGCATGTAAAAACTGCGGCCAGAAATATCGCAAAAGACGCCGTCACGAGTATATCATCAGCTGTGATGGATAAATTAAATCAACCCCCAAAAGATAAGAAAGGCTCGGGCCTTGTTTATGTTGTGAAAAAGTCCGCTAAAAGAAAATCCACTTCACTGTTCCCACCCCTACTCAAGAATAAAACTCCCCCACGTAAAAGACGGAAGCATCAGAAAGCTGCTAGACGATCCAGAGACGACATCTTTTAGTGAAATAACATGGCCTTCATACACGACGGATCTGTGGAGTGCACCAAATCAGAGCTAGATATTTTTGATTTACCACCGACGCAGACGAGTATTGAAAAATCGCTCTTTTTAGAAGTTCAGCCCATAGCTGCATTGGCCGACACTGCATCGCTGGAGTTCTTCATTTCAGGGAGCGGTGAATATTATTATGATCTGAACAACACACTCTTGTATGTCAGCTGCTGTATTGTGAAGGCGGACAATACGGCTATCCCCGCGGACGCTAATGTTGGGTTCATTAATTATCCAATCGCAAGGCTTTTTTCTCAGGCAGACGTGACACTCGGCGACAGGCTTATTTCACGCTCAGATAATTTGTATAGTTACAGAGCGTACATAGAGACTATTTTAAATTACAGTCCGCACGCACTGTCGTCGCAGTTTACGGCAGGCGTGTTCTACAAAGACACTGCTGGTCATCATCATGAAAGAGCTCTTGGCGATAATTTAGGTTTTAACAAAAGGGCCAGGGCTACAGCACTCTCTAGACCTGTAGAGCTTTTGGGACCCATTTTTGGTGATATATTTAATCAACCGAAACTCATACTGAATGGTCTGGACCTGAAAATTAAACTGTCCATAAATAAAGATGCTTTTTGTCTGATGTCTGCAGATGCGGAGCATTTTAAAGTACAAATCTTAAAAGCAGCTCTGTATGTAAAAAGAGTCCAGGTCTCCGCCGCTGTCAGAATAGGCCACAGTCAGGCCCTTCTATCAGCTACAGCAAAATATCCCATCGATAGAGTGTGCCTCAAGGTCTACAGTGTCCCAGCTGGAACGCGAATTACGAATCAGGAAAATCTGTTTCTGGGTCAGCTTCCTAAAACTGTAATAATAGGCTTTGTTGAAAATGAAGCCTTTAGCGGTTCATACAATCGTAATCCGCTATGTTTCCACCACTATAATGTGAATCAGGCATCACTATATCTGGATGGACAACAAATTCCAGTGAGACCGTTTCAACCGGATTTTGAAACAGAATCTGCAGTGAGGGAGTACTCAGCCATTCTGCATATAGCAGGAAAGCAAAGAGCCGATAGTGGGTTAGCCATAGACAGAGACGAATTTATGAATGGTTAAACATTTTTTGCATTTGATTTGTCACCGGATCAAGAACCAGGAGGACATTTTTCACTCATTAAAACTGGGAATCTTAGAGCGGAGGTACGCTTTGCAATACCAACACCTCACACAGTGAATATGAAGTTTACTCTATAAATACAAATATAGTGGAGATTAACAATAGAAGAGAACTGGTGTGTGACTTTTAGCTAAAGCGAACTCCTAGATTGAGAAATGAATAATATACAACTTACAATTCTCGCTAAATCTGATCCGTATATGAGCCGCATATTCGCTGGTGTATTTCCGTGCGATTTTCTACCATCGAACCGGTACTACAGAGGCCTAGCGCATTTATTGTGAATACAGTTGATTCGCGTGAATGGGGACGACATTGGGTGTTAATTATACTGTATGATAAGAATGCTATTTTCTTTGACTCTTACGGTTTATCACCCACTTTTGAAATGTACCCGCGATCCTTTATTCAATTTATAAAAAGGAATTGTGAGAGTCATATCTATCAAAATAGGCAATTACAAGCCATGAACAGTTCTGTTTGTGGAGCGTACACACTCTTCTTCTTATACAACCTATCGCGTGGAGTCTCTTATAAGAATGTTTTAGATTTCTTTAATAAAAAATGTGAGGATAATGATAACTTAGTTGAATTATTTATAAAAAATTCCTTGCCCGATTTTAACCCCTTAAGGACCCAGCCCAAAAGTGTGTTAAGGACCAGGCCTCGTTTTTCAAAACTGACATGTGTCACTTTATATGGCAATAACTTTGAGACGTCTTAACTTACACAAGTGATTTTGAGAATGTTTTTTCGTGACACATTGTACTTCATGTTAGTGGTAAACACTAATGAATATTTTTGTATTTATTTATAAAAAAAATAGGAAATTTGATGGAAATTTGGAAAAAAAATCGCAATTTTCAAAATGTGAAATGCTCTGCTTTTCAGACAGATAGTCATACCACCCAAATACATTAATACATATTATCTACCATATCTCTGCTATATATCGGCATCATCTTTTAATCGTCCTGTAATTTATTTTGGATGTTAGAAGGCTTACAAGTATAACAGCGATTTTGCCGATTTACAAGAAAATTTCCCAAACTAATTTTTAAGGGACCACTTCAGTTCTGAAAAGGATTATAATGGCCTATATATTAGAAACCCCCATAAATCACCCCATTTTCAAAACTGCACCCCTCAAATAATTCAAAATAACATTTGGGAAGTTTGTTAACCCTTTAAGCATTTCACTGGAATTAAAACAATATGGAGGTGAAATTTAGACATTTAATTTTTTCCCACTAATTCCTTAATTTAGCCCTAAAATAAACACATTCACAAAGGGTTAAAGGAGAAAATGCATCTCACAGTTTGTTATGCAATTTCTTCCAAGCACGGAAATACCCCACAAGTGGGTATAAACTGATGTTTGGGCAAATGGCAGCGCACGGAAGGGAAGGAGTAACACTGGGCGTCTGAAAAGCAGATTTTGCTGGAATAGTTTTCAGGTGCCATGTCTCATTTGCAAAGCCCCTAGAGTACCAATACAAAGGAAAACCCCAAAAAGTTACCCCATTTTGGAAACTACACCCCTCACAGAATTCATCAAGGGGTATAGTGAGCATTTTCACCTTACAGCCGTTTCACAGATTTTGCTAACACTGGGATGTATAAATGAAACATTACTAAAATGTCACTTTATCCCCAAAGTTTTCATTTTCACAAGGGGTTAAAGGAGAAAAAGCACCCCACAGTTTGCAAAACAATTGCTCCTGAACACGGCAATACCCCATATGTGGTCGTAATCTGCTGTATGGGTACATGGCAGGGCTCAGAATGGAAAGAGCGCTATTTGGCTTTTGGAGGGCAGATTTTGGTGGAATAGTTTTCAGGTACCATGTCGCATTTGCAGAGCCCCCAATGTACCAATACAGTGGAAGCCCCCTAAAAGTGACCTCATTTTGAAAACTACACCCCTCACAGAACATATCAAGGGGTATAGTGAGCATTTTGACCCTACAGCTGTTAAACAGATTTTATTTACATTGGGACATTAAAATGAAAAATTACTTTTTTTCCAATAAACCGTCAATTTAGCCCCAAATTTTTCATTTTCACAAGAGGACAAAGGAGAAAAAGCACCCCAAAGTTCGTTACACAATTTCTCCTGAACACAGAAATGCCCCATATGTGGTTGTAATCTGCTGCATGGGTACATGGCAGGGCTCAAAATGGAAAGAGCGCTATTTAGCTTTTGGAGGGCAGATTTTGCTGGAATAGTTTTCAGGTACCATGTCGCATTTGCAGAGCCCCTAAAGTACCAATACAATACAAACCCCCAAAAAGTGACCCCATTTTGAAAACTACACCCCTCATAGAATTTATCTAGGGGTATAGTGAGCATTTTGACCTCACAGCTGTTTCACAGATTTTATTGACTTAGGGACGTAAAAATGAAAAATTACTTTTTTTTCCAATAAACCGTCCATTTAGCGACATATTTTTAATTTTTGCAAGTGGTTAAAGAAGAAAAAACACCCCACAGTTTGTTACACAATTTCTTCTGAACACAGAAATGCCCCATATGTGGTCATAAACTGCTGTAGGGGTACATGGTGGGGCTCAGAATGGAAAGAGCGCTATTTGGCTTTTAGAGGGCAGATGTGGCTGGAATAGTTTTTGAGTGCCATTTCGCATTTGCAGAGCCCCTAAAGTACCAATACAATGGAAACCTCTCAAAAGTGACCCCATTTTAGAAACTACACCCCTCAAGGAATGTATCAAGTGGTATTATCATTTTGAGCCTAAAAATGCTTCCCAAAAATTAATGTACAAAGTGAAAATTAAAGTTTTAAAGAAATATCCAATTTCAGTGCCTAATACGTTGCGGCCACTTTGTGGCATCAGAGACATGAACTCCTAAAACTATTAAGTGGGCTATCCCGGGGACAAAAAAATTAGATATGTGGGTATAAACTGCTGCTTGGGCACACAGCAGGGCTCAGAAGGGAAGGAGCACTGTGTTTTTTTAGCTTTTGGAGTACTTTCTGGTCGCCATGTTATTTTTGCAGAGCCCTGGAGGTGCCAGTAAATTGGAATTCCCCAAGAAGTGACCCCCATTTTGTAGGGGCAATTTTAGGATCTCTGCAAATGTGACATGGCATCCAAAAAAACAACAATCTAAATATGCGCTCCAAAAGCACATAGCGCTCCTTCACATCTGCACCCTGCTGTGTGCCCAAATGACAGTTTATGCCCACATGTGTGACACTGGTGTACCCAGGATAACGTACTTAACAATGCCATATGTGGGTATAAACTGCTGTTTGGGCACAGAAGGGAAGGAGCGCTATTTTGTTTTTTGGAGCACAGTTTGCTTTTTGGACACCATGCCACTTTTGCAGAGCCCATGAATTGCCAGTAAAGTGGAATCCGCAGACATGTCACTCCATTTTGGAAACTATACCCTTCAAGGGATTTATCAAGTGGGTAGCGAGCATTATTAACCCTTAAGTGTTGCATTCTTTTTATTTCCAGAAATGAATGCGCAGCTGATAATGAAAAGTTAAAAATGAAATTTTTCTATAGATACGCCATTTCAGTGCCCAATATGTTGTGCCCAGTTTATGTCTGCACAGACACACACTCCAAAAACTGGTGAGCGGGGATCCCGGGCACAACAGCTTTTGGAGCGTTCATCTCTGATACAAGCCGGGCACAACATATTACGCACTGAAATGGCGTATTCCTGGAAAAATTGTCATTTTCACCTTTCACCATCAGCTGCGTATTCATTTATGGATAATAAATTATAGCAACACTTGGGGTTAAAAATGCTCACTGTACCCCAGGATAAATTCCTTCAGGGCTGTAGTTTCCAAAATGGGGTCACATGTCAGGGGATTCCACTGTACTGGCATTTCAGCTATGCAAAAGTGCAATGGCGTCCAAAAACCAAACCGTCCCAGTCTGTGCTCCAAAAACCAAATAGCGCTCCTTCTTTTCTGCGCTCGGCTGTGCCCAAACAGCAGTTTATACCCACATATGACATTAAGTACGTTATTCTGGGTACGACAATTATTTAATACATGTGGGTATAAACTGCAGTTTGGGCACACAGTAGGGCGCAGAAGGGAAGGAGCGCTATGTGGCTTTTGGAGCGCAGATTCAGATGTTTGGGATCTGTATGCCATGTCATGTTTGCAGAGCCTCTAAAGTACCAGTAAAGTGGAAACCCCTAGGGAATGACCCCATTTTGAAAACTGCACCCCTCAAAGAATTTATCAAGGGGTGTAGCGAGCATTAGTATCCCAGCCGTGACTGCACAGCAGATGGGGAAAAGTGAATATGTAATCTGTGCGTAGTACATTGGGTACACTAAATTCCCTACTATTTCCCCAGTAGTTCCTATTATTGGGGAGGTCACTCTGGGGGTCACTAATGGTTTATTTTCCCTCATAAGCTCTAAATCTGGTTTGTACCCTAATATACGCTCGCACAGCTTATACATTCCCTTCCTGCTGCAGCCAGTTATGTTCTAATGATTTGGCGATTTTTGGAGTTTTTGTCTTCACATTGTACAAGCTATATTTTCTTTATTTCTCTGGTGATGTAGCCATATGAGGGCTTGTTGTTTTCAGGGTGAGATGTATTTTTTAATGACATCATTTTTAGGTGCTTACAACTTATTAAATAAATTTTATTAACTCTTTCTTGGTGGATTAAAAAACAACCCCATCAATTCTGGCACTGCGTTTTACCTTTTAAATTTTTCACCATGAAGCGTAGAGCATAAGTAACAAGTTATATTTATTCTGCGGGTCGGTACGATTACGGCGATACCTCATTTATACTGTTTTTTATGCGATACCAATTTTCCAGAACAAAAACCCATTTGGGGACATAAATCAATTTTTTTTGCATCACCATCTTCTAAGATGAGTAACATTTTTATTCTTCAGTTTAGAGAGTTGGTTTAGGGCTTATTTTTTGCGGAACAACCTTTGCTTTTTATTGGTACTGTTTTGGGGTACATATGACTTTTTGATCACTTTTTATGGCATATTTTGTAAGGTGAGATGGCGAAAAATCATTACTTTTGGCGGGTTTTTTCCGTTTTTTTTTCCCCGACGTTCACCGTGTACATTAAATATTGTTTCAGTTTTATTGTACAGGTTGTTACGGACGCGGCAATACCAAATATGTATTGTTTTTATTAATTTTTAGATTTATTTTTTATATTATTCATTTTATATAGGAAAAGGGAATTTTTGGGGCTTTATTCTTTTATTAATTTTTTTCACATACTTTATTTATTTTTTCACTTTTTTTACTTTTTCATGTGTCCCATTAGGACACCTGAGCCAGAGATGCTTTGATCTCTGGCTCAGTACTATAGACTGCAAGACACAAGCATGCAAGTGTCTTGCAGCCTATACAGGAAGTCATCGCTATGGAAACACAGCGCTGACTTCCGCAGGTCTCAGCAGGATCAACCAGGTAGCGGGGTCTCCAGGCAGCCTGGGGTGACTTGGCAGACCCCAGGCTGCAGATTATAGATATCGGCACCCCCTGATCTCACCGCGGGGGGTGCCCGGGGGGCGGCAAGATGGCGGAACCCCTTGATTGCCGCGGTCATGTTTGACCGCGGCATCCAAGGGGTTAAAACCTCCGATCGGAGTAGGAGTAGGGTGTTCCAATGCCGCCCGCTCAGATGTTCTTCATGGTGTATTTTTCATCAAATTTGCCAACCTCATTGTGTCGTATAATGTGTTATACAGGACCCTTTGTTTTAAATGAATGCTTAGCTATTTAGGAAGTGCACCATTATTGTTGTCTGGATTAGAAAGTGAATAGCCCCCATTATTGTTTCCTGGAAATGTAATTAAATGAAAACATCTAAGTCTTGGAATCTAAGAAGATTGCTTAGATCACCACATGTTATTGTTCCATAGTGGGATAGGTAAATAATCAGGGGTCATTCAACACGTGTGGATGATTAGATCAATCCTCAACAGCAAAACAATCAGAGTTATTGCTCTATTGTCTAAATAGGTAAACAATCAGGGTTATACTGGGGGGGGGCTCTGGAGAGCATATTATACTGTGTGGGGCCACTGTGGAGCATTATACTGGGGAGAGGGCCCTCTGGAGAACATGTTATATTCTGTGGGGCCTCTATGGAGTATTATAAAGTGGGGGGGCTCTGGAGAGCATGTTATATTCTGTGGGGCCACTTTGGAGCATTATACTGGGGTGCCCCTCTGGAGAGCATATTAAACTGTGTGGGGCCACAGTGGAGCATTATACTGGGGGGCCCCTCTGGAGAGCATAATGCTCCAAAGTGGCCCCACATAATATAACATTATCTCCAGAGCCCCCCCCCCCCATTATAATTTTCCACAGAGGCCCCACAGAATATAACATGCTATCCAGAGGGCCCCTTTCCCAGTATAATGCTCCACAGTGGCCCCACACAGTATATTATGCTATCCAGAGGGGGCCCCCAGTATAATGCTCCACAGGGGCCCTACAGTGCTATTATTATATTATATTCTAGGGTCTCTTCAGACCCCAGAGTATAATAATCGAAGGCCCGGGGAAGTGAGGGAAAATAACAAACAGTTATACTCACCTTGCCTTACCTCTGTTGGGCCTCTTCGCACTGCTCCGTTATCCCCGCCGGCGCTGGCTTCTTCTTCTCTGCGGCTGACGTCACGCGTTGTGGACGTCACCGCTGAGGCCTGTGATTGGGCCTCAGTGATTACGTGAGGCACGCTGTCAGCAGGCCCCACGTGATCGCTACAGCTGAGGCCTGGCCTCAGCGGTGATGTCCGGAACGCCAGAAGATGACGTCGGACGCCAAGGACAGGTGAGTAAAAATGTTTGTTATTTTTACTCACCTCGGAAAGGGGCCCTGCGATCCCTTTCTGTTATTGATTTGGCCGGGCCTGACTCCGGGATTTGGAGTCATCAGGTTCCGGATCCCGGGGGCCCCTTTGGGGACGGGGCCTTGGTCAATTGCCCAATTTGCCCCTGCTAATGCCGGCCCTGCCTGGGGGTGTGGACAGTGTGAATGGCCAGGAGGCGGGGAAAGTGTGTATGGCCAGGGGGGATGTGGACAGTGTGAATGGCCAGGGGGTGGGGACAGTGTGAATGGCCAGGAGGTGGGGAAAGTGTGTATGGCCAGGTGGGGATGTGGAATGTGTGAATTGTCACAAGACATCCAAGCGTGCTGGGTGAAGGATCTGTTGCTAGTCTCACAATCACATAATGCTGCGCTTTTTAGACACGCACCCCAGACATGTCTTCATACACACATTAGAAAGTGCAATCAGTCCGCGCTTCATTCTAGTCGCCGCATGATATGCCTATGGAGCGATACACCCTCTGTAATATAACATACATCATCTGGCGTAGCAAAAAAGGAAAAGGTTAGTGATTTTTTAGCGAACTCAGCAATAACCGACGTATAATAGAGCGTGCACCTGAATATATGTGGTTGGATCAATCTGTGGTTTGGGGTTGCCTGAATGCATGGTCGGATTGATCTGTATGGGGTTGCCTGAATGCATGGTCGGATTAATCTATATCATAAATCAGCGTGTGACGCCTGATTTATGATACAGTGGAGGGGTTGGGGCCTGGCTGTGATAGGGGCGTGACCGGTTGTGGTAGGGATGCGGCCGGATGTAGTAGGACCGGATGTGGGGCGGGACCGGATGTGGTAGGGATTCGGCCGGATGTAGTAGGACAGGATGTGGGCGGGGCCGGATGTAGTAGGAACGGATGTGGGTGGGGTCGGATGTTATAGGATCACAACCGGATGTGGGCGGGACCACGTGTGGGCGGGACCGGATGTGGGCAGGATAAACCATCATAAGGGGCGGGTTTACATAAGGGGCGGAGCACCTGTCACTTTGATGAGAGGTGTGTACGCTTTACTACTAAGGTATATCTGGTATAATGATGAATAGCCAGGCTGGACCGGAAATTTTGTGTCATATCCAGTTCTAAACAAATCAGTTTGCCCATCCCTAGCCATGAGTGAGCTTTCAACAACGCAGACCAAATGGTACTGTGAGGTTATGATGGGTAGCAGGTTACTGTTACCGTGTGACCCGAAAACCCACCTTTCTGGTTCAGTAGAATTACAGGTCCTATGATCCAGCTAGGTGCCAAGGGCATTTCTCTTCTGGTTATACCATTTGGTAAAAGGTGGTTAACATAATTGTGAAAAAAAGGTTCCTCAACCCAGCCCTGTACCCCAGGTAGAGTGAAAAGTCATAGTCAACTTGTAGGCCTTGATCTGCTTAAGGACTGTGGACTATAAGGTGCTGAGAATACAGACAAGATGTGTGCATACTGGCACACGCAGCATGATGACATCGCTGTGTTGCGCTTCCTATATCCGGATGATCATGTCCTAAAAAATGGTCCTGGCTCCTTGTAGGTCATAAGCCTAATGTGCAGTCCGGAACAAAGACGTAGGTGAGTATAATTCTTACATTTTTTTGGCACATTAGGGGAGAATATCAATATAAGGTGGGATATCTGGGACATTGGGGGGGATAATAGGGGGAATTAGGAGACTTAAGAGGAAGTATAGAAAACATTGGGGAAAATAATAATATAAGGGCATCAGGGAATATTAGAGGTGGCATCATGAGGAGAATATTAATATGAAGGAGGATATCATGAGAGGGGACAGGAAAAATCATGAAGGACTATAGGCTAGATGTCTCTGGTCCTGCTGCACCGCTCTCACAAACACCTTATACCAACTGTCAAGCAGAGTGGTGGAAGTATCCTGATTTGGGCTTGTTTTGCAGCAACAGGACATGGGCATTTTGCAGTCATTGGGTCAAACATGAACTATGTATACCAAAGTATTCTAGAGTCAAATGTAAGACCATCCACCCAACAGGCTGCAACAGGTATATGCAACAGGACAATGAAACCAAGCACATCAACATGTCTACAACAGAATTGCTGGAAAATAAAAGAATCAAGGTGTTGAAATGGTCCAGGCCTCAACCCAATTCAAATGCTATGCCCTGATACGCTAAACCATGGAATTCAAAGGGGGTGTATTTTTTACTCATGATTATGTATGGCAGCAGTAGAACATTGAATACCTCTGCATATTTCTAACAAGATCTAAAAATGAATGACTCCCATCCCACATTCAAGCGTATAAATGAAGCAGGTACCTTCAGGGTCTCTGCTGTGCTGAAACCCAGCTGCAGTGCCTGTGATCAGACACGTATCTGACTGCATGATTAGATCCTCATATTCGACCACAGCACTTGAAGGGTTCCAATCATTTTCACTTTGATGTACCAAACAGCTCCTTGAAATTGAGATTAATTTGCTATGGCAACCGAGAGCCTTCTGATGGCTCCCAGATCTGTCATACCCAATATTACCTTGGAGGCCTGTGTGTCTATTTTTTTGCCACATTCTCTCTAAACTGGAGTACTTGCATTCTTTTTTTTTTTTTTTTTGAGAACTTAACAATAACAAAATGCAATAGTATTATATTATGACATATAAACAACAATGATCATATGTCAATAAATAACATTTTATATTATATATTATTCAATCAAGTAAGTCTTAAGATTCTTACAGCTAATACATAATTTTAATATTAGAAAAGGTGCTGTGCATGTCCTTGGGGGGAGAGGGTAGAACAGGTATCATTTCATGGTCTCATTGAGGCTAAGTTCACATCTATGTTGGCGACTCCGCCGCGGAAACTGCCAGAAATATGTGAAGACAAAAGTCCTGTACAGAGACAGACGATGACAGACACCTGGCGGACCCCATTATAATTTATAGGGTCTGCCAGTGTCCTTGGGTAACCTCTGTTTTGGCAGCTGGACTTTCGGTCCTTCGGGTCATCCAGTGGACCTGAACAATGGAGAGCTCAGTGCAGATGTGAACCTAGCCTAAGGGGGGTTGACAAAGGAAAAGGACCATTTTTCATGATGAGGGTTGATAGATATTAAGCGCATGGGGACCAAGTTTTAAGGTATTTATCATGTGTTCTCTGTGTCCAGCTCATGAGCTCCTCAAACCTCATAATTTGATTTACTTTGGCTGCCCATTGTTGTGATGTGGGAGGAATTTCTTGAAGCCAATATAAGGGAATCAAGGATTTGGGTGTGCCACTACATTTCGTTATATTTTGGTCTAGATTAGATTACCATGTCAGCTGTGAGGGTAAAGGAAGGAGTGGTAACTTTCATTATAGCTGTAGTGACATAATTCCAGTAAGGAGTGATAAGGAGACATGTCCTCAAAGTGAGTTTGAGTGAGCCTATCTTTTTTTTTTTTTTTTTTTTTTTGCAACACTAGCACATTTTTTATGTGATAATTTATGAGAATACAGCCTTTCAAGTGCTTTGTACCATCTGGATAGTAAGTTATAGTGATTTATTTATAATCGGATAAAATATATTTTGCCTCATTGTCTGAGAGGGATGTTGCAAATTCTTTTTTCACAGGATTGGAGGTAAAGGGGTTTTGTGGACATAATCAGGGTAAGGAAGTTCCGGGTCAATTTAGAGATTTTCTTTTGGTGTGGATTCTTTGGCAAGAAGAGCTGATCAAGGTCTGTGAACAGTCTCCACCAGTCCTCTCCACCAGTGAATAGGAATGGCCTTGTAGTGTTGAAGAGTGAGAAAATCTAAAGTTCTATCCTGGTAGAGATACTGCACTGATTGAAGTGTCTTGTCCTTACATAATTCACTCAGATTAGAGTGAATTAAAGAGAGATTCCAGAGAGATTGATGAGGGTCTTTAATTTCAGGCAATAAGTAGGGATTAATCCTGCTGGGAGGCACAGTGAGGAACAGTGACGTAACTAAAGTCTTGTGGGCCCTGGTGCAAACTGTGACCAGGGTCCCCAACCCCTCCCTACAGCGTATTCTTGATAGTAATGTTATGGGTGCTACAGTTGTAACTCAGATACTTGAAAGGGATACAAGTACAGTTCCCACAACTGGGATTATCAAGAATACGGTGAGTGAGCAGTGCCAGCACCAGCGCCCAACATGAAAATAATACTGGAAGCTGCGTGCTCTGGGAAACATCTGATTTGCACTTGTCCTAACAGTGTAAGATATCAGTGAGATCTAACACCCAGGGCTCTGCTGATAAACTGTTTGAAGGTACTGTGGTGCTTTTGTGAGTCGTAATGTCTTTGCTATTTACATTGCATTGTTTTATAATGACCGTGAAATGTAATTACAACCTGTAATAATAGAGCATGGTTGCACATGGCATAAGTTTTGAATAGTTAAGGGATCCCACAGTGTAATATGCTTTACAATGGCCCCCTACGGTATAATGCTCCACAGTGACCCCACACAGTATAATATGCAAACAAGAGCCCCCCTCGAGCGGCTTCAGGCAAACCCCATGAAATTTGGCTAATATTCGTGAGGTTCGGCTCTCCGGTTTGTTTCAGTGCTATTATTTTACTCAGGAATTTCCTCAGACACCAGGGACGTGATTAAAATAACAAACACTTAGCCTAATAGCAGTCTTACACTTTCTAATTGTATAAGGGTTTTCAATGAAGCAGTGACCTCACATACTAAAAAAAATTGTTTGTGAATTGCATGTTTTATGGTTAAATAGCCTTGTATATAAACTCCTGCAGCCAATTGTCTTTTAACCAGACACCATATTTTAAAGGAGAAAGTGGGTGTGGCTGATTACCTGGGAAAATAGAATCAAATGAAAAGAATTTTTAGAATTTTCTAATATTTCACTAGTTCTTTTAGTATTATTATTATTATTATTATTATTATCATTATATATATATATATATATATATATATATATATACACACACACACACGTGGACAAAATTGTTGGTACTCCTCGTTTAGTGAAAGAAAAACCCACAATGGTCACAGAAATAACTTGAATCTGACAAAAGTAATAATATATAAAAATTCTATGAAAATGAACAAATGAAAGTCAGACATTGCTTTTCAACCATGCTTCAACAGAATTTTTAAAAAAAGAAAACTCATGAAACAGGCCTGGTCAGAAATGATGGTTCCCTTAACTGAACATTTTGTTGCACAACTTTCTGAGGCAATCACTGCAATCAAACGATTCCTGTAACTGTCAATGAGACTTCTGCACCTCTCAACAGGTATTTTGGCCACTCCTCATGAGCAAACTGCTCCAGTTGTCTCGGGTTTGAAGGGTGCCTTTTCCAGACGGCATGTTTCAGCTCCTTCCAAAGATACTCAATAGGATTTAGGTCAGGGCTCATAGAAGGCCACTTCAGAATAGTCCAATGTTTTCCTCTTAGCCATTCTTGGGTGTTTTTAGCTGTGTGTTTTGGGTCCTTATCCTGTTCGAAGACCCATGACCTGCGACTGAGATCAAGCTTTCTGACACTGGGCAGCACATTTCTCTCTAGAATCCCTTGATAGTCTTGAGATTTCATTGTACCCTGCACAGATTCAAGACACCCTGTGCCAGATGCAGCAAAGCAGCCCCAGAACATAACAGAGCCTCCTCCATGTTTCACAGTAGGGACAGTGTACTTTTCAAGATATGCTTCATTTTTTCGTCTGTGAACATAGAGCTGATGTGCCTTGCCAAAAATTTCGATTTTTGTCTCATTCTCCCAGAAGCTTTGTGGCTTGTCAACATGTAGTTTGGCAAATTATAGTCTGACTTTTTTAAGTTATTTCTGTGACGAATTTGGGTTTTTCTTTCATTAAATGAGGGGTACCAACAATTTTGTCCACGTGTGTATATAGATATTAGGCATGTGATAAGCAAAATGTGTGTGCACAGCATACAGTAAGACAAGATTAGTAGCATTAAGATACTTATCATCTTAAGATTCTGAATTGTATCAAGGTGTTAATTAAGGCTCTCATGTAAATCTATCAGAATATGAAGACATTTGTAATCCTTAAAACACTTGGTATTTTGTATATATTGCAAATGCAATGAACTTTTCAAGCAGTTGACCTAAAGGGACTACAGAAGTTCCCATGATACTTGAGTCTATTTATCCAGGTTGAGGTGTACCATATCTTTCTTGTTGCTCTTTAAAATAACATAATGAGATGATCTATGTGCCCAGAAAAATATAGATAAGCAATGTGAGCCTCTCCCTCATGCTCAGAATGGAACTTCATGCTGAGGGAGAATACATAAAGGAAAGGATTCATAATCTCCACAATGTTAAAAGCTGGCTTGTTTAGACATTATTGAGCTGCCTCCCCTCATTGTTTTAGAAAAAGTTAAGTGGGATACCCTGCTCATTTCAGCGTCTGCTCGGCAATTTCACATTTAACCCAAGCTATCTTTATGTGGTCCAGGTTAGAGGCTAGCAGAAGCAGAAGAAGAGGGGTTGAAGAGTGGTCTGAAGGTCCAAAATATTTTAAAATTGATATTGTGCAAAATAAACCTGATCCACCTGTTAAATGTAAATGACTGGCCCGAGAAGTCACATGACATTTGTGTTGTATCGATCACATGATGGTGAATGTCATCACTTCTGATCCGGCAAGGATAGGACTCGAGGGAAGCAGACTGCTGATGGTGTAATGGTGGGACACTTAAAAAGTTAGTCTTAATATTACGTAATTTGAGGCTTTTAAAGGGAACCTTTCACCTTAATTTTGTCCACCTCATCGATAACTTGTCCCTAAGTATTTTTAAACATACCCTGCAAACCTGTCTAAAACACCTCTCCATGCTTCCCTGTGCCTGCATTGTTTTTAGCTGAGCATTTCCCACCCTGTATAGTAATGAACAGAGATTTTTTTTATGGAGCTGTAAACGTGTGTCGGATAGTGAAGGACTGCATTCATAATTGCATGCTTTTTGTAAGTTTTTTCTTAAATATATTCAGTGACATATAGGAAATGGGTAAAACTTGCAATCAACACAAACAGGAAGTGATCTGCAATACACAGCTTCACCGTCATCTTCATCACACTTGTGGGAGGACTCTCCCTTTCCTACCACACATAGTGTCTCTTGTGTCTACTTAGTCACTGCTAGCCTTATCTCAATGGTGGCTACTATTAAATACAGTAATTGCCAAAGTAGCATCTCTCAGCAGTAATACGAAACTTTTCCATTTTAACAGTGCAAACAGTTTAACTCTGAGGGTACAAATCAGAAACATACTTGCAATGGCACACTTTATTTTTATCGGACAGTCTTTAAAGCAAAAATAACTCCCTAGCAATGACTGTGCAACTGCCTTATAGCCTTACAGATCTCCTCTGGCCACGGGCAACTCTTTATCCTGACTTGCTGGCTGTTGGGTTTAGGCGGTGGCAGTTACCAAGACTGAAACCACAGTGTTTAAAAAAATAAATAAATAAAATGATTTTTCATTACAATCTGAATATTTTTGGTTTCTATTTCCAGGTTTTTGTTTTTTCAGTTTCTGTATCAAGTACATTATAAAGTAATTTACTCTTGTAAACAGACTCCAAAATTGTTTTTTAAGCACAGTGTTTCACAGTACCGTTCATTTAAATTCCAGTATGGTTTGTCATTTATGCACCAAACAGAGTGTCTAGGTAGTATACCTGTACACCTGATTTTTTTTTTTATTAATATAATAATAATAATTAGAAATGAGCGAAGTATTCAAAAATTTGATTCGGCAACTTAGCCAAATTTTCCAAAACGATTCTATTCGATCCGAATTAATTTGCGGCGAATCACGTTAAAAAACAGCTATTTATTGGCTGCAGAGAGCCGGGGTGGGCGGGTGGCAAAATGGCGGAAACTCTTGGATGCCGCCGTCATATTTGACTTCTGTATCCATGCATCCAAGGTGTTAAAACCCCCGATCAGTTATGGAGCAGGGTGTTAGCTGTCAGTTACAGCTAACACCTTGCTCCATAACCGATCGGGGGTTTTAACATCTTGGATGCAGGGGTCAAACATGCCGTGTGCGCTCGCGAAGGGGTTAAAGGGATGTGACATCACAGGGCTGCTGATTAGCTGTACATATGGCATTGTGGGTGATCCCGCGTTCCCAGAGTTCCTTGCCACATGTCCTAACATGTACAGCAGCCATTTTGAACTAAATGTGATTCGTTACCACGCATTTCCTGAAATTCAGATCGAATTCCACTTTGTCAGCTTTGATTTGCTCATCTCTAATAATAGTTTTGGGGGGAAATTTATTATGAGTGGGGTTTTACTGTTGTTGGCATTGTTGTAATTTGTGCCAGCTTTATTAAATAATTTTAATGTATATTTGAGGCCGAGGTCACAGGTTGCAGAAAAGCTGCTTTTTTTTTCTTCATTTGTTTGAGCCAAGAGTGTGTTCATATGGAATGGGAAATATAAAGGAAGCCATTATACTTTACCCTGCTGCTACTTCTGCAATAAAAATTGCAGGATTTTTTCAGTATGTGACCTCAGCCTAAAGGATATATTTTAAATATCTGATGAATGGGAGCATCCGGGACCACCATAGAGCAGCTACTAGAAGAGACCTCGGGTGAGGGTTCCAGCCCTGCCATATCTTCACTGTATACCAAGCACAGCATCATCATACATTGCTTGGTGTTGCAGCTCAGCCCCTGTCACTTGAATGGGACTGAGCTGCAAACAGACAATGTGACAAATATGCATAATGTTACTGACCCAATGGGGGGGTCAAGAGTCAGAAATGAGGCTGCTACATTCTGTGCAGTACAGAAACCTATGGAAAAAAAAGCTCCACCCAAATCATGTTTTTGGGTGTTTTTACCATTTGGGGGTTATGTTTTCATTTTAGCAAAAATCTGGCTACAGTGTTTAAAAAAAAACAAAAAAAAAAAACTGGACAAAATGCCCAGAAAAATTCTGCAAAAGGTGCTACATTTTCCCATTAAATGTTATGTGTAAATCTAACCTTAATCCTGCTCATATCTATTTCTGGTCATAAATATATACTGTGTGTATATGTATATCTATTGCATATCTATATAGATAGAGTGAGATAATTTTATTATTTTTTTTAAAGCCCTACAATGTAAACTTATATATAGATTTGAGATTGTACAGAGGATGATTGTACTAGGAATCTCAGTTTCTATTAATATACAATCTTTGGTACAAAGTGCACAGTCACCAGTACAGTCTTCCAATATCCTGCCCAGTAAATAAAGATTTCACAGGCTTCCTTGTGTTTGTGTTGATTGTAAGCAGGCACATGGCACTCTGCCACTCCATTGTCTTAAAGGCAAGTGAGCTGTGAGAGCTGTGACTGCTTCATAGCATACCAGTCAGGTGAGCAGGTCATTGCTGTGATTAAAGTAAACTGGCTGTAGGACCCAGAGGTAGCTGTCCTGCCCTAGGAATAACTGGTTTATAGTGTGACACACAAGTAGCTCGTGTGACGTCTGCATTCAACAGGTGCACTTTGAAAGAAGTGAAAAAGGAAATAATCTGCTGGAGTTCACCACACATGAAGGACCTGCTCAGGTGTCTTGGGATTTTGCTGTAAAAAACCAAAGGAACCAGGATTACAGAAACATTATGATGACCAAGGATTCTGCTTGCTATCCCAATCTAGAAAGTCCTTGAGTAAGGTTTTTTTTTTTTTTTTACTTCTCATATTGAATATACATGTAGAACAATGGCGTCAATTGTCACCGAGATCTGGGAGAGAGTTATCAGAGGAAGAAGGAAAAAGGATGATGGCAAGCGAATTATTAAATCCAACGTGCTCTTTGAAGGTTCAAAATGGAAGGAGAATCCCAACAGTATTTACCAGACCAATGAAATTAAGACTACAAAGTATACATTCCTTTCTTTTCTTCCCAAGAACCTCTTTGAACAATTTCATCGCTTTGCAAATTTGTACTTTGTATTGCTGGCAGCACTTAATTTTGTACCAGTGGTCAACGCCTTTCAACCTGCTATAGCCATTATTCCAATTTGTATCATTTTGGCTATCACAGCGATTAAGGATGTATGGGAAGACTTCAGGAGATACAAGTCAGACAAGGAGATTAATAACATGCTATGCATGGTATACTGCAGGTAAATATCGGCTAGAGGAGTCTTTGATTTATATAACATTTTCTGAAATGTTGATATATTACAGCACATGGCAATGAATTGTAGAGTTATTTGAATTACTTTTTAGTTTTTTTAGCTTACAACGTGTCCATTTCAATTACCAGATGGAACTTGCTTTAGTGTACATAGTGGACAGTATCCTGATTCACAAAACTAAAAAATGAGACCCCTTTCAGATGCTGGGTGATGCTACTATATGCCTAACCATATGCCGTATAGTTCTCATCATCTTTTAATAATAGAGATTTCCTATTTGAACTGGTCCTGAACTATCAAGGCACACCATAACAGCTGTGCGGTTTGCAAACCAGTTATCCTGTAGCTATAGAGGACTTTGGTTAAGTTAATATGGTTGTAAAATAATTGGGTAGTTAAAGAGATATATATATATATATATATATATATATATATAATATTTGTATGTAATATTTATATACATTATATATGTTTAAAGTGTGATACAATTTCTAGCTGTCTTGCTCATGGGTCATGAGATGTGTAGGCCCTAGTTTCATTAGTCCTTCAATGTTGCCCATAATGGAATTGGTTGGTGCTATATCCTGATAGATATTTAACAGAACAGTAAAGGAGACAGGTCTAAAATGGGACCTGTTTTATTATTTGCTTGTCTTGCTCTTTTTTCCTTTATACTATGACTGCAGGTATACAGTAGGATGATCCATTGGATGATTGTGTTTTGTCTATACCGGAATTCCTTTATATGAATTATTTTGTGACTTTTCCTAGATATGAATTTCACAAAGCCATGATATAGTAGGAAAGGTCTAGTATCTTCATATCTACAGTGGCCCTGCTTAGTTGTTGTGCTCTTGCAGAGAAGCTGTTGCTAAATGACACATAACACAAACATATATACCTGTGCGAGTCATAGTAGTTTGTCCAGTAACGGCACAGTCTGGTTTATTTCATACTTCATACTATTAGCAGGAATATTTCAAGAATTTCAGGTAAACACCTCTAACTAATAGACACTAAAACACCTTGATGCTCATGATAATGTCCAGAGTACTACACTAACACACACACATGGCCTGTATGCGGCTGGTTAGTTAAAGGGGCTTCTACAAAATGTTTACTGGCAGTCTTCAAACTAATCCTGACAATCGGCTTATTTCAGGTTTCAGCAATACAATAACATTTTCACATTTATGTTACGCTGAAAACATTCCCCAACTCCCCCACCCCTACTGAACCAAGCAAAATGGTCTTTTACACAAGACGTTACTAACCCGAATGATCTTTAGATCAATAGATCACTTCCAATCCTTGTACAGTGTAAATGATCTGTAAATGATCTGTATGCAGAACCCCTCATGTAAATCAGCCAGCCATGTGTAATAGATACAGTATTGGAGGAGGAAATATAAATGACTGCATGAAGAAAAGTGGGATTAATTTAACATATGAATTGAATGGAAGTCTACGAATATTAGAGATTTGTGAATATTGGTTACCGGAGTTCATTTTACCAAAATATTTCATGTAAAATAGAAAAAAAAATTACCGAGCACTCGCCACTTCTTATCGAAGTCTGGTTCTGTGGCGCTATGGTGGCTGCTAGGTCTTGTAGGGAATGAGTCCCAGCACTCTACAAATGGTCAAAATTAAATGGCCAAGTCCAGTTGCCTCTAATTTGATAATTTCCATAGCATAGAAAGGCCAACCATGAAAACCAATTGATGACAAGCCACAGGGTCCCTTCATTCATGTACTCCTGGACCTCTACCAATATAATTTTTTAAAAATATTTTAGTAGGATAGGAAAAGGACGCCAAACTAATTTCTTTCTTTTTTATCTTATTTTTTTTTTCTTTGGACAAGTTGTACAAAATCTCAGCCAGCATTTTTTATGGACAGATTAGAAAGGCATATTGAATCACTAAGATATGTGATGTATGTCAATGGTTTAAAAACAACAGTAATATTATCCTGCACCGGCTACTCCAGCCATTAAAAAAAAAAAAAAAGTTGTTTTTTTTGTTTTGTTTTTAAATCCCTTTAATTTTTTTATGTACCAGGAAAAAGCCCCTCATATTTATGGACTTCCTAAGAGTTAATGGATGATTGGCAAACCTGTGGAACAGTATTTCCAATTTGGCTGCTACCTAGCCCAAATATATATTTAGTAATTATTTATTCATGGTTTTCTATCTAGTTATGAACGTTCTTGTTATATATTATATGTAACAATACATGCCCATCTAAATCTAAAAGAATATCTAAAGGTGGTTCTTAAATGTAGTAAACAGATACAGGTTTAATAGTGTACCTTGAATAACCTTTTGACAGTCAGGCGCCCCTCTATGTTTACCTGTGTTAATGCTAAAGGGACCTATTAAGTTCATATTAATAAGTTTGACTCAGTCCGTCACTGACTAGTGTATCATCTTAGGCCATTGCTTTGCTGAGTATTTTAGGAGCTTTACAGGACACTCTTATGTACTCTATCAGGCTGTGTTTGTTCCTACTTAAGACATTGTGTGGTCACCTTGTAAGTATATAATCTATTGACTACAACAAATAATTGTGCAATGAGTGTAAACCTCATGGAGTGTAGCCTGGCAGAGCATGCTGTGAGTTACAATACATCTGGTGACTCGTAGTGGTATGATATTATGCGAGGAAGTATGTGCAAAGGCAATAGTCATCTTGAGCAATATTATCCCTACAGACACTCCACAATTACAGAGCGAGCTATTAATATATATATATATTCTGTAAGTGGAATAGGAAATGATCCAGGCAAATCATCATCGATTTTAATAGTTTATAATTGCTCATTCATTTGCTTTCCTGTAGATCTGGAGTATTGTCATCCCGGTTGCTTCATTGTTGGGTGAACATGTCATAGAAATGAATGTCTGAATTACTGCAGTGCCACTTAGGGATCTCCACATTAACCACTTGATTTCTCTGTAATTTAACTTTGTTATGTTGAGTTTTCTGCTCCATTTCTCAATACTATTTTTTTTATGTAGGGGGTGGGTGGTTGTAGAGGAAGAGTACCTATGGTTGCCCTCTTGCTGTGATGTCAATAGAGAAACAAATTTGTTACTTTTCATAATACAAATATATATAGCAGTATTGTCCATATTAACCATCCAGTTACTGGAAATTTATCTTGAAAAATTGGCAGCTGCTTGGGCGCTGTAGTCAATACTAATGTTGTTCTTTGGTCATATTTTCTACACATGACTAACATTGCATGATCAAAGCTGTTTGCTTGCAATATGTTCACCATAATGTATAACGAAATCTCTCTGTCACCCACAAACTGTAGCCGACGGAAGCTATGTTGATCCCGTCCTTAGACAATGCTAGCAGTGTAGTGGGTGTTCTTCTCTATGAAAAAAAGAGTTCATATTGTATTTCTTTAAACCCCCTTAGCATATACTCTTATACCCATATACCCAGTATCAATGGTACTTCTGATTATGCAGATTCTGCACAATGGAGGTTCCATAAGGAGAAAGTATCAACTGTGTTTTCCATTACAGTCCATGAGCTGTGATCTATTGGCTATATTTGTATCCTGCAGGATGGAACTGACCAATATGGAGGGTCTTCAAAAAATAAAAAATAAACTAAATAAATAAAATTTTACTCTAAAAAAAGTGAGCCATAGCCATAGCGGTTGGTAATCGACCATTGATGACTAGTCCACCTCTGATTCTATACATGGCTATATTCATGGACTCCTACATAAAGAGAACATTCAAAGAACCATTGTAAGGCAGGGTTCACACTACTGTTGGATTCCGTTATGAAGGTGTCTGTTAACAAAAAAAAACGGACACCTATAATAACAGACATTAACGGACACTAACTGATGTTAATGTGTCCGTTTTTTTAACTGATCCAATTAATGTCCGTTTTTTAACACTGTCCGTTTTTTGTTGTTGTTGTTTCTGCTTTCTGAGCATGTGCAGAAAAAAACGGACATAAAATAACGGACAGTAACGATGGCTATCCGTTACTGTCCATTATAAATCTGTACCCATAGACTTCAATGTTAAAAAAATAACGGACACTTGCTGTCCATCAAGAATCCGTTTTTCCAAATGGACAAAAAAGTCCTGCATGTAGGATTTTTTGTCCACGGAAAAAAACGGACTTCTGATGGATTGGGTGTAAACGGACACTAACGGACACAATATAAAAACCCATTGAAATGAATGGAAATTGTAACGGATTTCTGACGGTTCAGCTAGTGTCCGATGCTAAAATCTTGTAACGCACAATAGCTATGGACAATAGCTATGGACACTACTGACGATCACCAAAGGTAGTGTGAACGCCCCCTAAGGTGGTCCATGTGTAAACAAACACAAATCCATATAGTAGGGTCCTCAAAATCCCATCCCAAGGACTTCCTTGTAATGTAGCGTGCATTGCGTTTCTGTGGTCTCCCATCCTGAAATGAATTAGCTTTATTCATTAACCCCGACAAACCCCTTTAATCATAATTAAAAATATGACTACATATAAATCATTGAAATGTTGTTTACCAATGTTTATCAGGGTTGATTTACAGCTTCATTAATACGTAATTATAGATATAAGCCCTCAAGGTCTGTGTACAGATTCCAAAAATAAAATGTTCATGTCTTTCCACCAGCTGCACTTAAATATATATTACTGATGAATACCTTAAAAAGAGGCTGTTTACTGAGAAATGCTCAGGGAAAATAAATAGGAGATTTGATAAGAACCTGCAAGTAACATTTCTGCTTTCCCACGTCTCAAGCTGAAAGTGTTTGTGTTACTTTGAGCAGAGTAGGTATTATTGCACTCCACAGAGAGTGCACCATTTCTCGAGATTTTTTTCAACATTGCTTTTTACGACACTGTACAACATGACTAGTGGGAATTGCTACTAATGCTAAAGCTAATATATGAAGTTAGGGGTGATTTGTGTTCTCCCAAGCCGCCTGTGTGTTGTTAGGACTGCTCTGTGTGTGATATATGGTGTCAAAATATACTAGTAACTGTAGTTTATAAGGACAGCATATATATTCCATTTATACATGGTCTGAGTGGAAACAATTGCATCATGCACTATTTTAGTCTTGCAGAGGACTTGGAGACCACCTCCATGTCTGTCTCCTCTGCTGAAATACAGACCTTTACACAGATGAAAAAATATCTGGTTGCAGACTCCTCTGCAAACTTCATATACTCAGGGGAGGGCATGGCTAAAGGGGGTGTAACATTCGCAACTGGGCCCTGGATATTGAAGGCACCCCATAAAATATACCACTATTCTAAATGACACACAGTAGGTAGAGACCCCATACTGATGTTGCATTCGTTACCAGGATCTTCAAGTTATGCCTCTGAATATACTGTAATGGGGCATATGGAAAGGAGCTGCCTTCAAAAGATTACCACTTTTAAGCATTCTTACAAAATATACATGTGAAATATCTTATAACTCAAGCGCATTTCAAGTTAAGGAATGAAGGGTATTTACAAAGTTGCTCAACCTTTATCTTGACTACTTCCTTATGTAAACTGCTAAGATATGTTCACCTTTGAACACCACTTATCTTAGGTGCAGCCGGGAAGATTTTGATAAAGATATATATGGCTACAGATCAGTGAAGCCTGGACTAAAGAGTTTCTGTCCAAGAAAGACAAGAGACCCTTTGTATTTATGTAAAGATTCTTGTCTTTTCAGAGATGTTGAAGATCCATCTCCATCTTCTAAATACTGATAGTTACAAGTACCCTAACATTAGCCCAAGTCCTAAATTTTTTTTTTTTTCTCTATACATCTTTGGTTCAGGGTATAAAGAGTACAGGTAACGCTTCAACAGTTAATAAATGCAGAGAATTTCTAGGAGAGTGCTGCACATTCAGATGTCTATTGGTAATCCTTCTATATGATGACATGAATATCCATGCTAAACACTCTTAATAAAAGCCAGGATTAGCCTACAAAGGTTTTCTTAAAAGACATACTGTATGCAAGTACTGTCAGCAAGGACCAGTAGGACAAGAGAGTTAAGATTAGTGGTCATCCAACATTACTCACTCTATTTACATATCAACAGTACCCCTAGGGAGTAAATTTCCACTAGTAAATACAATGTAGGGGAATTCTCCAGTAAAAAGTCAATTTACAGAAAACAATCCATGGGATTCCTAATGCTTGCATTCCCGCACTGTCACCTACCATGACTACCAGGAAAATATCGACAGCTGAGAGCTCAGAAACTGTCACGTTTTTGTAAATCGCAGCATGTCAATTATACCTGGCGGTTTCCATATAGGTATAATGGGGACCGAAAGTCAGCAGAGGAAAACTCTGTAGACTATAGGGTAAAATGTGCTGCGGAAAAAAAAATCCCGTTTGGGGATTCCGGCAGACCCCATTATAGTCTATACTCTTTAATTGGATTGGGTTTCTGTTTTTCGGGTCCCCAAGTGGACCCGAAGAACAGAAACCCAAGCGCAGGTGTGAACCTAGTGTAACTTGGTTGCAATGTGTTAAAAAGGTTGGTTTTGCAGTTGGTATGGTTTCATTTGAGTGCGCTTGAATATTGGTTTCACTGAATAGCCTAAATAGTGCAAACGGGCACCTAAAAGCATAGACAATATAGTAACTTCATAAGTAAAGCTGTAGTGTAAGTTGGCACTATGAGGAATGGGTATTAATGTTTTATATGTGAAGTACTATAGAATTAAAAGTGCTCAAAGATTAATTACAATAATTAAAAAAATTGCCCTATTAAGTATGGACCCATTGAATAAACAGGGTAATATATTTACAATAATGACATCACATGTATGGGGTCGACTAATCTGTTTAGATAAATTTGAATACTATGCTATTCTTATATATTTTATATATATATATATATATATATATATATATATATATATATATATATATTAATATTTTCAATAGAGAGATCTACAGTAAATGAACTACTTTCTTTATGTTTCAAAAAATACAGAGTATCTTATTAACTAGGGAGAACTTGTCTCCTCACAGGCACTCGGCAATGCATCAAAACTATCATGGCCACTTTGCTAAATACAGGATATAAATCACATCTGAAAACCCTTGTAGATCCACATGTTTCGTCAGTCAATCCTCGGTTTTTAACACATTTGAATTGACAACTTAATAGGTATTAAAGAGATGAGGCAGATTTTAGGTGCTGTTTTCCCACATTTGTAACTTGTAAGTTTAGTTAGTCACACCACGGTGTCTCGGATACATTAGAATTAATAATGTTCTGTTGTAAATGTAAAATGAAGCCGGGAGTCTGACATTATACTGTGTAGCATTATTGTAGACACAAATTGGTTGCAAATTTAAAGGGGTTGTCCAGGCTAAAATTTTATTAATTAATTAGGCCGGAGGAGGTGAAAAAAAAAAATCATACTCACCTGCCCTCAGTGCTCTGGTGCCTCCCCACACAGTCCAGTCCTGCAGCTCTGTTGTTGTCTTCCGACAGAAGTACCCACCACATGTGACCTCTGAGGCCAATCGGCGGCCTCAGCAGAAGGGGAACCAGGATGTCACAGTCGGTGAGAAATTTCACAGCAAGAAGGCAGCCGAGTTGCTGGACCGGACCACCCTGGAAGGACTCTGGATCATCGGGGACAGGAGAGTGTGGTTTTTTTTGTACTTCCCCTGGCCTAATTAGAAAATTATGTTTTAGCCTGGACAACCTCTTTAACAACAATTCAGTAGAAGATTTTGTTGCAGATTTGCTAGAAATTCCCCCTATGATTTGCAACAATTATGAGTTTCACCACAGGAGAAAAATATACATATAAAATATATGGATTTCAGAGCCATCCTACAATGAAGAGTGAAATCTGCAGTGAAAATCCACAGCAGAATTTGAGATGCTGCAGATTACAGTTCACACTGCAGGTATAAATTTGTGCAGTAACTTGGAAGCATTTCCGCTATGTGCGAATATGGAATTATTGTTTTGTATGTTAATATTATACAGTTTTCCATAAATTTCTCATACCTTTTCTCACATCTCTGCTTGCTGTCATTCAATAGAAACCTTCGTTGTTTACTTTCACTTGATAAAAAACTGCCCTTGCAAAGTTCTTAGGATAAGGCTCCACGCCGTCAAACCCAGACAAAAACGCAGCAAAAAACATATTGGGAAAATGATGTTGCGGTGCACATTTGGCGCAAGGCCCTTTCTCCTCATACCCCGATCTGCAACTTACCCGCCACATTCTACAAATGTGGGAATTGCAGGGTGGGCACAGCAGGGACACACCAACCTGAATAATTTACTAAAATTCACACCCGTTTGGTGGTGTGAGATGGAATGGAAATCTTCGCCAGTTCCTATCTGGTGGCCTCTTCATAAATCTCTCGGCCCCTGCGTCAGTCGGGCAATTTATTAAGACTGGCATACAATACGCCAGTCCTCATAAACTTGCCCCACTGAGTCTTTTTTATTGAGTTTTTGTTGCATTTCCTCTGCGTTTTCCCTCCTATTAAATCTATAGGGAAAATGCTTATAGTTCAACACCTAAAACTAAAATCTTACAATTTTCAAAAAGCATGCGTTTTTGGAAGGTCAGTTTTTCTGCTGCTTTTTTCCCGCAATATATGGATGAAATTAAGGCTAAGGCCACACGCATGGAACTGCAGGTAAAAAAATGCTGTGGTTTTTCTTTCCTTATTATATCTTTAGGGAAAATGCTTGCATTTCCGCAGTTAAAATTGACATGCTGTGTCTTTTAAAAAAAACAAGTGTTTTTTCCGCAGCTGTTTTTTATGCAGTATGTGGATGGGATTATCCAAAATCTCAATCACTTTGCTGGTATTGTAAAGTGCAGCATTTTTTCTGCTGCGTTTCCGCAACGTGGGGCCTTATCCTAAGACAGATTTTCATGTACTAGAAGCAAGCAATGCAAGTCCCCATTAATTTACTGCAAGTATAAACCTTTACAACCATGCAAAAAGCATATTCGAAAATTGTATAACGTGTCATCAGGCAAAGTATGACCTTTGTTAAAAGTCTAAAATCACATTAAATAATTGCATGTATAATATTTATGGAACAGCTTATTCCCTTAGTACTCCTTAAACTGGTATTTTATTATAAATGTATTTAATACTGTGCATAACACTCTGGATAATTAAAAAAATGCAGGAAGTCCTAGAGAAATTACCTTAGAAAAGATCATCTTTACATGGGGGGACGTTCTAAATGGAAGCAAAGTTTAAACACTCCCAAGAAGTCTCCATAGAGTTAATTAAAGCAACGAGACATTTGCCTGTGCTAAAAACACAGGAAAGACATTGAAATCTCAGTGGAAGTGAAATGAGGCATAGATGAGATCAAAAATAGGGCGATGTACTAATGTATTGTTCTGGTTAAAAAAAAAAAAAAAAAAAAAAAGCTTTTACTTTTTATAAGATCATTATTACAGATAATTATGTAAATGTTAAAGAATTTTAGCATTGCTTTGAATTAACTCATTTTATCAGTTTTGTTATATTAATCGGAGCACAAAATATTCTGCAATTGGGTTAGTCAATTTTAATTTATGTATTTTTCTAGCTTAACTTTTATCTTGAATTTTAAATTGGTTGTGTGATCTCGACAGCTACTTTTATGTGCCCTATAAGGACACATGGACAACATAGAAGGGAGTTCTCCTCTATGAGCCATAGTACAGATCTGCTTACAAAGTGTGCCATAGTACAGATCTGCTTACAAAGTGTGTCTACTGCCCTTGCGACAGACTCCAGAGATGTGACTTCGGCTAAGGCCTCATAGAGGGAGCTGCAGCAAAAAAATGCGGTGGAAACAGAGCGTTTTTCATTGCATTTTCACAGAGTTTTCCTCTGTGGACTTTCTGCCCCTATTATACCTATACGGAAAATGCCAGCAGGTATAATTGACATGCTGCGATATTCAAAAATGCACCTTTTTGAAAACGCAGTTTTTCCGCTGCAGATATTATTCTGCATTGTATGGATGGGATTAGCCAGAATCCCATCTACTTTGCACTTACTGTTTTCTCAACATGGGGCCCCACCCTTAAAGCTTCTGGACTCCAATGCAAAATCTGTAATGGGGACCCTACTGTAACCATTTAGAATAGTGGTATATTTTATGTGGCAGAGGGACCTTCCCCCCCCCCCCCAGGGCTCAATATTAATTACTATCTCTGTATCTCCTATATCTACACCCCAATAGGCCTCAAAATCTGGAGCTGGAGCCTCACGTATTGTGTGTCATTTATATTGCTGATGTCTTCTTATGTGGTAGAAAAGTCTTTGGGCCCTCTCAGACTCCATGGTCCAGATGCTTATGCTACTTCAGCCCCTTTGATCATCCATGTGGTACTGCTGGCCAAACAGTTGAATTACACAATATATGAGTGTGTGTGTAATATATGTATATATTTCCTATATATATATATATATATATATACATTTTTTAAAAAATTTTTGTATTTATTTTTTGTTTTATTCTGTATTACGAGGTGTGTTAATATTATTACTATTATTCTTTATATAATGGTATTATCTTGTGTGAAAATATTTGTAACGTACATGTGCACATTTATATGTGTGTGTCTTTGGGATTAATGTCTTCACATAAAAAGAGAATCCTGTGGTACGTTTTGTCTACTTTGTAACAAGAATAATAATTTCCCTTAATAATGATATATTGCGGTAACCACATACACTGCAAATTAAACTTAAGTGAACGTCATAGAAAATCTTTGTTTGCAATTATTCTGTGATCTTCCTGCCAGGTAGTATAGCAGTGTACAGGATAATTGGCCTCAGGGTGACACAACTGGATAATACGTTTAGTTGCCTCTGCAATACAGATGCTTGGTCTCTTATTAATATATGCCAGTATGTGAAAAATTGATTTTTTTGTGCGTAATAATCATCTAAGAAGATGTCTTTAAATGTGATATCATTTGTGTTGCCATCCTTGTTAGCTATGTAATTTGTCTTAATATGGGATTTACATTCTGTGCTGTGGGATTATTAGATTACCAGCAGTCACATAACATGCTTAATCATATATACAATGCTGTATTAGCAGCGTAAGCAGCACTGTACATGTTTCTGTTTTCCAATATGCACAATGCGCTCTGGGTTTGCCATTTATATTTGCCATTACCATTGACATGGGGTACTGTTGCCTCTAATAAAAAAAAAAAAAAAAATGATATAACATTTTATAAATCAATATGTACAGATAATGTGCATTTCTTTCGACCTTTCCTAAAAAAGCAGAAATATTTAAGAGAGATGAGACAGCGACTAGAAAATGAATCAACCCACCATTTAAAGGGGTTATTGGACATATTTGGACATACGGACTCCTACTCTGGCAGTTCTGATCTGTTCATACATTACACAGAAGACCAAATGAATAGAATTAGGTCACCATAAAATGGAACTATTTGTAAAATGTGTTAGGCCCATTGCACCCGGCCATGATTGAATGGAACAGGCAGTGCACTGGCAGAACATGGATGTCATCCTTGTGCTGCCCGTGGACCAGCTGTGTTTCCGGGGCCCCATTCATTCAGTGAATAGGGGTCGTGGAAACATGGCCATAAAACCAGACAGGGATAGGACTTGTCCTGATTTTTGTGGCCCGGACTGTTGGCCCACACACGGAACCGTGTAATATACAGTCATGTGCGTGGGCCGACAGAAATGAATGGGTCAGGGTGCTATTCAGGAAAACCCAGATAGCAAACTGACCTAGCATCTGGTCGTGTGCAATGGGCCTTAGTTCTATTTAATATGCAGTAGTTGTAATGATGGCACTCCCTAAGGATAGTGGTGGTTGGTACTCTAGACGGGTTTCACCACAATGTAAAGTAGAAGTATAATGCAGGCACTCAACAGAATTTTTTCGTTATGGTGAATTTAATTAGTGACTGGCAGCCATTCTTGTGTAAGACCACAATCTCAAGGACTTCAGTCAATACATTAGAAGTTATTCTGACTCTTTTGTTACAAAACTAAATCAATATGCTCAGCTTCTGCTTTGTAACGTGCTGCTGGCAGGTTGGATGAACTACAAGTACTTCGTAACAGATTTCCCTTAAAGGGATATTCTACTTTGGACAATTCTTTTAGTAAGTAGAGTTACATGGTTTCCTGCTGCTGGGTTGTAACGTGCTCCTCTCTGAGCCTTCCTTAGGATAACCTAGCAGCAAGTGGTCAATTGCCATACAGTGTCAATGACAGTTCCCTTTGATACAGACATGTCAGGTCCTCTAGAGGGAAGGATACAATAGATAAGGCTCCTGAACAGGAGACCCCTTTGTTACCTCAGTATTCCTGAATAGGTTTTCTAAACCGGATGTTTCTTTTTTGGCTATACTGTCTAGTATTTTATCATCACTCCTTGCAGATGATGAAAATAATGATCTTGTCTTAATGTACTGTAGAGATTCAAAGCATTGTCCTTCACTTTCACATTACAGTCCATTCACAATACTAGCTGTAACTACATAGGGAGATGTCCCAGAAATCACCTTTTACCATGCCAGTCGGACAAGTCCTAAGCCTAACTTGTAGCTCATGGGCAAAAATCTGTAGACCTGAACCCTACCATGTACCATTTAGAACACTGAGGTCTTCTCATGTGAACCTCAGTCACCAATCACCACTTCTTCTGTCCATGGACATCTGCCAAATAGAACCTCAATAGCGCTTGTTCTTGTATTTTAGTTCTCCTCAGGTGATCCATTTGTTCCCCTTGTGTCTTACCCATTGAAAAAACACATTTTAGAATTTCATCATCAAATGCCCTGATCTTTCTTAACTTGGTAACATAACATCTGTGATCATTGCCTCCTATTAGTTGAATATTAGGACATGATTGTAAGGTAGGAGTCTCTACGATTAGTGTCTCTTATCAGAGTAATAGAGAAATGCTTTGACCTTTTCAAAACTAATGGCTGTGACATGTGTCTGATAAGAAAATCTACATATATTACCTTTCTGTGCAGCATTTCAGGAGATAAGATGAATCTGGTAAAAGGTGTAATATTGTTGATGGTAAAAACAAATCCAAAGTCCTGGTGGCAGTACTATATTTTTCTTATATTATTTGATATACATTCTTTTCTGATTTCTCCTACTAAGGTCTCATTCCCATATATCTGGTAATCTGCTGTTTTTTTTCCCCCCTTATTTAGTAACAAAATGCCATAAGGAAACTGATACCCGAACTGATTCTTGTGTATGGGATCATCTCTGGCATCTGGTACATCAGTTTTGCTGCTCGATATCTCCCTCTTCCAGCGAGAAAAATGCAGGAAATACTATGAACGCTGGACTGAAGCAGAAAGTAGGCAAATCTGTTATCAATTGTGTCTGACTAGCATAAAGCAACTTGATGGACATAATTGATATAAAATAGATGGACAAAAGTATTGGGACAACCTAAAACAACTCCCACTTGTCTGTCAAGGTTTTCTAGAAGATTTTGTTTGGAGTGTGTCTTTAGGAATTTTTGTCCATTTCATCCAGAAGAACATTTGTGAGGCCTGGTACTAATCTTGAAAGAGAAAGACAAGCTTGCGATCTCCATCATCCCAAAGGTGTTTGATGGGTGTGAGGTCAGGACTCTGTGCAGGTCAGTCAAGTTGTTCCACCCCAAATTGACCCACCCATGTCTTTATGGAACTTGCTTTGTACCCTGGGGCACAGCCATGCTGATACACAAAAGTTCCCACAAAGTTGAAATCATACAATTGTCTGTAATGACTTTGTAGTCTTAAAGTATTTAGACTTCTCTTCACATTAACTAAGGGTCTTAGGCCAAACTTTATAGTTGGCACTACAGGGCAGGCAGATAACATTCCCTGGCATTTGCCAGACCTAGACTCATCCATCATACTGCCAGATAGAGAAGCGTGATGCAGCACTCCACAGAACATATTTCCACTGCTCCGGAGTCTAGTGGCAGTGTGTTTTACACCTCTCCATCTAACACCTGGCATTTTGCTTGGTGATGTGAGGTTTGCATGCAGCTGCTCTGCCAAGGAAACCCATGCCAAGAAGTTCCAGGCGCACACTTCTTGTGTTCATGTTAATGTCAGAAAAGATTTGGAACTTTGCAGTTGTTGCAGTATATTTATGAAGATCGGTGAGTTCCAAGTAACCTCTGCTACGGCAAAGGATGCGCCTGATTTCTGACCAGGCACATGCCTCATCATAAATCGGTCACATCCTTTGGTGGAGACTGCATCTGTACTGAATTCTATGCCAGCTTTATGTAACAAATACTATGGCAAGTGACATATCAAGTCTCAATCTAGCAGTTTGTGGTGTAAGCCAATAATAAATGAGTAAGCAGAGTGTTGATGGAAATCCTTTTTATTAATAGCCTAAACACATAAAATATAGTGAGCCTGGTACAATGGCCACATAACACCCAATGGTAAGTGCTTGTTTGTCTGTCAATGCACAGATCATGCGTTCTTCCATCCTGTACCCATGGAAACCTACCTCACCAGCCTATGTTGCCAAACAGATGGGTGGATCCTCTATATCAGCCCATAGTTCAAATGCTGTGTATATATGGGGTAATTATCATTGTAGAATGAAGTTTTTGATTGATAATGCCAGTCATATAACAACATTTGTTATGGTGGATTCAAATCCTGTTTCAAAGATTACATGCTTCACTTTGACACTTTATACTCATTTATCTCTTCTCAGTAGCCAATATATTCCCCTATTGTGCTATATGTACTCTCTACTCCCAATCCCAAACATCTCAGGACTTAAACACACATGATCAAGATGCACCCTTTACTGCTCTGATTATCCTAACAACTCATTGCCTGTATTCTCCCCCTTAGGCTAGGTTCACATCCACTGCAGAAACCACCAAAATTTGGTGGAAAGAAAAGTCCTGTATTGAGGACTTTTCTCTCTGCCATTTTCCCTTCAGAAATCCGACGGACACCTGGCAGACCCCATTATAGTCTATGGGGTCCGCGGGTAACCGCTGTTTTAGCAGTCTGGCTCTCTGTATGCAGATGTGAACCTAGCCTTAGGCCCAGTTCACATCTGCATTCGGGTTTCCGTTCGGGAAGTGCTCTTGGGGACCCCCCGAATGGAAACCTATACTTATAAAAAAAGCGGTCTACCTGGGAAACCCGCGGACCCCATAGACTATAATGGGGTCCGTGTGGTTTCCGCTCAATTTCTGCACGAAACAAATGGAGACCCGAACGCAGATGTGAACCGGGCCTAAGTCTCTCATGTCATAAAAAGGCACCATGAACGTGTTCATTGGGTTGAAACATCATTTTGCCCTTAGTGTTGGTGTATGTCATCAGCATCAATGTAAATATAGCATTACATGGAATTCTAAAATGCTGACTCTATTGTAAATTGGCACCCAAAGGTATAATCACTATTTATAACACTCCCCCACTACCTCCTTACATACATTGCCATGAGTAGGTGCATAAGTATGTGAATAGGAATGTTTCCTTCAAGGAGTTATTTCTCATTGTGAGCCATGTGCCTCCGTACATGTCAGATATAATAATGAACTTAAATTAAAGCTTATTCTCGGGTGTGGACTGTTTGTGTAACATAAGGATTTTTTTATGGCTCTTCTATTAGGGCAATATTCTTAAGGCCATTCACGTGAACACTTGAGCACCGAATAAGTCATTGGAATGTTTCAGAGATGACAGCGATGATGTCATACCTCACAAGTCACACCCTTTGATCATCAATTAATTATGTCTATGGGCTAAATGTTATGCTCGTATATGCAGGCTGTTTCTGTATTCTGTATTCTTAAGCAACGTCTTCTGAGTTTTGTTTATTGATACATTGCTATGACCAAGTAATATCTTGTAGTATGTATTTCTCACCCTTTAGCAACAGTCCCTGCAAATATCTGGGTTTGCTATAATGACTGATCATTAGTTTTAGTTTCTATATTTAAGAATCCTCAAAAAAAGTTGTGTGTCTGGTAAGGGGCTGTACTGCAATAATACATACTAACCATGAACTGATTTTGGAGGTTTTTTTGTTTAGTTTTGTATTATTATATTTATTTTAAACAAATATGGATGTTATTATACCTCAATGGTCAAATGTTGCCAATACATAACTATCTAATTTTTGTCTGTTTTTTTTTTTTTCCTTATTCTAATGTATTTTTACTGTATGTCGATTATTCACCTATACATTTTCATTTTGACATTAACCTTTCTGTATTTAGAGATTAAAGCCAAAGGAAAGCAGATACATTGTCATTTGCCTTTTACACAGTCAGGTAATTGCACTTTATTATAGCAGTGCAGCAATTACATAAAATGTAGGGTTGTTTTACTTTTATACGTCCTTATAGTCAAGCAATGTAATTAAAGTGAGAGTTCACTTCTGTTCTTTGTCTTATCTCCTTCCAGAGATACTGTATGTTCTTTGCCTTGTGTCTTTCTTCTCTAGTTCACAATAGAGCTCTATCCTAGCTACTATCTCTACTTTGCCTTCCTATTCACTCTCACTATACTGCTAGAAGAGTGACATTAGAAACGCGTCAGTTTCAGCTGCTGGCTATGAGCGTTTGGACAAGGCTGTCTCTTCTCCTTTGTATCATGCATTACTTCAGGATAATAGCTATATTGTGTCTTATTTATTTCTGACACACTGCTGAATGTCATCTTGATAAACAGAGAAAATAAGTAAGAAAATATAAAGATTGTGTTTTTTCATGTCATGCTGATAGTGCAGATATAGAAGAAAATTCAGTTGTCAACCACCTCATTTTTCAACTAAACCTTTTAGCATAGCTATCTGACCATTATATATCATTTACTTATCTTGTGCTGTAAATTTGTTGCTGCTATCCCATGTCATAAAACTAATAACCCACCAGTATTGTCATATAGATAACCAGCAAACAGGAAGTACAACAGGTTGTATTTAGGGAACCATATAATTTGTAAATTTGGTTCCCAATTCTTTGTAGTACTCACATTATAGTCACATTGACTACTTTAAAGGAGACCTAAAGTAGTTATGTGAGGTTTATTTTTTTTTTGTATAAACAGTGCCATTCTTCTCCATAGTCTAGTGTGGTTTATGGCATTGCAGTTCAGCTTCAATCATGTAAAAGGGGCAAAGTTGCAATAAGGGTGGGTTCACTCTACTTCTCTTTGGAGCGCTTTTTGAGGTTTTTCTGCCTTAAAAATTGCGCCAAAAGCAGCTTCATAAATGCCTGAAAATTATCCAGTTGAGTTTATTGGGAGTCAGAAGGATTTTTCTTCATGAAAACTCAAGCTGAAAAAGTAGAATTAAAAAAATGCCTCAAAAAGATGGAGCTGCTTTTTTAAGCGTGACAAAAGAAGTCATGTGAGGCCACCCTAAAATCTCATAAAGTCCTTAGCAGGCGGCAGCCAAAAAAACTGCGGCAGAAATGCATCACAGTTTTTCTCACAGTGCTTTTCTGTAAGATCCCACTTTGATCCAGAACAGCAAACTGCTCAGAGCGACTTTAATGGCCACTGAAGGACCATATGTAATTCTGCACTACCCTAGCGGCATCCGCAGATTTCTCTGTAAAATTTCTAAGAGGCTGTCACTGATGACACAACCCCTTTAATTAAAGAGGACTTGTCACCAGTAGTAGAGTATGTGATGCTATGTGGTTGTATAATATTCATGTTCTTATAGACATCAAGATTATAGTACTGAGTTTAGGCCCTGTTCACATCACGATAATGGCTTCCATTTCATATAATTACTAACCACTAATATAACAGATCTGTAGTCGGCCCCCCACCTATCAGATACTTATTCCCTAAAGGAGAATCTCTTCATATGAATCCAAGTTACTAGTTACATTCAGATTATTAATCTGCATAAAATGAGAAGTTTACATCTAAGCGCTCACAGTTCAGGCTTAAGAAGCCTGCATGAAGTAATGAAAATTAAGAGAACAATAATGCTCTTTTCCATATAACCCACAATTCATTGAAGCTTTTCATGTCTGTGTGGTTGGGAGAAATATATAATGTGCATAGGTGTTGACACTGCAGTATTACACTCTGCACAGCATAGAGACACTTGAAATTCTCAGAACTTCTTCTGCTATTGTTCTTTTCCTCTACTCTAAGATAGTTAAGTTGTCCTGACCCAAGAAATAGTGCAAAAGAATTCTACAAGTTATATAAGCAGATTCTGTGCACTGTTCTGTGTTCTGTCCTCAATGCCTGAGAATATTTCTTCTTTTGTTTGTGATTTATACATTTGGCATAAATTTCCAATTTATCCTTATTGAGCCCTAAAACCTTATTACTGTCTATATGTAAATACAACACTTGTAATTAGTCTATTATTATAGGGTATAGCTTTAGGGGGTGCAGAGGTAGAAGTCACACCAGGGCCATGGAGTCTAAGGAGACCCAAAGACCCCCCCGCTAAATGAATGGCTATATATGACATATCCCTACTGGTGGCCGCCTTACAGATTTTATATTGGGGCTTGGGTGTTCAAGCAGTGTTGGACTAGCCAACCAGAGTACCAGGTGAGCCCAGGTTCTAACACCGTAATGGTCCAGCAGAAGACACTCAAATTTGAAGGGTACTGTGGTCTATTTCCTTTTTTGTAGGGTGGGCCACCAGAATTATGTAATCTGATGATCCCAAGGAATCTCAGTCCAACACTGGGTTCAAGTTATGCCTCTTCAGTGGCATAATGATCATGGAGAGTCAATATGCTACTATATATCCTACTTTTTAATACCTATATAGAAGATTAACTATAGGTAAGTGTAGCCAACTCTTGTTATATATTATATACAGTAAGATGTATATATTTAATATATTTTTGCCTACAGATATACTGTAATTTTTCTGTTTTTATGCATTGGTAAAGATGACAACTTTGTTATCACTTTTAATCTAGTTCCAGTGACCATTGGAAGAACCCAACACTAGTTCTATATCCTTGCAGGGCTACTGTAGGGGATATTGGCTATTACACACTACTGGATTAAACCAATGGAATGTCTGTGTGACATATTAGGTCCTCCAGAGGTGCAGGTACTCTAGCTGCTCCTTGAAACCAGTTTTTTTTTAATTTCTAAAATCATTATTTTTTATTTATGATCTATATTTTGGATATTATAGTACTTTATTCCTCTATAGCTTTGTAAGGAAACTAGAGCTTTGTGTATGCCTTGTTGTGGTGATGGTGAGTGTAAAGAGGATATAGAAGTATACATTAGACTTGAAATATCAGCTTAACTGGTTTTAATATGTGCACAAGGCTTGTAAACTGACAAGATCATACAGCTTATAGGGTAAAGAGCAATACTGTAGATGGCGTCTCAAACTCTGTAATAAGGAAGATGTACATTACAGTACTGGCTACAATCCCCTATAAATCTTCTTTATAGCTTCTTTAACATATATATATATATATATATATATATATATATATATATAACTGTATATTATCTTTATTTCATTTTTTTTTTTATATTTCTTTTTTTTTCCTATCAGCAGTAAAGTAAAACTTGCAGGAAACAATATCCATGGGTTATTCCCAGCAAATGCAATAAAAGTTATAGCAGAATATTTAAGTTTTTTTTCTTGTATTTTATTTGCAAATAAATCGTCAAATCTTTATAGATACAACTAACAATGTGAACTTACGATTTATTGTTATCATTTATTGTTATATTATAACTACAATTATAATTGGATTATAAGTAGTTCTTACAAACAATGTACAAGAAAACTGATAATATTGTTCTAGGGTAAGTTTACAGGTGCTGCTAATGGCAAAGCAGAATGCAGTACCAAAGCCGCCATCTTACCTCAGTTTTCTTAAAGTAGCAGTGCTAGGAACATTTGCTGAATTTTATATAAACCCATAGTAATGATTTTGCTTTGTACTTTCTATGGAAAGCCATAAAATAAGAGCAATGTTCTGCAATAGACGTGATAATTGTTGTAGTTCATTTTGTGGACTACATGTACCAGTCCGGAATAGTCTATGCTAGTAAGCATGGACAGCACATGGAGAGCCTACGTTTCACATGGAGACTCTTTACTCCATTATGTTTATTTTGAGAATCCTCACCATAGTCTTTTTTTTTTTTTTTTTTTAAAGATTTGTGTTTAGAAATTATGGCCTTTTAAGAACTAGCCAACGTTTAAATAATGGGGTTATCCATAGTGCCAATGACTTTGGGGCTTTCTTTTGATATATAATATTTATTAGGCTTATCAACTAAATGTAGCATACAACAAAACTTCTTAAAGCGGATGCCTCTTGAAAAACATATGGATATCATAGAGGGTTGTCTCCTGCTCTAGACGCCCTCTATGAGATATAACATAGAACAACATTCTGGAAAACTTGAGTATGACAATGAATGGTGCTTTGTAGTGCTGCATTTTCCCTGCAGTGACCTGGTTGACAGGATAGGTGGTAAACATGTGATCAAAGAGGGCCCCAAAGCTGAAAACCCTACTGATCATTAGATTGGGGTCCAAGGTATCCCGCTCCTTCTCACTAGCTGACTGCAGTAAGATTTTGCTTGAACAGCATGGCAGGACTCATGTTCATCATCACTCCAAAGGGACTGATGTTGATAGCCAAGTACAAGACAGAAAAATTTCAGTGTTAGGAAAAGTGAAACGTAATGCAATATGAAAAGCTCTTATGAGAACACTAAAGGATGAATAAACCTGGGTATATAGAAATCTTTCTGTGTAGTAGATGAAATCATTATTTGGAGTTTGAACATATCAAGATTTAGCTATTTCATATATAGCTATGGAGCAATATGTATGTTATATAGTCAAATTGTCCATCGAGTGGCACAACTATGCTCTGCTGTATGTACTTAGTGTATAATAATCTGGAAATAATTTCTGTTTTATTTATGTTGTTGAAGGAAAGACAAGAACTACGTGGACAAGTGTTGGAAGGATGTCCGTGTTGGAGACTTTGTGAAGCTGTTCAGCAATGAGATCATCCCAGCAGACATACTACTTCTCTATTCATCTGACCAAAATGGGATATGTCACATAGAGACTGCTAATTTGGATGGAGAAACAAATTTAAAGCAAAGACAAGTGGTGAAAGGTTTTACAAACCCGGTAAGTATGCTGAAGAGTTTTGTCTTAACTCAAACACATTCATAGTCAGTCAGTCAATATTCTTCAATCCCTATTTCCAGTTTTGTAAGACTTCACTGATCAGTATGTTTTTATAGAGTGGGAAAAAATCTGAACGTGGGAAATTTCAGTAGTAGTTGTCCTGGTTAGATTATGCCAGAGCTGAATTTCACTGTGCAGACTATCAAGCAAGAAGACTTTTTTATACTGGAAAAAGTCTAGCCCATGCCTATGACATTAGGTTAAAGACATCTTGTTTTATAGCAGACTTCAAGATAATATCAGCAGCCAGGCATTTTCTGGTAATAGTGTACATATTAGTATGTCTTTATGACATTAACCAGGCAATCCATGACACAAATATTGAGCCACCATAAGTTAGAACATGTAACTTGGATATGTATACCTTATGTGTCACATGGTAAATAATGTCATTATTTGGATTTTTTAGTTGTCTGGGCAAAAAAAGAGCAATTTAAAGAGCACCTTTTATATCCTCTAACATCATGTGTGTTATATACCGCTGCAAAGATTATGCTTTTTTCCAGTCTTTGCCCCAGTTGCCAGCTCAGCGTCATTGCTGGGTGGTGAGGAGCCCTCCAACCTACAACATTACAAGACTATAGAAATGTACCATTGGGGAGGCATTCTTCACCCCCCCAACAATGACCCCAAGCTGGGAAGCCAGCCCCTCCTGATATTCCTAGGGAAGAATTACATTAGGTCTTCCTATATCTACATAAGGTGAAAAAAATTCCTTTCTTGACCTACATAAAAGGCCTTTCAGTTAGGCAACCAGTACCCTACTCTGCAGTAATGAGAGGCAAGAACCCTGAAAGTCTCCTTCCACCTCTCCCCTTGGTGTATCTGTCTTCCAATACAGCTTTGGGGCTGTGATTCCACTCTTGTATCCATTCTTCCCTCTCCTCCTTCCCATATAACTTTCCCAATGTTTTCTTGATTAATGTATAAAGCTTATTATAATGTTGGTGTGTTAGTGTAGTGCAGGGTGTAATGTATGGTATAAGATATGTGCCTTTACTGTATGTTGTTCTTATGTGCTATGTAGTATGCCATATTTATTGTACTGTGCAGTTTACAAGAAATGAGATGGCACCACAAGGAGTTTTCTGCATGTGGTTTGTTTTTATTTCACATACAGTAGATTATACAAAGTTATATCACACAGGACACTAATTTAGGGATATCCAAAAATGCATCGTTTTGGGTAAAACCCTTAATCAGGCATGAGATATCGGATTGAAGCAGAAACACAGTTGGATGTAACAGCTCATATATGGGAACCCACTGGAAGGGGACGGGTGCCATCAATCCAATCTCTGCTATTGCTATGGGACCCTTGGCCTTTTTATTTATTTTTTTAATAGGTTCTTAACTGCTGGATTACTCTAGCAGGTGATGGCTGATTTTCACTTTCCTATCCCTGCTCCTGTTTATGGCTTCTTCCTCTTCGGCCTCCTGGGGGCGCAAACATATTACAATCTGACGCTGCTTTGGGACGTTAAAGGAGGCACCCCCTGGAGGCCTAAGCAGAGGTGGCTGTGGCAAGAGCAGGACTAGGTAAGTGAAAACTGGCTATTACGTGCTGGAGTACCTCTATAAGGGTCTGTATTGGGGGACACTATATTGTGTGGGGGCCTTTAATGGGGGCCCTTACTGTGTGGGGGCCTGTAATGGGGACAGTATACTGTATGGGAGGCAATATTCTAAGGGGCCATTATACCATGTAGGGGCCAGTAAAGGGGGCATATTGCTATGAGGGGCCCCAATCAAAAGCTGGCTATGGGGGCTCATCTTTTCTAGTTGCACGCCTGGTTTTGTCTGCAGAATAATCCCAATCTGAAACTTTTTTCATCAAATCTGCCACTAGGGGATGTTATAGACCCTTGTCTTATTAAGACAGTTTTGCACATTGGAAATATTAAGTATATGAGATATAGACCATTTCTTTAGACCCTATTTATCAGAAAGTACTTTTAGGTAAAGCCTTTCAGTAAAACAGCTGTCATGTAAATTACAATCCCTACTTGTGATGACTACTGAATAGGTCAATCTAGTTTGCATGCATTGTCACATAAGATTCAGTTAACATACATCCAAGTGCATTGCTACCAGGTGCTAATAACTTGTCCTTGTAATTCCCTTGTGAAGAATAATATTACACGTAAAGTATAAAAACAATTCCATTAAATTGGTTTAATGGAAATTGAAATTGGACCTGCAAAGCTTTAAGATTAGTTTTTGCCCATCACAATACCCCTTATTCATTTCTGATACAACTGCGCTCTGTTAATGTACTCCAGCCACTCTTCCATAGAAGTTTAATACTTACTTAATAAGATAAGCTCTTTGTGTCTTTCGATGCGGAAGGTTAAAAGAGTTTGAAGGTAGCTTCTCCCCTTGCTATAAGGGTATCTTTGAGGTGACCGAGAGATTAACTTTTCCTCTGACATTTTGGAAATTTTCTCCGGAGCTGTGAATTTAAAATAGGCTCTAATTGAATCTACACTTTCAATACTGTTTAACTTTGGAGGAGTTCTGTTATTTGGCAGATAAATGCCACCTTCAACATCTTACAGACAAATGTCACTTCAGAGAGGGAGAGAGAAAGAAAAGAAGACTTCGTAGGAGTTGAACTTTGCGTTCAAAAGGCGTCGTCATTACCATTGTGCTATAATTACACTTCAGAATGGAAGTCACGAACGGAATTGTAAAACCACCCAGGCTGAAGCAACATTCCTCCCTGACAACCGCAAAGAATCAGTGTCCTATCATTAGTGATTGTACAACACGGCTAAACAGATGTCAGCAGTGTACTGTATTATTAGGCTCGAGTTGGTATTATGGTAGATGGTAGAATATTAATGGTAAAAGTTTCGAGAATTACTATCGCACTTGTTCCGATATACTTACATTTATATATCTCATAATTCTTATGCATAGTAGTAAAGTATGTCCCAACTATTCCATGTGTCAAAGAAGGCAAAAAAAAAATTTTTTTATATCTTTTTTTTTTTCTCCATTAATGACTTTTTTGTAAGAAGGGACCCCTGAAAATAAACTAATTACAGGGAGTTCTGACGACAGCGCCAGTGATCTTATATAGGAGAACCCAGCAGTAAATCAATTCACCCACAGCGCCACCTCAAGGGAAATGAAGCATTACATGATAGGCCTTGAGATCTGTGTAATACATACACCTACTAAGTCCTTCAACAACAGAGGAGCTATGTCTAGTTGATCTCTGTTATTGCTAATAGATATATGTGTCAATAAATAATTCCTCTCTGATAATGCAGTATTAAGTAATTGCGCAAAGGGATTGAATGGATGTATTAAATCGTAAGAGATATCCATTTTGATAGGGAAAAACAGATCTTTGGATACTTGTTGTTTTCCCCATGATATTCCAGTACATATTTGGGTAGATTACTTACGCTAGGTTCACACCTGCGTTCGGTTTCCATTCGGGGGGTCCGCTTGGGGACCCCCCCCGAACAGAAACCTAATCTGCTTAAAAAAAGCGGCTACCCATGGAAACCCGCAGACTCCCATAGACTATAATGGGGTCCACCCGGTTTCTGCCCAAAAATGACAAAATGCGGAGAGAAAAGTGCTGCATGCAGCAGTTTCGGGGACGGAAACCCAAAACATGTACCAGGCGCCAATATGAACCCAGCCTAAGCTAAATGCAGCTGAATTCTAGCTCGCTGTGCAGCAGAAAGTGTACTTGCCTTGTCTTACTAAACAGTTTTGAAAGTTGTTTAGAAAAGGGGGTCAAAGGCTTACAAAAAAGGTTTGGTTTATATTGAGCCAAAGTTTAAAATATTGGTCTAAAATAAACCAACCTGTTTGTGATGTAAGGTAGAGTAAATGTCTAATATGTGTAACTAGGTACACCAAATCTTTCACGTCCTGTAACTCTCCTCCAATGAATATACAAATTTTTCATGACCTCTGTAGGTGGTGGATTGTTCACCTCGGGCACCAGAGACGTATGTCTTGGGTCTTTTTCCCAGTCCATGAATTTTCCCAGACTTATTACTTTTAATTTTATCTGTTTTCCTGTCACTCTGTAAAAAAAACAATGTTCTTATGTGAACTTGTGTCCCAAGTCTTTTCACAATCTATCAAAGACCTTAGTGTTTAGAGACAGTACCAAAGAATACAAAAAGCAAATAAAATGATAAGAAAACAAAGTAATCTACACCTATTATCACTGCAATAAATATGAATACAGCTACATATCACCCAAATACATCATCCAAGAATTAAACCAAGTGGCCTACACAAAGAATGGTTAATAGGACATACAGTGCTGGCCAAAAGTATTGGCACCCCTGCAATTCTGTCAGATCATACTCAATTTCTTCCAGAAAATGATTGCAATCACAAATGCTTTGGTAATAATATCTTCATTTAATTTGTCGGCAATGGAAAACCACAAAAAGAATTGTCAAAAAGCCAAATTGGATATAATTCCACACCAAACATAAAAAAGGGGGTGGACAAAAGTATTGGCACCCTTTGAAAAATCAGGTGATTCTTCTCTAATTTGTGTAATTAACAGCACCTGTTACTTACCTGTGGCACATAACAGGTGGTGGCAATAACTAAATCACACTTGCAGCCAGTTGAAATTGATTAAAGTTGACTCAACCTCTGTCCTGTGTACTTGTGTGTACCACATTGAGCATGGAGAAAAGAAAGAAGACCAAAGAACTGTCTGAGGACTTGAGAAGCAAAATTGTGAGGAAGCATGAGCAATCTCAAGGCTACAAGTCCATCTTCAAAGACCTGAATGTTCCTGTGTCTACCGTGCGCAGTGTCATCAAGAAGTTTAAAGCCCATGGCACTGCGGCTAACCTCCCTAGATGTGGACGGAAAAGAAAAATTGACGAGAGATTTCAACGAAAGATTGTGCGGATGGTGGCTAAAGAACCTCTACTAACATCCAAACAAGTTCTAGCTGCCCTGCAGTCCGAGGGTACAACAGTGTCAACCCGTACTATCCGTCGGCGTCTGAATGAAAAGGGACTCTATGGTAGGATACCCAGGAAGACCCCACTTCTGACCCAGAGACATAAAAAAGCCAGGCTGGAGTTTGCTAAAACTTACCTGAGAAAGCCAAAAACTTTTTGGAAGAATGTTCTCTGGTCAGATGAGACAAAAGTAGAGCTTTTTGGGAAAAGGTATCAACATAGAGTTTACTGGAAAAAAAAAAAAGGCCTTCAAAGAAAAGAACACGGTCCCTACAGTCAAACATGGCGGAGGTTCCCTGATGTTTTGGGTTTGCTTTGCTGCCTCTGGCACTGGACTGCTTGACCGTGTGCATGGCATTATGAAGTCTGAAGACTACCAACAAATTTTGCAGCATAATGTAGGGCCCAGTGTGAGAAAGCTGGGTCTCCCTCAGAGGTCATGGGTCTTCCAGCAGGACAATGACCCAAAACACACTTCAAAAAGCACTAGAAAATGGTTTGAGAGAAAGCACTGGAGACTTCTAAAGTGGCCAGCAATGAGTCCAGACCTGAATCCCATAGAACACCTGTGGAGAGATCTCAAAATGGCAGTTTGGAGAAGGCACCCTTCAAATCTCAGGGATCTGGAGAAATTTGCCAAAGAAGAATGGTCTAAAATTCCAGCAGAGCATTGTAAGAAACTCATTGATGGTTACCGGAAGCGGTTGTTCGCAGTTATTTTGCCTAAAGGTTGTGCTACCAAGTATTAGGCTGAGGGTGCCAATACTTTTGTCCGGCCCATTTTTGGAGTTGTGTGTAAAATGATCAATGATTTGACTTTTTTTTCATTCTCTTTTGTGTTTTTTCATTGCAAGCAAAATAAATGAAGATATTATTACCAAAGCATTTGTGATTGCAATCATTTTCTGGAAGAAATTGAGTATTTTCTGACAGAATTGCAGGGGTGCCAATACTTTTGGCCAGCACTGTATAGTAATAATAATGGTAGACTAAATCTGACCTTGTGGCGTGAAGACTGCCTAAGCCCTGACCTGTGCTTCACCTATGATTTTATCAAGAGCTATAGGTAAAACTTACATCAGGGCCCGCCCAGGCTGCAGGGTAATATGTACAATATGTATTCTAGTACGCTTATTACTGAAGGCTCTGTTTGCTATTCTTTATCACAGAAACTCACGTAGGCCCATTGATCTAATTTGAACTTCATTATATCAATTTATTATATATTTGGAATGAAATGTAGCTGTCTTTATATCTATTGCAGTGTTGATAGGAGCCCATAGGTGTCTTGCAAGTGTTGTATCCTGTGTTGTAGCTGACTTTACTTATGATTTTACTTGTACTTAATAAATTGCTTAATAAAGATGAGACATAATTCCCCTAAACTCCTCTTTGATGGTTTTGGCTATTCACAGCTTTTGAAAGTTATTTTTTTAAAGCACATATGGGAGATTTATCAGCTTTCTGGCATAAATGCATTGAACAATACGGCAAATTACCATATTTCTGGACCCCCTGCATACCTACCTAGCACATACACCCAGTATTGGTAAGGGGTTGTTTGGGCCCACCAGATAAAATGATGTTGGGGGCCCATCCTCAAACAATCCCTAGGAAATGGATCATAATACCCTTGAAATTTGGGTGTTTTTTTCTGGATTATTATAGTGTTTGAGCCTGGGTCCACTGGAGGACCTTTTCATATTCTGCTGGACCAGTTCTGCTGCAAATGAGTTGGTTAAAGAAGGTGTGACTTCAGCTAAGCCAAATATGACTAGTTTCACCTGGCATTGTTTGTAGTGTAGCCTTCTATTCATAAGGTATAGCAAAGGCTGCAAATCAGTCTTGAAAACACACAGGCCTTGAGGACACCTCCTTATTGACAACTACTAAAGGTTCTTCAATGAGTCTAGTCCTTCCAAATTTGACGTCCTCTGGCAGCCGTGGGTGGTGTTTCAGGAATTGACTGAGTTCAGGAATCAGCTCCTGATTGCTGTTTCCATTGTGTGACCCTTTGTCTGTTTCTTTGTCTCCCATTTATTTGAAGATGTTGTTTTTATGGTCCCATATACCTGGGCCTTCCGTCCCTTTGTTAACGTATTGTTTCCCAAAGACGAGGCCTGTGTGCCTTTGCGCCATTGTTTACATTGTGCCATCGTTTACATTGTTCTTGTCCCTTACATATTGTATTTGAAAAATCTTTAATAAACATTGATTATACATAATCTATAGGGAGCTACCTAACAAACAGCGCCACTAGGAGCAAGTTCCTCTTTTCCACCAAGTAGGTCTTATTTGCATATTCCTTACCCAGAATTCTTAGCAAGGCATACATAGTCTAAGTAATTGTACCATCTCTCCCTAATGAGACCCCTTCTGACTTTTTTATATCTTACTTTTTATCTAAATTTCACTTTTTTATATCAAAAATAACTTAAGTAAAGACTGAAAAATCATAAAACCCACAGATGTCTCAGAATGATGGAGTGGACTAAATAGATAACTATCCTTCACATTAACAAACCCTTTTAACCATTACATAGACATAATCCATGCCTGAGCTGCACCGTGTGATTTCTTTATTTTTACCAGTGGTGTGATTCATTAACGGATACAAGTGAATTCATTTGCACTTGTGGTGTCTAAGACTTAACTTGGCAAAAACGTTGAAGTGTTGAACCAATTTACTGTTTTCTCCGTCACTCACATTTTTTTTTTTTTCTTTCTTTTTTTTTATTCCACATTTGCTGATCTGCTGACATCCCACGCAGATATATACTTGTCCTTCGCTGACACTGGTTGCTATCCAGAGCGAGATGTTTGTTTTTTGTTTAACATGTACCTATGGTTTTACATAATGTTAGGAACTTGCATACAAACAATTCTCTAATATATTGTCCACTGACACATTGTAATTTTCAGTTAAAGGGAATGTCTTCTGTGTCGGATCTCACTTTTTTATTAATTTGCATATATTTGTATGCATTTGCTAATTGTAGCTATGACTTGCTACATTCCAGGTGTAGAGGTATCTGTATTATAGTGTCTTGACTGGTTATTAATGTCACAGCTCTTCCTGCAGTAGGGTTGGAATACAGTTCTGCAAATATTGGAAGATAAAATACTTATTTCCACAGTCTGTCTTTCAAAAGTCACATTTCATCCTTCCAAATTTCAACATTTTACTAAGCTGACATGTCTTTAACAAGGTGATGTTGACGGTGGTGCATTGTGCATTTTTCTCCTTGTGTTTTCATGCTTCAAATGCTGTCATTATGGAGGACATCACGAGAAGAAAATCTAATTAGTTTTATGTGGATAAGATTTCTCACTTGTGAATTATGTGTTGGATCTCTTTGTTGTTTGCCTGTTCTGTCTGTGCCAATAAGGACATGTCTTTGCTTCTGATGCTTTGTAAATGATTTTCGTTGTGAGTATTACATTCAGATACAGCTAATTAGATGCTTCCTATTGGATTAGTATGCTACATTTAACCTTCCTCGCACTCCCAGGGTGTAGTAATTCTTTTAGAAAAAAAAATCAGGTAACAGGCTGTAAAATTGTTCCTGTGTCAGAAATCTAAAATTATATTATGCAAGGAAATGATATGAGCTGTCTGTGTGCTAAGGAGAAATAGGAGAATTTCTGGAGATGTCTTACTGATGTGTGTCAGACCTTCCCCCACAGTAAGATATCATCAGGACTTAGCTAGCTTCATTGGTGATTACATGACACACAACAAATGTAGAAAAATATAGGCATAGCTTAAAAAATCTGTAATCTTTAATCCAGTTATTGGTAGATATAGAATTTTAGTCCTCTGCAGAATCGGAATCTTCCCACCCTGTGCAGACAGGTAGCCGTCAGTGTGGCAACTCTTTTAGCCATAAGTCTTGCAGCCTCACCACCAACTAATTTTGTACATTAGAGGACTTGCCAACTACCCAATAACGATCCAGCAACAGTGCCCAATTGCCACAATGCGTAATAACAGTGCCAAACCATTTTGCCCTTTTTAAAAGCCTTCCATACAGTCAGCCCCAAAGGTCCCTCTGTCACGTAAAATATACTATTATCCTAAATGGCACAAGGTAGATAGAGGCCTCCATTACAGAGGTTCAGCTCAAGATTTGGTCTCTGGTGAGTTTTGCTGAGGTAGTGGGGAAGAGGAAGCTAGAAGGTGTGAAAGAAGTTTTCTGGAATATAATAATAATAATAGTAATAGTAATTATTATTATTATTATTATTATTATTATTATTATTATATTAATTATAAGATTAAAGAATAAGTGGGCTTTTAAGTATTTTATAATATTTGGAAAATTCCTTTACCTATGGTGCCAACTCTACTGAACACCCCTTCCTGTATGTGAATGACACCTGAGTCTGTAAGGTAGTAGTTCCACAGACTAAAAGTAAGCGGGCCATATACAGATTTCAAGGCTGCTGCAATGTTTGCGTACATTGGTGGGAGGATGCTGATATTTTCCACAATATGATTAAAGCAAATATTATTCATTGTTTTGTCATGGGTTTTTCTCATGCATTAATGAACATTTAATTTCCTAAATAAAAAATAATAATAATATTAGTAATATAGTATTATTGCTACATTGATGTTTTCTGAACAGAACTGAACTTTCGTACATAGGCAACTATCATAATAAAAATATTTCTTAACTCTTCTATGCCAAATCACATGTGATGAAGTCACACGCATGGACAAAATGTAGACATGCGGCTGTAACTTTGACTTTCGACTTTACTCCATTACAAGGCTCCAGTCAATCGATGCAGAAGCACACCATGATGGTTACAATCTCTCATAGTCTTACATGGTTCATGATTGAAGGCATTTTACCAAAACCAGCCCTGCACCCTTAAAAACCTACTTATATTGGTCCTATATTCTGCCAATGTAACCCACCTATAACATGAGGTCACTCTTAGATTTTTTCCTTGGACCACCTTAAGTTCCCAATCTACCCCTGCTTGGTAATATTCCTCTTTGTTCCTTGTGCCCTCTTCATCAGGTCCATGTTGTTACAACCATAGGCAGTTTCATAGTAAAACAGAGCTGAACAGATGGAGGAACCAGGGATATGATTCCGCTTTATGGCTTCTCTCTGCCTGACTTGGCTTTATTGACAAGTCTATCCCTGTTTACATGTATGGAGAAGCCACACAGTGGACTCGTACCCCCATGGCCAGCTTGTTATTAAATTATGGTTACTTAGAAATGCCACAGCATTTCATATTAAATCATACCGCTTTATCAAGAGGGACTTTGTCGGGATTTCATGTTGCCCATGGTTTGTGATGCATGAACCTGAGGACTGGTTTAAAAAAGACCTTTCATCACCTCCACCATCTCCAACTCCTTGCATCCTTCAATAGATTCTGCTCCACTGATCTTGACACAGTTGGATTTTTTTTCTCTATTCCCAACAGCTTCTGCTGCAATACACACTTTCTTTTAGTAAGGAAACAAAGTCTCATTTTAGTCAAATCAAATGTACAGTAAGTCTCCCAAGCATGTGCACATGGCACAATACAAAGGCTAGTCTCGGAAACTGCAGTAAATATTTTATCAAGAATAAGCAGGAAATTGCAACATTTCAGGTCAAAGTCCAATCCAAGGGTTTGTAATTACAGTTAGTCAGAACAACAAATAGTCTGGTTATCTGATGGGACCATGAAGGGGCCAAATAAGTGAAAATGCCAGAAACAAAGAACATTACCTTGGCAGGCTGACACTTTAGCAAGGAAGCTTGTCAGACCTTAAGAGCGGGACTTCTTCAGTACTTGTAATTAGCAGGATCACCACTTATCTCTTCAGGAAGATTAGCATTAGAATTTCTTGGCAACAGATATTTGGGGCTTGTTTACAAGGACTTGTAGATATTACCTTTTCTGTGAATGGAGTTAAAACTGGGTGGATCTGTCCACAAAAATGTAATGCCCATAACCAGCATTTGTCTGCAGCAACATACAATGTTTCTCTGAAAATAAGACCTACCCTGAAAAAAAGACATAGGATGGTCTTTCAGGAACTTTGAGTATGCTTGAAATATAAGCTCTACTCCGAAAATAAGCCCTACTTATAGTTCATTAAAAAAAAAAGTGTTCAGGTAGCTATACTTGTAAAAAAGTAAATAGAATACAGCAGAACAGATACAGTAGACCCTTCATCAAGGAAAGCAAAAACCCCCAAAAGAATTGCACCCTCATAAGAAAGCAGACACCTCCAAAAAAATCGGACATTGACTTTAAGGGAGCTGTCTGTACAAGATGGCGCTAGTGAGATAGTTCTCCACAATAATAAGGGTTGTCTACCGGTAGTGCCGTGATCTCACACACTGATTGGGTAGTCCGGCTGGAATGACTCAGTTGTGGCTGCTTCCGGTCACCAGGGGAAGCCGACTGCTACACTTGGTTGCAGTGGAACATTAATGCAATGGCAAGGGACCTGACAGTCACATGCCTTTGACAGGAGTGACACAGATCCTGTGTGTGAGAGCCCATCCACCATTGGCACTTACAGACTCTAATTATTTTGGATCTGAGGGGGTCTGGTGAGTGGATTGCTGTTCTTGAAAAAAATAAGACATCCCCTGAAAATAAGGCCTAACCCATCTTTCAGAGTAAAAAATAATATTACACCCTTTCTTAGTTTTGGAGAAACACAGTATCATGCTACGGCAATCACTTTGCCGACAAATAAACTGTTTTATTGAATATGAATCTTTTTTAATTCTAGGAATCTTCGTTTGATCCAGAGTCCTTTAAATATACCATTGTATGTGAGAAGCCAAATAATAATCTAGGCAAATTCAAAGGTTACATGTGAGTATAATATGTCTGTATTACAATATTAAGCAAATATCCATTTCCAGGATTCTTCTTTACATGTTCTCATTAGGCCCAAAGGTTGCAAGTTGGATTTTATTCGGAAAGGGAAGGATGGATTAAGGTGGTGGTAAACAAAGTGACTGACATTTAGTTAACTTACTATTCCTACCCTGACAGTGCATTGAAAGCCTTTATTCTATTAGTTACTGCTGTATATGAATAGGGAACCATTCTGATAAATGAACTTCAGGGTATAGCTGTCCTCCACTAGTTTTGCATAAGCACATTTTGGGGGAGGAAAGATTTCTCATTTCTTATGAGAACCATGTCAGATGTGTCCACTTGGCCAACTGGAGTTGTTGAAAAGGCTCTTTGTGAGGCAAATATCTTTTTAGTGGAAGTGGTGGTATCCACTAGTTAAAGGAATTTCTGTCCAATGTGTTCTACCGTACAACTAACAGTCTGCAAAATGCAAAGCTCCATATAGATTCCTATATATCGATCTATTTTCTTAGCAATACAATAGACAAATGAAGAAGCTGCAGTACAATTCTCATTGTGCCGAGCTCTAACTTTATTTGTTTCTATGTTTGATCATTAATTTTCCTTGTGTATTGATGTTAATGTTATTTATCTGAGAAGACTTTGTACCTTCCTTATTATTTTTCGATACTATGCCAGGCACCAATTGTTGTTTTGCTCTCCTCCTAATGTCTCACACAATGAGAAAGCAATAAAATAGTATGTTAAAGGCCATGCTTATAAAAAGGTCTTTATCAGTTGCTCTGTTTTAAAGCAAAGAACCAGGATCCATGGCAAGAATTTAATGTTAATAAATAAAGTGTTTCCCCTCAGTCAAAGATCGAGCACAGGTTCATGTCTCCAAAGTACATCCACATAAACTATGTGCATATGATATATAGTATACATAAAGAGTCACCCTGGGGAAATACACACGTGGACAAAATTGTTGGTACCCCTCGTTTAATGAAAGAAAAGCTCACTATGGTCACAGAAATAACTTGAATCTGACAAAAGTAATAATATATAAAAATTCTATAAAAATGAACAAATGAAAGTCAGACATTGCTTTTCAACCATACTTCAACAGAATTTTTTTTAAAAAGAAAACTCATGAAACAGGCCTGGACAGAAATGATGGTTTCCTTAACTTAATATTTTGTTGCACAACCTTTTGAGGCAATCACTGCAATCAAACGATTCCTGTAACGGTCAATGAGACTTCTGCACCTCTCAGCAGGTATTTTGGCCACTCCTCATGAGCAAACGGCTTCAGTTGTCTCTGGTTTGAAGGGTGCCTTTTCCAGACGGCATGTTTCAGCTCCTTCCAAAGATGCTCAATAGGATTTAGGTCAGGACTCATAGAAGGCCTCTTCAAAGTAGTCCAATGTTTTCTTATTAGCCATTCTTGGATGTTTTTAGCTGTGTGTTTTGGGTCATTATCCTGTTGCAAGACTCATGACCTGCGACTGAGACCAAGCTTTCTGACACTGGGCAGCACATTTCTCTCTAGAATCCCTTGATTGTCTTGAGATTTCATTGTACCCTGCACAGATTCAAGACACCCTGTGCCAGATGCAGCAAAGCAGCCCCAGAACATAAGAGAGCCTCCTCCATGTTTCACAGTAGGGACAGTATAGAATAGTGGTAGCCTCAGTCATCTCATGTAATCTATGGTGCTATCCACTGTACTTTACAATAAAATAGAACCTTACTTGGATTCAATAAAAATATTAAGGCCCCAAATATATTGCAAAGTAGCAGCTTCTATACTCTTAAGAAAAGTGTTAATGGTATGATTTACTAAGCCACAGATTGTGAGAACTGTATGCTGTATTGAGAATAAGAAGATGGCACCTGTGTCACTGCACTGAATTGTGAATTGCTTGAAAATATTATATTTAATGGGACCAATGATGGTAGAGACCGTCTAGATACTTTCTGACTCTCTACTCAAGCTTATTTTTAATTTCCAAAAACATAAATTCATAATCTGCTTACTCTATTAGAATTTCCCACTTAAACTATCTTTATGTGTTACTTATGTCTGTTTATTTGCAGGGATCATAACAATGGACAACGTACAGGATTTGGTACTGAAAGTCTTTTACTTCGAGGATGCACAGTGCGAAATACAGAGGAAGCCATTGGAGTTGTTGTCTATGCAGGTGAGATTACAAATATGGTTGTCCAAGATGCAAACCCATTTTATATACTGGGAATATATTATATTATATATATTGGGGAATTTTGAGTTACAGTAATCGAGGGGAGTTCAGGATCTTCATCTCTTGGCCAGGGGAAATGTGTCTATCATTCTGAAAGGCCTGTCCTGAATTACTCAGACTATCTATTCATTTGTAATACTAAATGTCCCCTGTGGGGGCACTGCAGGAAAATTGAACACTTACCGCCATGGTTCTCCACACATTACAGCTGATTGCTGGGTGTCCTCACACTGGGACACTTTGTGATCAGCCCATTGTCCAGGGACCTGTCTCACCAGCTCACAAGTAAAAAAAAAAACCTTTAATATTTTTTCAATATCTTTTTTATTTGTTTGTAATATAGAAAATGGTAACAAGCACATTAGCCAACATGGTGAATTTTTCAATCCGTATGACCAAAAACTCCAGCAAAAGAAAGTATGTACTTAATACGTTTCCTGACGCTTGACCTTACAAATACATTTATCTTCTATTGTGAAATGGGTGCAGCAAGTCACTTACTGACATTTCTCATTTTACCACCCTTCACATGGGCAAATACTTCCTCATATTTCCTTCAGTGCTTTTTTTAACGTCATTGTGCACATATTAAGAAATAGGTTATTAAGCATATTACGAACTTTCTCAAAATATACTTGTACAAAGTTCAATTATAGCAACAGATTTCCATGGAGAAATTGTTTCATTTAGTCAGAGGCATCAAGTCAACACAATTGCCAGATAGACATACTGGAATTTGCTATGTTCTATCTATCTGTATAAATCTGACTCATTGTTTGCACGTTTATCAATGGTTTCTCCATCACAGATTTATAGGCACACTATTGATATGTGCTTGTACTGTGGATAGGAGAAGCGATCTTCTGGATTGTTCGTTCACAGATCATCTGTATGATGGCCAGACATTGATTTTCTTGCTATATAAATAACTTTTACCTTTAAAAAAAAAAAAAAAAATTGTTGTTGAAGCATAATCCCTTACTTTGGACTTATGATGTGTTAGTACTACACTTTTTTGTAGCTTAAAGGGTTTTTTGGGCAATTAAAAATGATTTTGGTGTGGCTCAGAATGGGTTCAAAATAAAAAAACAAAAAACAAAACAAAAACTCAGAAATACTCACCTTTCTGATCCAGCGCTGACAAGGTTCACCGTCAGTGTCTACTCTCTAGTCCCTCTCAGCACAAACAAAATGTCACTGGTGTAGCCCATGATTGGCTGAGCAGTCATTTTTGGTGATTTGAGTGGGAGAATCAGGGGACTGGTGAGGTGGGACTTGCTTCTTGTATTTTTTAAGCCCAGACTAAAAAGTCTGTAAATACTTCTAAGGCCTTATTCACACAACCATGAATAATGGCCATGTGACGGCTGTTTTTTTGACTAGTCGCCACACGGCTGTTTTAAAACCTGACTATGGGTCTATTCACATGTCTTTTTTTGACAGGCCGATTTTCACAGCTGTTAAAAAAACTGATATGCTCTATTTTTGTTCATTTTAATAGAGATAAAAATAGCCATGTGAATAGACCTATAGACAGTCATAGGTTTTAAAACTGCCATGTTACGGCAGTTCGAGAATTGGCCATTACACGGCCATTGTTCATTGTTGTGTGAATAAGCCTCTTCAATGGACTGACTTGTTAGATTTATATTGATGTAGGTTTGTGACAAAAAGCAAAGTTGTGTGAATCCTGTCTAAGGCCGCTTGCAGACTAGGTCAATGTGCTAAATGGGTTTTTTCCGGATAGCACACTGACCCATTAATTTCAGTTCCGTGTGTGGGCCGTGCTTTCGCAATCCCTATTCACTGAATGAATGGGGACGTGTAAGAATGGCTGGTTCAATAAGGGCCAGCGGCCTGCACACGGGCAATTAGCCTAACTGTTGGTGGATCCCTTGAGTGTATAGCACCAAATGTTCCTTTGGCGCACTATACATAAATTCCTATCTGCGTTCCTGATTATAGGGTTAATAGTCGACCCCTCCACCATCTTTATTATAGCATTCTATGTTTAGCCATCAGGACTGCTGGGAATTGTCATGTGACCCATCTCTGCTCCTCGGAGTGGCACTCAGGAACTTGAAACAGAAGGGAATTGAAGCAAGCTTTCCGCACCCTCCTGAGCTCCAGGCCACAGCTCAGTCAGTATCTTACTTTATCTCCTGTCCCTAATTTTTAGATTTCCAGGAAGGAAATCTGATGTTTAGTATTAGAGACACTCAAGCTGTATTCTCCAATGTCCCAATTACTTTTTGGTGGTGACATTTAGCACTTATACCTGAAATAACCAGATAAGTGCAGTGAACTGTCTTCTCCATAGAAGCCGTGCTCCCTATCTGAATACATGTAATGTATACATTCATTTCCTAATAGTTGTTTTATTTTTATAACCGCGGCTTATCTTGTTCTCCTGTATTCAGGCCTGCTCGGTGGCTGATATCATTATTTCATGATAGTTCCTATCAGTATCCATAGTACTTATTCCTGCTGTAGGCAAGCAGCTAAATGTATTTCTAGTGCCAAGTGAAAATGGTTCATGACTGAAATTAGAGGTAGATAAATTAAGCCTGCTATACCTTGCTGAGATCAAGCAGAGGGCAGCGCATATGCAGTAATGATCACATTTAGTCCACTTGATGAAGCGCTGCAGCAATGTCCAGCTGCTAGCTTCCACGCTGAAGACTCCGGAGGTCTTTTTCCAGCTTACTTACCGATGACCTATTAATGCTTGAACCAATTATAAAAATGAGAAAATGTTAGCTTTAAAAATTCAATTTTTACGGCGTTTCAAAAAAAATTTCCTTCATATAATTTCACTTTATTAATGAATACACTAGTGAAAGTTATACAGGCAGCTTTCTTTAAGGAGTGCTGCCATTCATGCTGGAAAAGCAAGATGTGTTACTCTAGGCAGGGAAGACAGCTAGAAACAAAGTGTTTGCCTCTCTGTCCTCCTCTTTACTACAAACCTGCCTATATTAGATACTAGTTTATAGCTACTCATTCATGTCACATTCCTGAAATGCCTTAAAATAGTTTCTTAGAATTTCTAACAATCTACCCAATAGTAGGGTAAAAAAACGCCCCATACTCACCTGTTCCTTCTTTTGTCATTTTGGTGGTACCTGCTGGTCTTTGCTTACTACCTTAACATATCATTCATGTGACCCCTGTGCTCAGTCACTGGTCCCAGCGGTTACATGCCAAACATGCAGGCATCACAAATGGAGTAGCAGTAGCAGTCACATGAAGAGGTGATTATAGTTTATTATTATTATTATTAACCCCTTCCCTACTTTTGTGCACATGTTTATAAATTTAAAAAAAAATCCTCAAAGGAATAAGTCTTGAGTCATCTTCTTCAAAACAATACTTTTGAAGAGTTAAGTTGCAGGCATGTATGCCATGTGAACCCTCTTGAATTGCTAGGGGCACACACAGAAATGTAGCACATATATGACAATAGGCTCCTACTTGCCACTTTGCAAGTGCATTTACCTATATAGTGGTATTAGGAACCATTCCGGTGACAGGTTCCCCTTGGATTATATGAGACAGACTAATCATCTAGCCTTGTGTTTGGTGATTTAATGATGACTAGCTTAGGACAAGTTAATATTTACAATGCTATGTCATGAGTAATGTATAGCCCTGTAGCCTGAATTATAGATGTGCAAAGACTTCATCACAGAAGTAAACCAGACTAATAAATGTTTGTCTAAAACGTGTACAAAATAGACAAACAATGGAGATGAGCTCACCACTCCCTGGCGGTGCAAACGCAGAGTAACATCAGAAGCATGGCGTCCAAGAACTGGGTCACTATCCAGGCATTATGAATCCACAGTGAAAAGTTGCTCCATTTTCTCAATCAAGTTAAAACATAGGCGCAAATTCTCTATGCCACTTCTGTTGCAAAAAAATTTTTTGTCGCAAAATGCTGTTTTTGCGCCACCTTTGCCATTTCCAAAAAGGGAGCCTGGTGATGAATTGGCTTAAATTATGTCTGAAACTTTCGCCAGCATAGCCCTGCATAATGGGTAGGAATGGGTAATGTTCAATTTCAACATGCCCAATCTTCTTTCTCACAGGACTTAAGCCACCACTAGAGATGTCTGGCAGAGGCTTGCCCCTACATCCCATTGAGAACATATGTACAGTCATGGCCAAAAGTTTTGAGAATGATACAAATATTAATTTTTACAAAGTCTACTGCTTCAGTTTTTCTAATGGCAATTTGCATATACTCCAGAATCTTATAAAGAGTGATCAGCTTAACAGCAATTACTTGCAAAGTCAATATTTGCCTAGAAAATGAACTTTATCCCCCAAAACACATTTCAACATCATTGCAGCCCTGCCTTAAAAGGACCACCTAACATCGTTTCAGTGATTGCTCCATTAACACAGGTGTGGGTGTTGATGAGGACAGGGCTGGAGATCAATCTGTCATGATTAAGTAAGAATGACACCACTGGACACTTTAAAAGGAGGCTGGTGCTTGCCATCATTGTTTCTCTTCTGTTAACCATGGTTATCTCTAAAGAAACACGTGCAGTCATCATTGCACTGCACAAAAATGGCCTAACTGGGAAGAGTATTGCAGCTAGAAAGATTGCACCTCAGTCAACAATCTATCGCATCATCAAGAACTTCAAGGAGAGAGGTTCCATTGGTGCCAAAAAGGCTCCAGGGCGCCCAAGAAAGACCAGCAAGCGGCAGGACCGTCTCTTAAAAGTGTTTCAGCTGCGGGATCGGGCTACCAGCAGTGCAGAGCTTGCTCAGGAATGGCAGCAGGCAGGTGTGAGTGCATCTGCACGCACTGTGAGGCGGAGACTCTTGGAGCAAGGCCTGGTCAAAAGGAGGGCAGCAAAGAAGCCACTTCTCTCCAGAAAAAACATCAGGGACAGACTGATATTCTGCAAAAGGTACAGGGAGTGGACTGCTGAGGACTGGGGTAAAGTCATTTTCTCTGATGAATCCCCTTTTCGATTGTTTGGAACATCTGGAAAACAGCTTATTCGGAGAAGAAGAGGTGAGCGCTACCACCAGTCTTGTCTCATGCCAACTGTAAAGCATCCTGAAACCATTCATGTGTGGGGTTGCTTCTCAGCCAAGGGAATCGGCTCTCTCACAGTCTTGCCTAAAAACACAGCCATGAATAAAGAATGGTACCAGAATGTCCTCCAAGAGCAACTTCTCCCAACCGTCCAAGAGTAGTTTGGCGCTCAACAATGCCTCTTCCAGCATGATGGAGCACCTTGCCATAAAGCAAAGGTGATAACTAAATGGCTCAGGGAACAAAACATAGAGATTTTGGGTCCATGGCCTGGAAACTCCCCAGATCTTAATCCCATTGAGAACTTGTGGTCAATCATCAAGAGACGGGTGGACAAACAAAAACCAACAAATTCAGACAAAATTAAAGCATTGATTCTGCAAGAATGGACTGCTATCAGTCAGGATTTGGTCCAGAAGTTGATTGAGAGCATGCCAGGGAGAATTGCAGAGGTCCTGAAGAAGAAGGGTCAACACTGCAAATATTGACTTGCTGCATTAACTCATTCTAACTGTCAATATAAGCTTCTGTTACTCATAATATGAATGCAATTATATTTCTGTATGTGATAAAAACATCTGACAAACACACATAAAAACCAGAGGGCAGCAGATCATGAGAAAATATAATATTTGTGTTATTCTCAAAACTTTTGGCCATGACTGTACAGTGTGCATGATGGGAGGGAGGAAGGAAAACAGTAGCTGTGGGTTGAAATTTTATTAAAGACCTAGTTATTTCTAAAATGATTCGGTAAATTAAGCAAAATTAGAAGTTTCTTTTTAGAGTTTTTGTTGTAGCTGATTCTTATATAGCATATATTTGATCAAATGTAAAATCTGGATTGAATGTATAATGAATTCTAAAATAATTTTCATAAGTCTTAAATCCACAATAGTTATGTTATAATTAGACAAGTAATCTAGATTTGAGTCTCTTGAAGAAGAAAAACGTCTTAAAAAAACAGGCTGTCGGGCGACATGCAAATCTTGCTATAAAAGTTGCTTTATTGGGTCAAAATGGTTAATTAAAAGACTTGATTGTTCTTGATTGCTAAGAAACAGCAGGCGGCTCCATGCTGAGACCGCTGTGTAAAATGCATTCATATAGTAAGATATTTATTAAAATCCTGCTATTTGTATCTTTTCTCCCCAAGGGCATGAGACCAAGGCGATGCTGAACAACAGTGGTCCACGTTACAAGCGTAGCAAACTGGAAAGACGGATGAATATCAATGTATTTTTCTGTGTTGGCATCCTCATCATCATGTGCCTCATTGGAGCTATAGGTTAATATTTTACAACTTTTTTTTTACATTTAGCCTGTTTTCTGTTTAGTCATACACCTTTTTAATTATTCTGTATTTATAATCTAAATACATTTTTAGACAGATTATGGCAGAAGTATTTCGCATTTCCTATCAAAGACAGACTATGAAGTAGAATAAGCTTTGTGAACAGTGTCTAGGAATAGAGATTTTTAAAGTAAAAAAAAAGTATGATTCACTAAATATTCAAGGAAACCTGTCACATGGAAAATGCAGTATATTACAGAAGTAGCATATTACAGAACAGGAGGAGTTTAACAGATTGATATATAGTTTTGTGGGAAAAGATTCTGTCGACTTGTTTTTTTTTTTTTTTTTCTGGTTTTGCTTTCGCTTGCGTTCCCTCGGACCTCTGCCTGGGTTCTTGGCCTCTGTTCTTTTTGTTTGTTTGTGTTTGTCCAACCTGTCATTTATCTATTGAAATCTCTGCTCTTTCTATGTTGAGAAGTCAAGGGGGGGCGGTCCTATCAGTGACTGACAGCTAGCTCTGTATGTAGAGACACTGAGGGAAGTCTGTCAATAGCTAGGTAGGCTTCATGGTGTAAAATTTAAAATTTGTGGGTTGCAGACATTTATAGTAATATTCTTTATACTGATCTTTTTCCACAACACTCTTTATCAGTCAGCTTGGCTTGACTGCCCTATGACATGGTTTCAGGTTGCTTTACAGTTGGCTGGCGCTGGTGGTGCGCTCACCTCTTCTTCTCCGTAGCTGTTTTCCAGTGTTCCACAATCGGGGGATTCATCAGGGAAATGACTTTCCCCAGCCTCGCGTCCCTGCCCCTTTTTGCGTTTTATGGGGTTCCCCCCGTTGTTTTTTTTGGGGGGGGGGGTTTCTTTTCTGCCCCCCTCGGGCCCGCGCCCCCCCCCCAGGCCCCCCCCCCCCCGGCGGGCGGATGCCCCCCCCCCTGCCTGCTGCCATTCCTCAGCAGCTCTGCCTGCTGGTAGCCCGATCCCGCAGCTGAACACTTTTGGCGGTCCTGCCGCTTGCTGGTCTTCGGGCGCCCTGGCCTTTGCCGGGGGGGGGGGGGGGGGGGGGGGGGGGGGGGGGGGGGCGGGCCGGGGGGGGGGGGGGGGGGGGGTTGGGGTGTGGTTGTTGGGGGGTTGGGGGCCTGGGGGGGGCCCCCCGCGCATATTGTACTACATTTTCCATGTGACTGGTTCCCTTTACAGTTTCAATTACTTTTAAATCCACTCCTGGTTTTGGCTCAAAAAACTACACCAAAAACTTAATATGTGATTTTAGCCTTACAAGTCATATGCCACAAAGAATATTTATCCTCTTTCCATAGTATAGAGCCGTGGTGGCAAACCTATGGCACGCGTGCCAGAGTTGGCACTCAGAGCCCACTCTGTGGGCACCCACCTGTGGAGCAAATTGTACTGTGTGGGGGCCACTTTGCAGCAGATTGTATTGTGTGGGGGACCACTGTGGATAACTCCGTAATAACATTGTACGGTCACTATAAAACACATCTGTGCGATGTAAATAGTGAAAATCATTTGTTCAAAATTATGGCAAATGCAGTACAAAGTTATTTGTATTATTGAAAGCTCTGTAAACTCCAATTCACACAACTGTATTTTGCGGGTCTGTAACTGTCCGCAATTGTGGATCCACACAGTATTTATTAAGGTTAAATTGCTGTGTTGTCAGTTTGCGATAAATTAGTGGGTTTTGGGTTGCAGTTAGTGCACTCGGTCTCTAAAAGGTTTGCCATCACTGGTATAGAGGATAAGTAGCCAATCAATGGGGGTCTGACCACTGAGAATGGGTGTGTTTTTCCCCCCATTGTAAATGCAGCCTAAATGCAGCTGGGAAGAATGTAGGCATGCCCCATGTTGGATGGGACGCATCCATGCTCCCATTCACTTCTATGGGAGCGCTGAAGATAGCTGAAGTACAACACATGGATGCGTCACATCCAGCAACAGGAGCATCTACATTCACTCTGGCTGCAGTCAGGCTGAATTCACAATGAGGGTTCAACACCCCCCTTCTCAGGATCAGTGGGGGTGTCAGAGGTTAAACCAATCAGCTATTTATCCTCTATCATATAAATGCAGGATAAATGTTTTTCATGGGACATACTGTATCTGTATTATATATCTGTATTAAACAGAGGACAGGACATATTTAGCGCTTTCTGACTGCAATGAGGATCAGTTGTAGGTTTTGGGTGTTGATCATGCTTTTTTCTAGAAGCAGACATCCCTTGTCCATGTACTGTAGGTTAGGTTATCCACTTAAATTGGGATGAGCTGCACTATTATAAACAGCCTAAAGACTAACTGGCATAGTTGTTTTTTTAATTTAAAAAAATATATATATATATTTTATATTATCATCATTTTATTGGCTAAAATTTTCTAAAATATTATTTGTTTTTCAGGTCATGGCCTTTGGTATCGCAAGTTTCTAATACATCCTTTATTTGATGTTCCAAATTCTGATGGAAGTTATACTGCGCCAGCTCTTGCTGGTTTTTACATGTTCCTTACTATGATTATCCTGCTACAGGTAAGTCGATTTTATTCATTTGTAAACCACTTTTCCCTTTCGTTCGTGACCTGGGTCATTACACATGTTTTCCAAGGGAAGAACCTCCAATAGTTTAATCCCCTTTATGGCTCATTCCTCTAAATTCTCACATACAATGATATGTTTTATTTTAATGTCGCTAGCCTTTATAGACACTGAAATGAAACCATGTTTTCTTACAGATCTTGATTCCAATTTCTCTATATGTATCGATTGAACTGGTGAAACTTGGCCAGATCTTCTTTATACATAATGACCTTGATCTATATGATGAAGAGATTGACTTATCCGTGCAGTGTCGGGCATTAAACATCACAGAGGATCTTGGACAAATCCAGTACATCTTCTCAGACAAAACTGGTACTTTGACAGAAAATAAAATGGTGTTTCGCAGATGCACAATTGTAGGAAATGAGTTTTCACATCAGGAAAATGGTGAGTTATTGCTGCCATTACAAGGAGCAAACAACCTAACCTGGCTGTATGAAATTTATGGAGAATCAGCATCTCTTTACTTGGGGTTTGAGAGAGGAGTAGTATAGAAAATTATAGACCTCTTAACTGCTATTCCCTTTACTCTACACCATTTCCTATCCATGACTATGTTTTCTTACTGAATTAGTGGGAAATGTCTTAGCTTTCTTAAGGAGGATCATGTCATCCCTCCAGGTTGTTTTAGTTCATACAGTGCTGGCCAAAAGTATTGGCACCCCTGCAATTCTGTCAGATAATACTCAATTTCTTCCAGAAAATGATTGCAATCACAAATGCTTTGGTAATAACATCTTCATTTATTTTGCTTGCAATGAAAAAACACAAAAGAGAATGAAAAAAAAAAGTCAAATCATTGATCATTTTACACAAAACTCCAAAAATGGGCCGGACAAAAGTATTGGCACCCTCAGCCTAATACTTGGTAGCACAACCTTTAGACAAAATAACTGCGAACAACCGCTTCCGGTAACCATCAATGAGTTTCTTACAATGCTCTGCTGGAATTTTAGACCATTCTTCTTTGGCAAATTTCTCCAGGTCCCTGAGATTTGAAGGGTGCCTTCTCCAAACTGCCATTTTGAGATCTCTCCACAGGTGTTCTATGGGATTCAGGTCTGGACTCATTGCTGGCCACTTTAGAAGTCTCCAGTGCTTTCTCTCAAACCATTTTCTAGTGCTTTTTGAAGTGTGTTTTGGGTCATTGTCCTGCTGGAAGACCCATGACCTCTGAGGGAGACCCAGCTTTCTCACACTGGGCCCTACATTATGCTGCAAAATTTGTTGGTAGTCTTCAGACTTCATAATGCCATGCACACGGTCAAGCAGTCCAGTGCCAGAGGCAGCAAAGCAACCCCAAAACATCCGGGAACCTCCGCCATGTTTGACTGTAGGGACCGTGTTCATTTCTTTGAAGGCCTCTTTTTTTTTCCTGTAAACTCTATGTTGATGCCGTTTCCCAAAAAGCTCTACTTTTGTCTCATCTGACCAGAGAACATTCTTCCAAAAAGTTTTTGGCTTTCTCAGGTAAGTTTTGGCAAACTCCAGCCTGGCTTTTTTATGTCTCTGGGTCAGAAGTGGAGTCTTCCTGGGTATCCTACCATAGAGTCCCTTTTCATTCAGACGCCGACGGATAGTACGGGTTGACACTGTTGTACCCTCGGACTGCAGGGCAGCTAGAACTTGTTTGGATGTTAGTCGAGGTTCTTTAGCCACCATCCGCACAATCTTTCGTTGAAATCTCTCGTCAATTTTTCTTTTCCGTCCACATCTAGGGAGGTTAGCTGCAGTGCCATGGGCTTTAAACTTCTTGATGACACTGTGCACGGTAGACACAGGAACATTCAGGTCTTTGGAGATGGACTTGTAGCCTTGAGATTGCTCATGCTTCCTCACAATTTTGCTTCTCAAGTCCTCAGACAGTTCTTTGGTCTTCTTTCTTTTCTCCATGCTCAATGTGGTACACACAAGGACACAGGACAGAGGTTGAGTCAACTTTAATCCATTTCAACTGGCTACAAGTGTGATTTAGTTATTGCCACCACCTGTTATGTGCCACAGGTAAGTAACAGTTGCTGTTAATTACACAAATTAGAGAAGCATCACCTGATTTTTCAAAGGGTGCCAATACTTTTGTCCACCCCCTTTTTATGTTTGGTGTGGAATTATATCCAATTTGGCTTTTTGACAATTCTTTTTGTGGTTTTCCATTGAAGACGAATTAAATGAAGATATTATTACCAAAGCATTTGTGATTGCAATCATTTTCTGGAAGAAATTGAGTATTATCTGACAGAATTGCAGGGGTGCCAATATTTTTGGCCAGCACTGTACTTGCATTTCCCATTAAATCATTTTTGAGCATCTTTTATTAGAACTCTACAGTTTTGCCATTCCTTTGCTATTACTCCTGAAAATGTATGAAAAACATACTGGGTGTCACTATTCCACTTGTCAAGGGGGTGAGTCCAACATTGACAGCACTGATTGGACAATCAGCGTGTAGGAACACACCCAGAGCTGGTAGCATCCACTTGGCAATTTTTCAAATACATTTCTAGAAGGAATAGCACAATGCACAGTTCAAAGAAAAGAACTTCAGAATTGTTACATTATAGTGAATACAAGTACTTATTACAGCAGACATATTCGGAGAGATGACAGATTCTCTTTAATGTAATCTTCTCCTACTTCATTAATTTCTTGTAATACTTTACTTTTATACCATATCCTCAACAACTGTGGCGATCAGCTTTTCCATTCTTTAGTTTGCTAGTGGATCTAGCATAAAAGACATATTGTCTGCGTTCTCATTTTCTGGTGGTAGATAAATATACCAAATCTAAATAGACAAAAGTATAACAGATGTTTTAAGTGTCTGTAATAGCTTTGCCTCCCTTACTGTGAGACACAGTTGAGCAGAAGTTTTCTATAATCACAATGTGTCTCTTGTCATAAAACAAACTCAAGAGATTATCAAGAAATTCTGTTTCACATCTTTTTTTTTAACAAGTCAGCCATACAGAGGACAAGTCCACATTTCCAGCCATGCTTTTAATTAGCAAATGAATATTATGTTCATTTCTTATTCACAGCAAAACGTCTGGAAACTTACACAGAAGAAGAATTTGATGATGAAGATCTGACACGATTCAGAAACTTTCCAATAGACACCCGAGCTGAAGATAACCAGTCCACCATGAGGCATAAAGGCACCAGAGCTCTGAGACGGTCCCAGAGCGCACGACCAAATATCCAAGGACACTTCAGAAAAAAAATCAGAAGGACGTTTTGACATTTCCCAAGTGGCTTTTAGCAGCCCTATTGTAAGTTTGTTTTTTTGTTTTTTTAAACATATCATACATTGTTCGAAAGCTGTTTACATGTTTAGGCCACAGATATTCCTCCTAATCTCCCCCATACACATGCAAACTTAGTTTAACTTAGCTTGCACATGATTTTCACCGACGATCAAAACTAATCCTTCGTTCATCCTAAAAAAGCAAGGCTCAGTACTAGTTACCCCTAAGTTAATTATTGTAACCTATTTGTGTCAAGGGCGAACATAGGCAGCATGGTAGCTAAGTGGTTAGCACTATGTTCTTTCAGGGCTGGAGTCATGGGTCTTTCCTCTATCCATTAGTGTCAGCAGTAGTCAGAAGCTTCACTGGGACACTATGAATGGCATCATCTCCACCATGCTAGCTAAGCTGACATGCACAGGATTCTGTCTATGTAGACTGGGTTAGCCAATAGGGTAGTTATGTAATATGTGACTTTACAGGTAAAGTTTTTTTTGGGTACAGAATATAAATCGCAGGGAAGACAACCAGAGTCAACTAGTGCTTTCTTGATGCAACATTTAGCAGCATGGCAGATATCTATTGAATATATAATGCAGCTTCTCTCAAAACGCATCGCCTTTACTAGCTTCATGAGCACTATTGAGGATGCGTAAATATCCTTATAATGAATGCATTATAGAAGTCAAAGGTAAAAGTGACACAAAAAAGTAAAATCTACAGCCAGACTAAAACTGCCTCAGACCCATAGCACTTGTAAATGTAGTTTGTACATAAAAGCGTCACAACTTCTTCTTTCATTAATATTGTATAACTGGGGACTATGCCAAAAACAGCAGCAGCCAAACCACAATGCAAGTAACCTGGCTTTAAAGCGTAACTAAACTTTCGAACAAATTTTGATTTTCTGCCAGCATTTGTGTAATTAATACATTTTGTAATATTTTGGCTCCTTTCCATGAAGTTCTGGGCTGAAATCCACTTTCTGTCTCCTCTGTATTCTTTCTTCTGTTACTGGCAGTAGAAATCCTTACTGCTTTTGACTGTAACTATGGGGGAGTACAGGTGTAATACATAGAAGGTGGGGCTGGTGGGAGGTCACTTCAGACACATATCTCGGGCATGATATGACATAGAACTGTGGTTCTGGTGTCATATCAAAGATGATATTTTCACCAAGATACACCAAGGACAGGTGAGATTGAGATATTTATATGCAGCTGCTTCCAATCCTGACTGTGTTTTTAAACTGGGTATATCTCTGGACATAATAAAAGTAGAACTGCAAGAATGTCATCTTTCATATGATGGGAGAACCACGGTTCTACATTTTATAATGGCTGAGATATTAGTGTTTGAAATGACCTATCCTTTACCAGCCTCAGCTTCTCTATATTACACCCGTTCTCCCCCTTACTTGCAGAGGAAAAGGAGCCAAAATCCATTAATAAAGAATATGACAAAATGTATTTATGACACAAATGCTGCCACAAAATGAAAAGTTTAGGTACACTTTAAATTGGCCTTTTAGATAGTCGTCATCTCTTCTAATCTTCCCATAAAAATGCAGGCTTGGATCATCCCAAGAGTACCTGTTTATGGGGGAATGTTTAAACCTCAACTAAAACCTCCCAAAAAATTTAACATAAATCTTAAATAATAAATGAATCATTTTATGTAGTATTCATTGTACAGTTCACAACTTTCTTCTTGGCTCCCTTCTCATGGATGAATCCAGCTGTAGCCTGGGTGCACACATCATGGTGGCATGCCATGCAGGCAAAAATGCAAGCACTTTACTGTGACTTTTTGGCATTTTTTGGCTGTGTGTTTTTTTACAGTTAAAACACATTTAGTTTAATATTTTTTACCTGTAAAAATCACTCGGCCAATGACACACAACATGTAACCCCAGCCGAAAGCAGAAAAGTTTCTAGAAGTCAGATCTTAGCAATTTGCAAGAAACACCTGTTATCGGAGACAATGCCATTCTTCTTAAGCAATCGCCTGTTTAGTCCTCATTACTTTTGTAATTAACAACAAAGGACTTCTGTCAAGACTTTCTAAAATGCGAGCCGGCTGCAGTAATGACACATTTTAATTAAAACAAACTCCGTCTTCTTGGGCACAGTCTGTAAGTGTATAGTCTGTAAGCACACGACTGCCTTCACAAGATCACTTCTATCTCCATTATGTAATTAAAAGGCATTCTATGAATGAACCGTGCATCGCTAAATGAAGCATTTCCAAGTCAACAAGCCAAAGCCTGACACTTTTCTAGTCAGTCTGTCTAAGTGCTATATGATGGACTGCAGCATTTTAGAGTGATGAATCACGCGTGCCCTCGGTATGGTTTGGCCCTATTTACAAATTGCTTTGATCCAATGCTCCGTAATTTCTTTAATTATGTTATGGATCTCTGCTGGTTTTTGGAAGAGATCCATAGATTATCTAATGGAAGCACCAGGGCAATCCTCATCTACTATTATTACTACAAAATCTTGCTTGAAACTCCCATACTAGCATTATCTTATATTTAGAAATATTGTGGAGTCCCTGGAGACTTCTTTCTATGATTACGTTACTACACGTTTCAGGCATCAGAACTTTTTTGATCATGACCGCTACTAATGTGTACTATTTTACAGCTCCTATAGAGACCCATGGATAGCAAATGTACTTCTTTATATAGTAATGAGTGGACAAAACTATAGTCATAGCATGTGCCATGGGGCTCAATGGCTATATATAGTCACTCTGCATTTGCAATATGGTAGCCTAATGTAGCTCTATTAAATGGGCTCAACTGTGTGCAGAAGATCTGATATAAGATGTTACTATCTATCCTATGGTTGTTGCTCAAGGAAAAGCATTTATTCTCCGATATATTAATGCAGTTCAGATTACTGTCAACAAGGTGAGGGGCCATTGGTGTGGCCCCATGAATTCATGTCCTTGAATACCCAGCTTCTATATCTCTACATTACAACTGCTAACCATGCTAATTGTTACCCAGGTTCCTTAAAAACGTATGAATAAGAACAAAATTAATTTGTTTGACAGAAAAGGGTAATAAAATGACCCTATTTGCTCAGTAATGCTATTGTTTGTGTCTAGAGCCGGTCATGAGCATTAGATAGCTACTAGAAGCTTGTTCAGATGACAGCTATCCTCCCTCAATCCCTTCAATTCCACATATATTGTAAATTCAGGGAGGGGACAAAAACACTACCAGACACCTCTGGTGGCAGCTTGTCTTCTGAGAACAAAAGGATTGGGTATGTTGAAATCCAACAGCCTGATCTTTATCTCTCTCAACCTCTGTTGTTGGGAGGAAGTCAGGAATCATTTATTGAAATGTGGATGTTCAAAAATGAAATTTTAAGGGGGTTTTGTAGGTTTTTAAAATTGATGGTCTATCCTTATATTGGTGGGGATCTTACTGTCGGAACCCCTAAAAATGAGCCATGGTGCTTGTGCAAGGAGTGCTGCAGCCTCTTTATTGTTCACTTGTTGGAAGCATTTTTACTTAGAACGCCATATTCTTTATTATGGCTATATTGAGTATTGTAGCTTTGTATCATTTAAGTGAATGGGAGAGCACCAAAATACTCAGAAGAACTGCTATGAACAATATGGCGTAAGTAAAGTCGCTCACAGGTTGTAAACCATGAAGAGGCTGCGGTCGCTTCAAAAATGATCTAAAATTGATGGATTATTTTAAAGTCAGGCCATCAAATTTAAGAACTGGTATAATTGGTATAATCCCTTAACCATAACCACAGCTATCCATGTATGTATGAAATATCATACCTACCCATCAGCTCATCCTCTACATATGTATAAAATCATAAAGTTAGTTTGGGAACTTTATTGCCTCTATTATCTAGCATTCTACTTATTTTTCTATTCAAAGTAAAATATAAATTTGAGCAATGAAGGAGCGGGTGAAATGTTTTTTACATTATGATTAGTTCTGAGTAACTGCATTTCCCATCTGCTGAATGCAAATCGCTATAATACAGCTGAGAGATTATTCTTGAGGCTTCATTGCTTTGCAATGTTTAGTTTTTCTTTTTACTAACAACATTTATATCTCCGGTGCCATTAAATGTTTAATTTTGGGGCCTTTGAGAAACTTCATCCTTCACCAAACTTCAGACTTCACTCATAAAGAAATAAACCACCTTAAGATAAAATTAATGTTAGGCAATAAAAAAAAGTTAAAGCATATCAATGCTGAAATAATAAAATGTTTGCTATGCTCAGGAATGGCTCTCTTCGGTCTCGACAGTATTTCGCTTAGAGTATTGTGAGAGCTGTAAATGGTAACCATAGTTGGCCATCTTGAAGCCCTTGAGCCTTAGTCTTTTGTTCACTCAAGTACCAACCTACCTATGATTAAAGTGCAAGAAGTGTTCCTTAGAAATAACCTAAGTGGGGTACCCTCCTAAATGGGATAAGGTAATACCATTGCACACCTTTCTTCTATTCATTTGGAGGAGAGAATAGCAATGTGACCCATTTTTCTTGGGGAGTAGTAGACTTTGAATGTCACAGTCTGTCCATTGATAGTAGAAGTAGGGTAATATGGGCTAGTTCCCTTCCTCCTAAACTGCCTATACACCTTTAATGGCTATACGTGTATTTTGCCAACAACTTTTCCTCCCACATACACATCCATCGATGGAGAACGGGTTCATTAAGGAGATGGGAATAAATCACTGATGGACATCTCTAGAGGCAGTTTATCTCCTGAAGAACAAAGGATCAGACACTATTACGTTCAACATGCCCAGTTTTTCTTGTATGTTGGAGGAGAGACAGGAGGCCCCATACCATAAGTTAGTCAACTAGTCCCACGAAAATTAGTTTTATGTACTTTTCTGTTATGTGTATGGGGGTCTTTACAGGAGCTTCTTGTAGGATGTAGACATGTAAAATTCTTGCATTCTTCAATAGAAGGTGCAGTCTTAGAAAAGTAAGTAATAAAACATACAGTTTTGGAAGATAAAGGGTATTTAATAGTGCATCCTGAGGTCCATCTATAGGAAATTTTACCTGGTTACTGAATACATTAATTTGACTTGCTTTTTCCATTAAAATCTATGCCTTTCTCTATTCCATGAGAAGGAGTGGGCTTTTCAAGAATAATATATACATTATAATATTGTATATGAATGCACATATTATGTTGGAAAAAAAAATGCACAATAACATCGGAGCAAAAATCATCCTCTATATTCTGGAAATTTCTCTTCTTTGGTCCAACGTGTCCGATTTTGCTATAGCAAAAGTAGATGAGACCATGTCAGTCCGTTAATTATCGACTATATAAAAATAACATCTGTTCTAAAAACAAACTGTGAATGCTGGACAAGTTCCAGAGAACAAGTAATGAAATCTACTCTATCCAGATGCCAGCTACAAGACAAATGCTGCTAATTGGGATAGAGTCAAGCAGAGAAAAAATGAAGAAAATAAAGGGAAGCTGCACACTATTAGAATCGTACGGCCTAAAAATACCCATTCTTCCCGTATCTTGTTTATGTTTCTGCATAGCACTTCATTGTAACACTGACTTTTCAGCAGTCAAATTGTCGTTACGTTGAGACATCTTGTCAGCACCATTGGGAAATAAGAGGTCTCTGTTTATGTGTGTTTCAGTTTATGAATGCATAAAGACAGTTTGTGAAGGATGGAAAAAAAAAAAACAACAACAATAATTGGAGTTTTCTATTTCGTTTCAGGAAAAAGACGTAACCCCTGATCAGATGCTGTTAAAGAAGGTCAGAGAAGCATCAGTCCAAATTGAAACGCTGTCTCAATTTAAGCCACAAAGCAGCGCCAGACCTTCAAGTTCTCCATATATTGATTTCTTCCTGGCTTTGGCGATCTGCAATACAGTAGTGGTCTCCACAGCAACTGAGCCAAGGCAAAGGGTAGGCCCGATGGACATTTAGATGACTGCCCTTTATCCTCTATTCATAATCATCAGAAGGCTGACATTGAACTGCATTGTTCTTTATATCTATATCTTCTTATCCCAGAATTGCAATAGTTATACTTTATTAAGTTTAAAGAAAAATCTGATAAGTATACCCGAAATACATATGATACAATATATTACAATATATATTAAAACATAATTGAAAGCTAGTCTAAAATGTGTACATACATCTCAGTTTTTATATACAGATGTAGCAGAGTTAACCCAACTGCTGCAACATTATATCACAGAAGACAAGAAAAACAATGAAAAGTCATTGAAAATGTTTTCGTCTTCTGTGATAAGATATGAAGCAGCAGCAGTTTAACCAATTGCAGAAGTTCGGGTTAACCCTGCTACATCTGTGTGTATGTGTATACATGTGTACACACATATATATATATATATATATTATATATATATATATAAACTCTGTTACATCTGTCTGTGCGTGTGTATATGTATACAGTACAGACCAAAAGTTTGGACACACCTTCTCATTCCAAGAGTTTTCTGTATTTTCATGACTATAAAAATTGTAGATTCACACTGAAGGCATCAAAACTATGAATTAACACATGTGGAATTATATACTTGACAAAAAAGTGTAAAACAACTGAAAATATGTCTTATATTCTAGGTTCTTCAAAGTAGCCACCTTTTGCTTTGATTACTGCTTTGCACACTCTTGGCATTCTCTTGATGAGCCTCAAGAGGTAGTCACCTGAAATGGTTTTCACTTCACAGGTGTGCCCTGTCAGGTTTAATAAGTGGGATTTCTTGCCTTATAAATGGGGTTGGGACCATCAGTTGTGTTGTTCAGAAGTCAGGTGGATACAAAGCTGATAGTCCTACTGAATGGAGTGTTAGAATTTGTATTATGGCAAGAAAAAAGCAGCTAAGTAAAGAAAAACGAGTGGCCATCATTACTTTAAGAAATGAAGGTCAGTCAGTCCGAAAAATTGGGAAAACTTTGAAAGTGTCCCCAAGTGCAGTGGCCAAAGCCATCAAGCGCTACAAAGAAACTGGCTCACATGTGGACCGCTCCAGGAAAGGAAGACCAAGAGTCACCTCTGCTGCGGAGGATAAGTTCATCCAAGTCACCAGCCTCAGAAATCGCAGGTTAACAGCAGCTCAGATTAGAGACCAGGTCAATGCCACACAGAGTTCTAGCAGAAGACACATCTCTATAACAACTGTTAAGAGGAGACTGTGTGCAGCAGGCCTTCATGGTAAAATAGCTGCTAGGAAACCACTGCTAAGGACAGGCAACAAGCAGAAGAGACTTGTTTGGGCTAAATAACACAAGGAATGGACATTAGACCTGTGGAAATCTGTGCTTTGGTCTGATGAGTCCAAATTTGAGATCTTTGGTTCCAACCACCATGTCTTTGTGCGACGCAGAAAAGGTGAACGAATGGACTCTACATGCCTGGTTCCCACCGTGAAGCATGGAGGAGGAGGTGTGATGGTGTGGGGGTGCTTTGCTGGTGACACTGTTGGGGATTTATTCAAAATTGAAGGAATACTGAACCAGCATGGTTGCCACAGCATCTTGCAGCAGCATGCTATTCCATCCGGTTTGTGTTTAGTTGGACCATCATTTATTTTTCAACAGGACAATGACCCCAAACACACCTCCAGACTGTGTAAGGGCTATTTGACCAAGAAGGAGAGTGATGGGGTGCTACGACAGATGACCTGGCCTCCACAGTCACCAGACCTGAACCCAATCGAGATCGTTTGGGGTGAGCTGGACCGCAGAGTGAAGGCAAAAGGGCCAACAAGAGCTAAGCATCTCTGGGAACTCCTTCAAGACTGTTGGAAGACCATTTCAGGTGACTACCTCTTGAAGCTCATAAAGAGAATGCCAAGAGTGTGCAAAGCAGTAATCAAAGCAAAAGGTGGCTACTTTGAAGAACCTAGAATATAAGACATATTTTCAGTTGTTTCACACTTTTTTGTTAAGTATATAATTCCACATGTGTTAATTCATAGTTTTGATGCCTTCAGTGTAAATCTACAATTTTTATAGTCATGAAAATATAGAAAACTCTTGGAATGAGAAGGTGTGTCCAAACTTTTGGTCTGTACTGTATATATATATATATATATATATATATATATTGCTACATCTGTGTGTTTTGAACTTGGTCTTTCTCTGGTTTCTTATTTCATATTTCTGTTTCTAGCTATTAACAGTACTTCTATGTGTTGCATTTTAAGGTTACCTTGCCTCCACTGCTTAAGCCATCAGCATCATCTTTGGAGAAGTTTCAGTATTTGTTCCAAAGGCTAAAGATGTTGCGAGTCAGCCAGTCGCCCTCTTCTACTCCCCCTAGTTCTGACCCTGCAACTCCATGCAGTACAAAGAAAAACCAAGTCAGTCCAGATAACACCCCTCGATCTAGTCCAGGTGAAGCAGAAAATCAAAGCAACGAGAGAGAAGATTCTTCAGTAAGCAAGAACAGCAATGACAACTGTATTGATGAAATGATTCCCACTGTTGGTGTATTCCATATAGAAGATGAATTCCTATATGAGGCAGAGAGTCCTGATGAAGCTGCACTGGTACATGCTGCAAGAGCATATAGCTTTACCCTAATGTCACGTACCCCAGAACAGGTAACAATACGACTACCACAGGGCACCCTTCTCACCTTTGAACTTCTCTATACCTTGGGATTTGACTCTGTGAGGAAAAGAATGTCCGTGGTTGTACGTCACCCAATAACAAGAGAGATAATTGTATACACTAAAGGAGCTGACTCTGTGATCATGGATTTATTAGATGACCCAGCCAAAGGTAAGCACCACCAAAATATTGTTTTATACTACTGTATTTATACCTCTTATATGGCTGAAGTGGTTTGGTTAGTCCTATCCTAGATTTCTGAAAGGCTGATCATCTTAGTTATGCAGCAGTCACAGAGATGGGGCTTTACAATATCCAATATGTCATATTCCAAATAATCAACTGTATTAAAGGAGTTGTCTCATGGAGACAACCCATGTCCAAATGGTATGTGACTTACTATGGCATTTTGCCATTACAGATAGGATCCCCAGCTCAGGAACCCCATCCATAAGCCAAAAGGGAGAGCTACTCTGTACAAATGGCTCCTCTTTTGGCAGACTTAAATGGTACTTGTATTATAAGGATGGGCAGTAGTCTGATTGACAAAGCTTCTATAATATATGGGGCTCCCAGTACAGAATTTTCATCTATTAGCCTGGGCATTAAGCACAAAGTATCTCTTTGGAGGACCCTCTTTGTTTGTGCATTACACAGGAAGTCAGTTAATTGTATTTTTCCTGCAGAGGCGCTATAGTTCAGTTACGCAATTATTGTGGGGGTCCACCATTACAGTGATTGATGTGGTTCTCAGTATGATCAGCTTATAGATGACTCCTCTAGTACATAGCAGACTTCCCCCTAAATAAGCATAAATAGAACTAAAATGTACTTGTGTTTTCTTATAGCTAATATAAGTGAGGGGAAAAATTTACGCAGGATCCAGTCAAGAACTCAGAGGCACCTCGATTGGTATGCCAGAGATGGTCTAAGAACACTGTGCATAGCAAAGAAGGTAAGGCATGCCTGTCACCTTTTATGCCACCTGTAGATTCTAGCCTTGATTCATGTTACTTACTGTGTTTCTGCTGTCTGATCACAGCCATTACATAGCATGAATAAAATATAGGAAATAGGTGAAGTGATAATCTTTGAGTCAAGGCAAAACCAACCTGATTGTTCTGAGGTATAGCTGCATGTTGGGTGTATAAAGCAGCAATAAATTCCCAAGTGGAGAATCAAAGTTTTCCCTGGCCGTAGTTCAAGGACACATGACGTTAAAGATACATAGGGTGCTTCATGACCGATAAAGATTAAAATCAGTAGAAGAAAGTGCAATGGATAAATTGCATATAAATCTATACAGATGACTCAGATGACAAGTGGGGTTGAGTTTGTTATTTAAAAGATGTAAGTGTCCACATAAGATTCCATTCATATCCACTGATATGTTTGGGCTGTTCCTGACATTGCTGGCAATGATGAGACGCCATTCATAAAATGAGCATGTACACATGGTGGGACTCATCCATGCATATAGGCAGTCATACACCAGGGATAGCAATCATGAGTGAACAATGCTATCTGTTTAGTGCTCACTAGTGGTTATACGAGCTATTTCAAGTGTGAATCTTAGTTATTTCTTAGTTATTTATTAGTTATCTATTAGTTATTTCTTAGTTAAATCTTAGCTATTTCAAGTGTGAATCAAGTGTGAATCGTAGCTATTTCAAGTGTGAATCTGTTTAGGATGTTCTTCTAAGCTTCTCCTTACCTTTTGTTATATGCATGACCTCTGCTTTACTAGCCTATAATAACAGTGCTCTTCAGATTAGTATATTACTCATGTATATATGATGTACTCTCCATTATTGAAATGAGCTTTATGATTAAATTATCATCATTTTCTATCTGATCTCAGGTTTTAAGTGAGGAAGATTTTGAACGTTGGTCAAATTTCCGTGAAGAAGCTGAAACGGCGATTGATAATAGAGAGGAATTACTTATGGAAACTGCTGAGCATCTGGAAACAAATCTTACTCTGCTTGGTAAGTTACACATACTGTACCATAAGAAGTGTTCTGAATGACTCTGGATACAGCCCTTAACTGGTTTTGCATGTGACCCACCCAAGTATTGACTACAAGGTGCGACAAATCCAGTTTTTTTCATGCATTATGTGGAGCGTAGATATAGAGGGGGCCCAAATTGTCAGACCTCCTAAGAACAAAAGGATCAGGTGATTAAAATCCAAATGTCCAGTCCTTATCTCCTCCGACATCTGCCATCGGGAAAGAGCCCCATAAGCATTGGACAGTCAGTCAAATCCATCCATTACAAAATGATCAGGTTGAGCCAATACACATCTAATGTGTATGGCTGGCTTAATAGAAATCAGCTATAAAAGCATTAGCTTTCTAGTGGCATATACACCAATCTGAAGAGCCCGAGCTACAGTGTGGAGGAAGATAGGAGCAGCCTCAAGTAATGGTAAAATAGGAAGTATAATTGAGATTACCATAGACTCCCTAAAGGCACACTAGCTAAGCCATAGTTACAAGTCACAGTTCTGTCCATATGGAGTTGAGCTGAAAAATAACAACATCCGAGAAAAACAAAGTAGCATATGAATAATCCCTGTAGGTACTTGTTATATTATCTTAAGGCCATGACAGTCTTTTAAGAGCAACAAAAGAAAAATGTTGTATGACCCAAAAGAAAGGACAATTTTCAGATGTATTGCAAGATTTGTGACAAGGTCTGAAACACCTGATCTAGTGCAATACAGAATTTTTGGCATAGCAGCCTGACCCTCCGTACCCTAGAGGCAAGCATTTTAATCCAGACCTACGTGGATGCACCTTTTTCTGGACGGGTTTAGTTAAGCATTGTGGGAGATATGTTTGCGGTATGACCTTAGTCACACCAGACATATTTTAGCCTCCACTGCAAAAAAGCGACATATTATTATAAATTGCTAGGAGCTATTTGCAGAAATGAGATAAAACTCCCCCAACCAGTTTCCAATATATAGATGTCTGATCTTATAGAATCTCCGGTAGCTGCTCCTCTCCCTAAAGAGGCATGTTTGCTGTAAATTATACCAGGATAAATCATCTGATCCATTTACTTAAGGTTAGGGACATGTAGGTATGTGAACCTCAGACCTATGGAAACTAGTGCTTACAGAATGCATAAGCTAGCACATGGTGGGGTAAAATGCAAATCTTATACCAACACTTAATATTTATAACAAAATTCATATTAAGTATATAAGTTTGTGTAAATCTTTGTCATTGTTAAGGTGCAACAGGTATAGAAGACCGTCTTCAGGATGGCGTTCCAGATACCATTGCTGCCTTGAGAGAAGCTGGCATCAACATCTGGGTACTGACTGGTGACAAACAAGAGACTGCCATTAATATTGCCTACTCTTGCCAACTTCTTGATCAGAGCGACATGGTCTTTACGATAAATACTGAGAGTAAGGTATGTTATAGTATGGTTATATGGTTACAAGTATATTCAGGACTGGATTATAGCATCTGCATAGGGGGCGAATGTTCAGGGACTACAACCAATAATTGAATCTCTACCATGTCACCCCCAACGTGTATAGTCTACTCTAAAAGTTATCTTATAACTATATTAAGGTGTCAGTTATGGCATAAAATAGACACTGTGATATGAGTACAATTGTGCTCAGTTATGCAGACATTATATGGCGGTATTATGTGGTACTCTGTTTGTTGCAGTTTTTGCTTTGCTGAATGTAGGTTAGTGTAAGGCATAATTATTTGCTTAGTATTATGACAAGTCCTCATTTTCTTCCTTTCCAAACACTGAAGCCACAGATTCATGTTTACCTAATCATTGAAATCAATTTTGATCTCTTTGTCCCTAATTTACAGGAAAATAGAGTCTATTTTCCTGGTACTGTGTAAAAGATCTTATATCTGTGTATATACTGGGTGGGACGATGGATCTAGACTTGTGCCAAGATCCTCTTCCCTAGATAACCAGAAATCTGCTTTGCACTGATGGGCAAAAATTCTAAAACAGCTGTCTGCAGATGGGTGCCGTTTTTCTTATACATTCTGGTTAGGTTTATATCCCAAGACATGTTGCAAGGACTGTTAAATAGTCGAACGCTGACTTATAGGCAGTGGCGTAACTAGGAATGGCTGGGCCCCAAGGCGAACATTTGACATGGGGCCCCCCCCTGAACCGCTGACCCCCAACCACCACCCCCAGACCGCCCTCTCCAACCCCCCCCCCCAAAAAAAAAAACGCATTCCTGCGCACACTATTATGTGCAATAGTGGCTCCTGCACACAGTATCATGCCCCATAGTGGCCCCTGCACACAGTATCATGCCCCATAGTGGCCCCTGCACACAGTATCATGCCCCATAGTGGCCCCTGCACACAGTATCATGCCCCATAGTGGCCCCTGCACACAGTATCATGCCCCATAGTGGCCCCTGCACACAGTATCATGCCCCATAGTGGCCCCTGCACACAGTATCATGCCCCATAGTGGCCCCTGCACACAGTATCATGCCCCATAGTGGCCCCTGCACACAGTATCATGCCCCATAGTGGCCCCTGCACACAGTATCATGCCCCATAGTGGCCCCTGCACACAGTATCATGCCCCATAGTGGCCCCTGCACACTGTATCATGTCCCATAGTGGCCCCTGCACACAGTATCATGCCCCATAGTGGCCCCTGCACACAGTATCATGCCCCATAGTGGCCCCTGCACAAAGTATTATATCCCATAGTGGCCCCTGCACACAGTATTATGCCCCATAGTGGCCCTGCACACAGTATTATATCCCATAGTGGCCCCTGCACACACTATTATTCCCCATAGTGGCCCCTGCACTGAGTATTTTGCCCCATAGTGGCCCCTGCACACACTATTATTCCCCATAGTGGCCCCTGCACTGAGTATTTTGCCCCATAGTGGCCCCTGCACACACTATTATATGTCCCATTGTGGACCACCCATGAACAATTATTATACTCTGGGGTCTTTTCAGACCCCAGAGTATAATGATCGGAGACCCAGGGGAGGATAGAAACATAAAAAAAAAAAATGTTGCTTACCTGTTCCTCTCTCCGGTCCAGTCGCTGCAACTTTGGGCGCCTTCAATGTTGGACCAGGCCGGCATCACGTGATGCGGGCCGGCGTCGTGGCGCAAAATGACGTCGGCTGACGTCTGGGACGTCACCAAAAAGGCCCGAAGCCTGGAGAAGCGTAGGAGAGGTAAGTACATTGTTTTTTATGTTCCCTCACCTCACCTGGGCCTCCGATTATTATACTCCGGGGTCTTTTCAAAGACCCCGGAGTATAATGATAGCAGTGATTGTGGGGTTCGGCCCGCAGCCTCACATACCGATCCCCGCTCCTGCTCACAGCCGCCTCCGCAGAATCGGAAGCGCAGGCGGCCGTGAGCGGGACCCGGGGAACGGTAAGTATATAGGGCCCATTACCTGCTGGGGTTACTCCAGCAGGTAACGGCCTATTAAAAAAAAAAAAAAAAAAGCATCAGGGGCATGCGGGGCCCCGTAATGTCCCGGGCCCTGTGGTACCTGCTACCGATGCTACCTCGGTAGTTACGCCCCTGCTTATAGGGTATCAATTTCCAATAAGCAGAACAAAAGAGGCAGCTTTCTTTCTCCTGGATGGCATTTCATTTGCATACTACGTACTAAGCACACACCTAAATAGTACAGTCTTTTATCTGTAGGGACTTTAGTTAGAACGTATATGTCACTATAAAGATTTGTAGTATGAGGCTCAGCATCTTGGCTTGTAATACTTATTATTACACATATTATTACACTGGGCTTTTACAGCGTGTGACTATGTATTAAGTCCTTAAAACACTGGATCAGGAAAATAGTAAATGCAACATTTTCATTCTAAAGGAATGTATTTTAAAATATTTTCCTTCAAACTATAAATGGCATTGTCTGTCCCGTAAGTTGCTTGCAGAACCTGTTTGTACATATCTTTATGCGGGAAAGTGACAGGGATGGGTGTATCTTTAGACCTCATATTTTGTTGGTTCCAAAAACACAAGAATAATGTTGCATATTTAAGATTCTTGTGAGATTTTCTTTGCATTTGTTTTGAGTGAATTTGATTGATTGAAATTGTCTTCCCTGTCTACTAGTGAATACTGTCTACTATTGAAATCAATAGGGTCAGGGCAGAAGTGATAAAATTTCACATTGTATCCAGGATGCTATTCTTTAGGGTGTCACTCAGGGCTACCTCCCAGTGTATTTGGGCCATTTTGGTTATAGAGACACAGTAGACTGTTCACTCTACACACTTGACATCACATACATGTTTACCCAGGCCGCCATGGGCCTCCCACACCCAGTGAGCCTGAAATTTTCCAAGGTGTGCCTGATGCAGGCGCCAGCCTTTGCATCAGTGGGAGTTTTTAAATGGAATGTATCAAGTCCAAAATACCTCCCAAACCAATGCTAGCCTTTAATATGCCTTAACAACATACTTTTTTGGCCACCAAACCGATAAAGTACTGCAGAGATAATCATCTTTTATAGAAAGGCAAGTCAGCCTGCAAGTGCTTCATTGGCTTGATTTCCCTAAAGACAACCATGACAGATGCAGAGGTTGAAATTGTCATTCTTGTCTATAGAGGTATTGGACCTTGATTCCAAAGATGAGACAGATCACTTGTGACTTTCTGTAGGCAAATCTGGCAAATCAGTCCCTCCTTTGGTACATGTGCAGGCTAAAATATGCACCTTGCTTTATTGGTTTGTGGCCATGAAGATTTGCTTCTGTCCTATGACAGACCCTTAAACTGCATTATTATTGGTTTGGGAGGCGTTTTGGATCTGAAAGACTCCCTTTAATTCCTAGACCCCAGCACAGCAGAACTCCTTTAACTAAGAGTCTTCTGTTACATTAAGACTATGAGGGCTGAGATTATATTCTTATTCTTACTTTTATGATAATCCATTGTAACCTTTACAAGCTCAACAGACGACAGTCCAGTCCTCAACATAATGCATGTTCTTACAGATCTCTGGAAAGTATCTCTTGCAAACACCTGGGTGCTGACATGCAAGGGTTCTGTGACCAACAGCTTAAATAAATAGCGATAACTAGAAGACACAAAGTGCATGACAAACTTGGGCGTGCCTCAGGCATGCCTCACCTTTTTGATCTAATGATATTTTATGCTTTTGGCCAATTGTTAAGGGAGTTCCTGGTACAGATGTAGCACAATTGACGTCATTACATTTTTACTGTTGCGCTCTGTGATAATTCACTGATATGATACAATGTGTTCTCGGAGTCCAAGGGATAAAAAAACAAATGCTCAGATTTACAGCTGTACAATGTCAGCAGTGCTAAATCTGCACTGCCAATCCTGTTGTACACCATGAGACTTACGGTACATTTCCACGTTGTAACCGCTTCATGCGGCCAAAACTACACCCACATACGAATGCTTAGATTTGTGATCTCAATATGTGGTGATGTACCATAAAGCTAGTTTTTGCAAAGCTTAGACTCAATATTGGTGTAACACTAGTTTCACACTAGCGTTCGGGTCTCCGTTGTTTGGGTCGGCATGGGGACTTGAAAGACTGAGACCTTGTCCACTTAAAAAGCGGTTACCCGTGGACCCCATAGACTATAATGGATTCCGCCGGGTTTCCACTGGTTTCCTCCTTGCAGGACATTTCTCTCTGCCGATTTGAGGCGGAATCAGCTGCAGAGTCTCCTACAGCGACTCCAACGCAGATGTGAATCCAGCCCTAGGTGTAGAATTAATGTTTTTTTCCAACTTCACATAATTGTGCCTTTTGTATTTGATGTCACAGGAAACCTGTGAGTCTATTTTGGACTGCACTCTTGAAGAAGTCAAAAAGTTTTCCCCTAAGAAAAAGAAGAGGTTTTTCTTTAAAAGACAAAAGACAGAAGATGCTTGTGAAACAATACCTCGTCCTGAGGTCGGACTGGTGATCGATGGGATTACATTGACTGTTATTTTTCAAGGTGGCTTGGAGGAAAAATTTTTGGAATTGACTAAGTATTGTCGTTCTGTCTTGTGCTGTCGTGCTACACCTCTGCAGAAAAGTATGGTGGTCAAACTGGTGCGAGACAAGCTGAATGTCATGACACTTTCTATAGGTAACGCTAACTGTTTTGTTATGCAGTCCTTCCTAACAGTTATATACTGTAAATAACAAATAGCAAAAGCATCCTCCAATGTTCTCTTATGGCACTATGATATTGATGACCTATCCTTAAGATATGTCAGCAATATCAGATCTTTGGGGTCCAACACCTGACTGGTACTGTTTCCAGTCAGCTATTTGAAGAGTTCATATGGACAAGTGCTGTCGCCTCTTCACTGCCTGCCAAGTCCAGCATGATGCATTGTATTGGTATTACAACTCAATCCCATTAATTTAAATGGGACTGAGCTGGAAAATGGACATGTGACTAAGAAGTTACTTCGCGAAAGGGTTGCATCTTCTTCAAAAATCTTATTGGTGGCCAGTTATTGGACTCCCGCCAGTCTGATACTGATGACCTATCCTAAGGATAAGTTAGCAATATCCTGGTCCCATAAAACTTTTAAGCCAGATATAACATATCAATATATTGCATCCACATCACTTTTTAAAGCAATTTTCTTCCCCTGTGGAATCTTTAAAAATATACTATTGTTATCCATAAGCTGTTTGATGATTCCCCGCTGATCAGAAGGGGCTGCAGCACCCAGGTGACCTCTGCAGCCTCTTCATTTTTACATCAGTCCACCATGCTGTCTATGTAATAGCAATACCTAAAGTGCAGGGTATTGCAGTTGCGCCCTATTAATTTGAATGTGACAAAGCTGCAATATCCTTCACCCATTGCAACTGATCTGATTTTTATGACATATCCTAATGATAGACCATCACTATTCTGAAAAAAAAAAACTGTAATTTATGGCAACAGGGGACTTTTTTTTTTTAACTCTGCGTTATTTCATTTACTAAAATTCTGACACAAAAGTATACTTATTCTGCTTACCTTGATCTCTTAGGAATTAATCATTTCAGTCAAGAAATCCTTGTATGGCCTAGAAAAAACAATTACAGTTATGATGACTTATATCATTACACTAATCCGTCACTAGATATTGTATACCTCAATAAGAATGTCGCAGTGTGAAATACTTTAGGAGACCTCTATGTTCATGACTTTTCCAAATCCTTTCCAGGTGACGGTGCCAATGACGTCAGTATGATTCAGTGTGCAGACATTGGGATTGGGATTTCTGGCCAAGAAGGCATGCAGGTAAATCCCTAGTCATAGAATTGCCAAGATTATGACTATATAGTACATTCTCTTCTGGTTATTTTGCACCTATTTCTTGGGTGATGAATTGTACTAATATTGCTTTTTATCCATTTGCTCACTGTTAATTTCTGCTATTGAACTGTTATCCATGTGGGGCATTGCAGTAACTGGATCCATGGTTATTTATCCACAGAGACTAATATTACCAAGGTTCACAGGGTTACACACAAGCATTCTTTTTATTTTCTGCAGGGGCATTTTTAAATACCCCTAACAGATGTGTAACAGCGCCCTCACATACCAAGTGCCATTCATGATACTGATGACTTATGCGGTATGGGGTCTTTGGGTCCCTTAAACACCAGGCCCTGTGAGTGAATGCTACATCTGCACCTCTTATAACTGCTTTACTTACCATTAATACGTTTTTTATGATGCTCAAATTCAGAGCTATGATTCTATGCAAGGGGGCAACAAACCTCTCAGGAAGTCTTAGACATATGCTGGAAAAGCTGCTCCCCTTTGCTGTTGTAAAACTGCAAAACATTAAAGGGGTTTTCCGGATAAATGATATCAGTGACCTATCCTTACCATAGGTCATCATCAATATTAGATCAGTGGGGGTCTGTCATCTGGGACCCTCCACTAATCACTTTGTTCTCTTTCAGCTTAGTTCCCATTTACTTGTATAAAATTTTATGCGTATTAATTTCATAATATATCTTTATAGCAATCTGGCTCTTTTTTTCTTTCTCATAAAATCCCCAGCATAGCCATAGCTTTAACAATTTAATTTTGACTGCCTACAGTCACCACTAGGGGGAGCTTACTGTAAACTGTTTTATCATTGAGTTGAGTTACTCTAGTGGTTGCTGCAAGAAGACAGAATTTTATCATTGATGGAAAATTGGAGCTTTGTATCAGAGAAACAAAACTTCCATTCCCTACAAGAGAAGGTCCACCACAGACCTGAGGTCTAGCATAAAAAAAACCTAACATGTGTGGATAGGCCTATTAATTCTACATGATCGTGATCGATTTGCAGTTCAATTCTGACTATGGACAGAGTTACACTTAACCAAAAAAAAAAAAAAAAAGACATTAAACCTAAATGTTGATTCTCATATTTATCTCCAGTTCTGAGTAACCTCATTTTGACTTACTTATAGACTTATAATATCTCATTGTCTCTCCAGGCTGTTATGTCCAGTGATTTTGCCATATCTCGTTTCAAGCATTTGAAGAAACTATTACTTGTCCACGGTCACTGGTGCTATACTCGACTGGTGAAAATGGTCATCTACTTCTTCTATAAAAATGTGGTATGTTTTTTGTATGAACAAGATGTGTTATGACTGTTTTGTGATAATTGCATACATACCATGCATGTATACCAAAAATAAAATAGAGACTGGCCAAGGAACAGATTGTCCTGTCACAGAGCAGGACAATATATATGACATTTCTCCGCACTTTAGAGATGCGCTTCTAGACTGTTTCAGTATTACAGAATCAGTAGATCAATTGTGAGTTGAAAGTTACGATGGTTCAGGAAAAACCATTATAATTTGTAAATATAATAACCTGAGGCCATTAAAACTTACAGGGCCGCCGTGATACACTGGTAAATCAGAAATAATTCTTATTACAAGCTTTTTGGACTGTTAGATATTTGGGAATCTTTTTGATTAAATAAATTACATCACTGCTATCATTTTAAAGGGGGTTTTCAGGCTCCATTAAAATATCCCTTCCTTTGTTTTACCTTCCAAAAGCATGGTGTGAGTATAGTTTCAGTAATATACTAAAACTACATGTTCAAAACTTCTTGATGTATGTGATGTAATGGACTGCTGTGGCGCATGCATCAGAACTACTGCAATACAAGCACAGTATCTCTGAAGGGTAGCCCTGCCGCATGCATGCCATCTGAATAATGATGTTGCATTCACGGAGGCAGTGCCATTATAGGAAGATTGCGATGTAACCAATGGACATGACCTTACAGTCAAGATTCCAAAGATGAAACGGTGGCAGGATGACATAACTGGGCTGTGTGCACAACCTGGGCAGCTGCATAGGGACCTAGTAGATAAAGGGGACACTGCCATCTTAAAGCAGCTTCCTGTTCTCTGTTACATTAACAAGGAACATGCTAAAGAAATCCACTGTTCACAAGAACTGGTGGATTCTCAGTGAGGCATGAGAGTGGTAATTTATAGTTAGTTATTGAAGAGCAAAGAACCCATATCCAATCCTTGCATGGGGACCTTCTGCTTTCTGTATCCTCCCCAGAGCTAGATCTTATTCTATGGACAAGTCTACTTTAGAATTTGTTATGTTTTATACAGTAGAAACAGAGAATTCCTTAGTTTTGCCTGTCATAGAAACCTATCCCCTCCTGTGCTTTGACAATAACGTAATGTTGTAGTCCTGGAATAAGAAGTATGGGAGAGAGACACCTGTATGAAAGTGATGTGCAGCTGTCTCAAGCAATGAAAGATTTTTTTTTCTTTTTTGAGAGCTCCTTTTATGAGTAATCTATGTATAGTCAGAAATTGATTATGGCATCCATCAAATTAAATTAGTGCTAACAATTTGCATACACAACACATAATTTATGATGGTTATAGTCTCAGACAATGCTAATGTAAGAAAATCTGTGAAGATGTAACACAAAATTATATTAGCTTTTAGTTGTCCTGGCAACCATTTTTTGTAAAATTCTTTTCTTTTTTTTTTTTCTGCCGAAGATCAAATTAAGCACTTTTTTATTTTTTTTTTATTCAAGTTTAATAATGCAAATGATGTGATTACTGAAAATGAACCTAATTTGAATAAATGAGTTGCACCCAGATAAAATTCCGACGTCTTTAAATTCAAAGCAAAAAAAAAGAAAAGAAAAAGAAAAGCAACTGAAAATAAAGACATATTTCATATTTAATGAGGGGTAAAGACTTAAAGCCAAGTAAAATCTTTAAACCGTTTTTTTCTCCTTCCGGTATTATTACCGCTCAATAGAAGACAAACTCATTAATCTAAAAATCTTGCCACTAACATAAAAGCTCCACTATCCTACCCATTAACTTATGAATACGTTAATCATGTTTATAAATGAATGGGATTCTTCTACTGGGATAATGGATCTGCAGAACTGAGATCAATTCTTCTCAGTCTCTACTGAGTCCTGGTTATGAATTTTGTTTTAGTAGAAGACCTTTCAGTATAGGAACCCACAGGATAAATGGTTTCCTATAATATAGGTGGGTTGAAACAAAATACCAAGGAAGGAGACTATTGTCTGTTTAGCTCATTTGGAAATTTAGACCCCCTGCTGGGGGCCAGAGAAGTGCATTAGGCTGGCTTCTGCTCTTAAGGACCGAATCTGTCAGGTGATTTCTGCTGCCCTAAATGAAGGGTGCATATGATGGAGAGTTAGGAGTCAACCTCTGTTATATCTAAGTTTAAGGAAATTGGAACAGAATTAAATTCACACCAGACTCTTAGAGAGACAGTGAGAGTCCTGATTATGCACCTATGTTGGATGACTGACAGCCTTCTATATATACACACTGAACCAAGGAGAGCTGTCAATCACTGTGTGTGGATGACGTAAGCAGAACTCTCACCATCTCTTCTTGGAGTCCTGCCAAGATATATTGTACTTTTTACAGAGAAATCCTACTATAAATTATATAAACTTCTCTCGCAGAGCTCAACTTTTCTGCCTTTATCCTGCTCTCAGATAGTACATGAATGGGTGCCATGTAATACTGCATGTCACTAGTAATAATAGCTGGTCATAGCTTATCACCACTGTTCTGGCGCCTGAAATATGCCAATAGAATGCCATACACAGAAGTCCAAATGTTGTGTCAGAAAAGACTGGGATACTATATGCCCCCAATGTCCTATTGGCTTTGTTGGAAATAAGCTCATCTCTTGGTGGCTCTGCTTTCTCTGGTGGCCACACCAAGCTGTTGAGTATAATGGACCCACCTTGCGGCTTCTGGAGAAGATTAGGCTATTCCAATAGAAGGCTATAATTTGCTATGGTCTTTGCAGATGATGTAGATGTGTAGCAGGAAAAACTGTTCACATAAATATATTAATCTATACATGGATAAAAGGTATTAACTATCCACCATCTTAATTTGCCCCTAGACTACACTATTATATTACTACTAGTCTTCTGCTAAGATGTAACACTTTAGTCCCTTATATCTTTCCCTGTTTGGTCCAGTTTTCTTTAGTTTAGCAATTCTAGTCTGTTCCTATCAATGTCTATAGTTTTTTCTATGTCCTTTTCTCTTGATAAAACCTTAATCCTTACTTCACCTGCTGGATCAAGAATATCTTTCTTTCTCAATCTTTAGATGAGCAATACCTACCACTCAAATTGACCAAGTTTCCTCCAAAAATTTGTTTCTATTTTTTGTACTTGTATCTATTGAATACTGTTGCTTTTTCTTTTGGCCAGGCATACGTCAACCTCCTGTTCTGGTTCCAGTTCTTCTGTGGTTTCACAGGTACCACAATGATTGACTATTGGCAGCTGATATTCTTCAATCTCTTCTTCACATCTGTGCCTCCACTTGTCTTTGGAATAATGGACAAGGATGTATCAGCAGAAACACTTATGAATTTGCCCGAGCTTTACAAAAGTGGTCAGCAGTCTGAGGTATGCTATGTCAACGTTTAATAAAACTCCTGTTTTAATGCACATCCAAAGCTGTCAGAATGATGATATTTTCCTTTCATTCTGATTACCTTTGGCAAATAGTATCCCTGAAGAAGCATATTAATTTTACATAGCCAGGCAAATTGCTTTTGTTCTCTATTTGAATAACTGTGTTAATATTTAATTGAATAAATTATATACTTTTTTCTGAGATATCAAGTAGCAACATATAGACTTTGAGTGACTTGTGGAAAAATGTTTTTAGTATATTAAATGTATTTAATGAATTATAAAAATAGTCACCCCTCTACTCTTTTTCCTATAGTCTTCTTACTATCCAATGTTCACACATAAAGCTACAGAGAGACATGGAGCTTGTTCTCCTACATATCTAGTATTGAATGGTCTCAAACTTCAAGTTCTATAAATGTGTCCTTCATAGTCTTTGATAACAAGGGCATAGTTTTAGAGGCAGCTGTCATACCCAGGCCCTAAAGCCCAAAGCTCCCTCTGCCTCATAAGTCACAAGTATTATAAATGACACATTGTAGGTGTGAACCCTGTTACATAGTTTGCATTGCAGAACAAAATCTTCAAGTTATGAATTAATGTTCATTTTTAGTGATAATTCTATGTAATGTTTCTTGTATGTTTCCTATTATAGTCATACAAGATGTCTACATTTTGGATAGCTATTCTGGATGCCTTCTATCAAAGCCTTATCTGCTTCTTTGTTCCTTTTCTGGTAAGTACTTTATTTTGTCTTATTTTGTCATGTTTGGCCCATGGCTTGGTCTGTGTCTATGGATGGTTGAAAGAATGGATGGAGGATGTTCTTTGTCTGGGACATATAATAAGTTCTATTATTGGAACAGTCTAAACAGGATATTAAGTGAACATTTTTAAAGACTCAGAGGTATAACTATACCATATGTTTTCATGAGGTATCGCCATGTTATGGATGGGTGTTCTCAGAGCTGTTTTGGAGGTGTATACAGTACATGTATATACATATATGTATAGAAATTGTTTCCAAAGCTGTAGATACTCATAGGGTATAGAGGTATATTCATAGGAAGGAAACACCTACACAAGTCTATACCTCCAGCATGGATGTACCTGTACCTATAATTATGTATGTGTGTTCCTGGAAATATAGATATTAATGGGCGTTTCCAGTGACATTGGCTATACATGGATATTAGTGGTGACATAGGAGAGTTGACTATTTACTGTACACATTGTAAATCATTTAGGATGTCTGGTAGAAAGTAAGTATTGTGGGTTTGTTCAAGGAAGTGATACTACTGACCACAATGACTGAATTATTAAGGGTGGAAGAAACTTTGCAAGGTTTCATTGGTCGGCTCCTATACTACAGTATATATACTTTAATATAGATATATATGATATATAATTTGTACAAGCATACATTTTCTTTTTACTTGCCACAATTAACAAATTATTTTTGCACTTTTGTTTCTTTTCTAGACATACTATAAATCTGGGATTGATCTTTTTTCATTTGGCGTTCCTGTGAACACTTCGGCCCTCTTTACTATACTGTTCCATCTTGCTATTGAGATAAAAAATTGGGTAGGTTTTGATGTAGCGATTGTTTTGTTCTTTTTGTTTCCTATAATTAGTAGTGAGAAAGATTTCTGTTGGGAAATAATAGACTAGTGAAGTAAACATCGAGCCACCAGACAGTGTAATTCAGTCAATGCCAACATTGATGTCTATTCCACTGCTGACAAAATCCAATACTCTGTTAGTACCATGTAGAGATTTTATATTGGGACACTGCTCTTTTCAACACTGGGCTCTAATTTACTATACAATAATCTGGGGCAGTAAATAAGGTCCCTTTTAATTCAGATAAATGAATCTACACAAAAAATCCAGAGAAAGTGCTCCCTATGCAGAACCTTCAACTGTACATAAGGTAACCCCAAAATAACCTTTAGGCCTTAAGGTAGGGTGTTCAACTGAACCACTGTAAAAAAGTGATAGTAGGATGACTGCGATCATTGGTAACTGCTACTGGAGGATCCAAGGTTATGTAAGGTGAGTTCCAAGGCTCAAATAAAAGGCACCATGCTACACGACTCTCCAAGAATTATCATCAAAATAGGCAACACGGTATTCCCAATGTAGCGGCAAGTTTATTAACTGTCTTTGATAATGTGTTTTGGGGTATCAACAAAACCCCTTTGTCAGGTCAATGACACGTATCAGATGGATATGTTTGGATACTTTTTTCCTATGCTGTTTCTACCCTATTCTCTAAACATGTCCAATGCGGGGAGAACAGGGCTGTAGTAAAGTTGAGCAGTCTAAAAAATGCATTCAAACTTCTTTCTCTTAAAGGAACTTATTGGCCAAACTAATAGTGTGTTACACCCAGTATAAGGCCATGTGGGATTGAAAGATCACTAAGGAGACCATTCCTTTGTCATGGACCATCTACATGGACCCTATGCTTGACATGACATACATATTAGTTTTTGGTTAAGACTGTTTTAATTTCAGGCTAAAAATATAAAAACCCTGTCTTATGTATATAGTATGCTACTTTTAATGGAAACCACAAAGATCTGACTTTAGTGAACAAGCTAACATACTGTTATTTACTACTATTAACCACATACAGTTTCAGTATATATCAATGATCACTTCTTGTTTTTATTACAGACCATAGTACATTGGATCACTATGATTGGAAGCATAGTTGCCTATTTTGTTGTTGCATTGGCATACAGTGCCATATGTGTTTCTTGTGAAGTGCCATCCCCATATTGGATCATGGAAAAGCAGATGTCAGACCCTGCTTTCTATTTTGTCTGTATTTTTACAACAGTTCTTGCCCTCCTGCCACGGTAAGTATATTTACTTTTATATATTTGTTCTGATCTACAAGTAGTTGGCAAGATCACAGGTCATAATAAAGAGAAGACATTGGGAAAATGGTCAGAAAAGAGAGAAGACTAAAGAAGGTTTCTGTAGAACACACATTAAAAGGGACCTTTATCACCTTCATTAGTTAGCTGAATTTTGTAGGTTTAGGTTGTGGTGGGTTTACTGTATGTTTTTTGCTCTAGGGCAGTTGTAGTTTATGCAGTAATATAATTTATTGTATTGCCGGTATGTGCCCTGATGCCAGAGATATTGGTGGTGTTAATTTTGGCACCGATATCTCTCCACTGTCAGAAGGGCGGGCCTTACAGCTTAACGTCATTGCTGGGCTGTGAGGAACGCCCCCCTCCCCCCAGACAGTACTCTTGACTGTGGAAGAGAATGGAGGGATATTGGTGCTGAAACTAATAGCACTGATATCTCTGGCACCCGAGCACATACCAGCAAAGTTGGCAGCGCGCTGAATTCAGTGTACTGTCAGTTTTCTAGCGGTATATATTACCACTAGTCTCCAAGGACATGAAAGGTCCTATTTATGTTTTTTCTTATCATTCAAGGATTAGGGTATATGCATGTTATAGAGGGTTTGAGAGTGGCTCCAGTCCCTCTGTTCTGTTGGGGGTTCCAGGTTGGCCATCAATTCCCTGGAAATCTCATACTAAAATGTTTGTGTCATTATGCTTTGGCGCAGGAGTCCGGCACTTCATATGCTAAGCATTAATGTTTGTATCTTATTGAACAGGTATTTCATCAAAGCACTACGAGGGACATGTGGTGTAGCCCCTACCACAGAAGCTCACAAGTTGGATAAATTGTGCAAAGATGAATGGGAGTTCAGGATACAGGAATGGAGAGACAAGCGTAAGAATGAAATGGTTTCCAACCTTCACAACTCCACCATAAACTCCACAAATGGTTTACCTGCCACTCCAGAGAGAGTGCTTCACAATGTTTGCTCGCCAAGCCACGGGGACAGCAGTTACAATTCTCCCATAGATATGGATAATCCAACATCACCTCTTTCACGATCTGTGGCACCATCTAAAGGGGTTATAGATCTCTTAAGAGACAACACAGAAGACTTCAGCAGATCTAACCATCGCAGGTCTATTAGTACCGTCACTGTTTAGTGGCAGATGTTATTGGGAGGTTGCATATTATCTCCTGATTTATATGTACATATTGTTCAGCTGCTGCGTAACCCATATTGGGAAAAAAGAGGTCAACGCTGCCTCCATCTTCTCAACTGTGAAGTTGTTATACACACTGGAATCTAATTTGATAAATTTAAGTGACTGGTGCAATACAGACTTTGTGTGTGAAGGAAAATGAACATGTACTGTACAGAGATAGTCTAGTTCCCAACATGATGAGCTGCTGGCAGACAAGATTAGAATTGCACTGCTTCCTGCCGAAATCTCTGTTCTGTCCATGCAATGTGGAACCTTTTGAGGATCATGTATGGCTATCTGTATCACAAGTTTACAGTTTAAAATGTTTTACCAATGAGCCATTTGTCATTCTGCATTACACATAGGCTACAGCTAACAATGAGCCACTCTTCCTATAATCCATAGCTAGATGATGGCTGCAAGTAATGACAGTAGTCCGTGCAAAGTATCTGCGCAAAGTCCAGTGACATGAATCATGTTACCTTAGTCATGTGTGAGTCTTTTATTTCATTTGTCTTACTTTTTTTAACAATTTATCTCACATTCCAGAATCATCAGTTAATGTAAAAGTAAAATGAGAATTAGTCCCAGGACGTTTTCTTTAGTATGTGCCAACCATTTGTATGTTGTCCTTGGAAATATCAAAGCTCATGCAAATAATTATCCCACAAACAACCCTTATACCCTATCCACAGGATAGGCAATAAGGATCTGAATGCTGGGACCCTCACTAATCATGAGGACCACAAGGGGACAACCCCTTTACACCTGCTCTAAAGGACCTCAAAAAAGTTTGTCATACACAATGGAAAGCCAAGATGGTTACGGGTGTGTGGCCCATGACTGTCCTTCAGTCCAAGTTAGATTTTGGGTCTTCAGGGATTGAGCACGTTACAGTGATTAGCGCTATTTATTTATTGGATGAATTTGTGACCCCTAGTTCTGACATCATAATGATGCACTAGTATAAAGAGGACCTGTCTTGGTGAAATATTATTTTTGTATTCGGCTGTGTTTTGTATGGTGGTCCAGCAGCAACAATCTTGGATCTCATTCCTTTATGCCAAATGTACGTGCCAAATGAATGAAATGTTTATTTCCCTCCATACCAAAAATGCCAGGTTCCATTTTAAAAGAATTTTAAGAAAATGTTCTTTATTTGAGCTGCCATGAACAACGGAACATCGTATATAGAGTATTTTATAACATTACGCATGTATCTAGATCTTTACTCAATTTATTTATTTTTAGCTTTGCATTTTTGGCACAATACAAATCAATACTTGAAATCCTGCCTGTAATGCATAAAAAAACCACAAAAAGTGAAAATATATCTCTGCCCAACGGTTGAAGAACATGTAGAGAATGTGTGGTCGGCTTCCTTCCCCAAATACTCTAAATAATGCATAGAAAACTATGCAATTGCACAATAATTTTCCAGATCAGTTTACTAATGGTGGGTTTTGCAGAAAACTGTGTTTATTTTTAATTTATTTTTTAGGGTTTTTAGATTTAACATGTAGATTATTATCACCATTCACTGTAATACACTTTTTAGTACTTTGAAAATATGATAGAAATGCACATTGCTCATTAAGCACAGTAGATGCATTGCTTATAAATTAGGCTTTGTTCACATTGGCAGTTTTTTTCACTCTGTCGGGGGTTATGGTGTCTTTGATGGCAGGATGATTGTGGTCTGCAGCAGAATTCTTGCCATCAGTTAGCATTTGTTGTCATTCATTTAAAATCACTGGCTGAAGTCGAGATGTCAGTGTGAACAGAACCAAAGCCAGTGAAAATATGTGAACAAAAAGAGCTGCTATATATTTTTATGAATGACAGTCAACTATGAACCTTCAAATATATAGTAAAGCCCAGCGCTGTTTACAGTCCATAGCATCATTATGTATAGTAACAATAACTGTGTTGTTGCCTATAGCAACTGACATGACCAAGCGGCTTCTATTGATGCACTGGAAAATATCCAAACAAGAAAATAACTGGTAGCTATGGACAACACTACCACTATGGCTGCACTAGTCCTTAAAGGGAGTCTGTCAGCATGACAACAGGTTAGAGTCACCTGAATCAGGCTAGGTTCACACCTGCGCCTGTATTCCACTCGGGGTTTCTGTCCCCGAACCCGCTTAAAAAATGCGGAGAGAAAAGTCCTGCAAGCAGGACTTATCTCTCTGCATTTTTCGGGTGGAAACCCGGCAGACCCAATTATAGTCTATGAGGTCCGTGGGTTTCTGTGAGTAACCGCTTTTTAAGCGAATTAGGTTTCCATTCTTCGGGTCTCCAAGCGGACCTGAAATACGGAAACCTTGTGAGTGGGTGCCTCCATTGCTGAGATATTGCTGTTTTTGTCAATATGCAAATGAGCTCCCTTTAAGCGCATTGGATGCTGTCATGACTTGTTATGTTTAAGTCCTAAACACGATATTAGCACTAAAATAAAATAATAAGTATAAACTGCATTTTAACTGGCTATAGAAAGAAAGAAACTAGCATTGATCTAATGTGTAATCCTGAATGAGTTCAATTCATTTACTAAACCAAAGACAAACTGGTTGCTAGGGACATTGCTGTCACTGTGTTTCTCTAGCAACCGGTTTGTCCTATATGATTCAATTGGCCGCAGACACTTTAGGTTCTGCTCAGGTTTTTCGCTGGACGATAAAGCCTTGTGTTGAAGTAGCAATATATGAATTTTGGTAAAATAATGTAATATTTTTTCATGACATCTAGATAATATAGTTTCAATAAATCTATGTACAAAAATTCCGATTATATCTGGTAAATGGCATCTCTTAAATACACTTTCTGCAGAGTCTTTGGTAAAATATCTGCACGTAGTAGTAATATATCGATGGATGGCTGAAGGATGACTGTATATACAGTATGTATTTCTTACTTTGCATGCAGCGTATGGTAATGGATGTGTTCATATAAGAATTGTTTTTATGTGTATTTGTCCAGTGTATAATTTATATGCTGGTGTATGTGTATAATGTTGTGTTCATGTACTATGTATAATGATATATGTATGTATCATTTATATAATAGTATTTTATATGTATCCAGTATAGCATGTTTGATGATGTATGCAAGATAACACGTCATGATGTGTTTACAGTATATTAGTGTACTGTATGTATGAAATGTCCAATATATGATGTGTATGTATATTGGTTTACTGTATGTATGAAAAGTATTGTATGTGAAGATGTCTGCAAGGTAACAAGGCATGATGTGTGTACATTAAACTGGTGTACTGTATGTATGAAATGTATTATGTTATGTTTGAACATGCAAATAGTGCACAGTAGATGTCCTCATGTATGATATATAAGATTTGATTTTTATATGTATTTGTCTAGTGTATAATGTAGAAAATATATTATGTGATAATGTTTGGTGATTACCTGTATAGTGGTGTATGTAAAGATTTGGCAAAGTTTATCTTGACACTTAATGTGTTAAGTGCACTATTGAAGAAAATTTTACAGCATTTTACAGTCACTAGCGAATCCCATCCACATATTGCAGAAAAATTCCTGCAGCAGAAATGCTGCGTTTTTAGAAAATCGCAGCATGACAATTATACCTATGGAAACGCCGGCGGTTTCCCTATAGGTATAATGGATGCAGAAAGTCTGCAGAGGAGAAAACAGCAGACTTTCTGTGAAAAGTGATGTGGGAAAAACAGCAATACGTTTCCACCGCAGTTTTTCCCGCAGCTCTTTTTCACTGCGGCCCGCTCCATGGGATCTTAGCGTAAAAGGGATTTCTCGGCATGGGCAAATTACACCCTATTCACTGGATAGGGCATAACTTCCAGATCTGTAGGGATCCGACCAACAAGACCCCCACCAATTGGGGCAATAAGTTTTGTCTGAAAGGAGGGGTGGTTGCACAGTAGTCAGGCAGCATATGCACCACTCCACCCATTTCAATGGTAGTGCCAGAGATCAGCAGGGGTCTGAGCAGTTGGACTGCAATTGATCTGCAGTTAGTCCTGTGGATACGGCATAACTTGCCCTGATCGAAGGATGTCTTTTAAAGTTTGCTGCAACAGTGTATTTAACTCATTAAGTGTCAAGTTAAACTTTGCCATATCTGTACGCAGTTGTGTTCCGAGTATAATACTGTATGTATCTAGTATGGAATATATGATGTATATAAACAGTGTATAATGGTTCACCGTTCATATACTCCTTGAATCGCAGCGAGAAGCTGTATTGTGTAGTATGGAAGAGGTCTTATCTGCAGTTCAGTGTTAGTCACCATTATGACCAGTTACAAGAAGTAAAAGATAATTTTTTGGAGGGTTAGAGCTGGGGTGTAAGTTGAGCATCTTTCATTGAAGTCAGTGAGGAACATTTCAGCATAGATTTAATTCTTTCCAAACAGATCAGCAAATCTGTTACCTATTGTCTTAAATATCAGCATCTGTCTCAGAATATTAATCTTGAAGTTCCTTCACGGTCTAGTCACCGTAATCGCGGTCTGTACGCACAGTACATGCTATGTAACACCCATCTATACATTTCTCATTTAACAAATGATTAGTTAGCAATATTCTACATTAAGGTGACGCTTGGATGTCACGAAACTATGACGAATACAGCAAGATAGGAGTTGTAGTCCTGGAATAATACAGGTTGGTGACTTCTTCTGTAGTGGGTTATTACTTGTGAATAGGAAAGACTTCCGAGTCAAATTATGTTACGATATTGCTGGTGATAATACACTCCTTAAAGAGGCTCCATATGTAGAGATCAACGTTAAGATATTTCCTCATTTTCCTCTGACATTTGCTATAGTTCTCCTGAGATGTGTGTAAATATTCATCACAATGCTAATTTAAAATATCCCTTAGAAATAAAATGTCTGCTTTCTTACAGATACAGCACCTTTCGTGATCAGGATAGTGTCTGGCACGGCAGATCATTCCCATTGAATGCAGTTGCATTGTAAAGTCAGACAAGTGTGGCGCTGTTTCCTGAAGAAAGCCACCATAGATTTCTAATCTTATATAACCCCTTTAATATTGCTATGGTCTTTCTGGGCATCACTTACTATATGATCTTTGCTGGTCATCACTTTCTATAGTCATAAAATGCTGATATTTATATTCATGTTGTATGAACCAATCCAACCATTATGAAAATATACTAACAGAATTCCTTCGGAAAAATAAAAAATGAAGTATATGAAAGAATTCTTCTAACATTTAGGTATTGCTATACATCCCTAATATCATGTTGTTATTGTCAATGCTCCCATAACCAGCATTTCAATAATTACTTGATGGTGGGCTTCCAGGATCTTTCCTCTCCTTGTCTTGCAAATCCTCCAGCAGGGGGCAGGCTGTCAGAGAACAACTTGTATTCTGCGGGTGGATCTGCAGGCTGGTCACAGGAAACCTTCTTGGGAGCCACGATACACAATTCACAAGCCTTCCTTATGACAAATGTTTACACTCATTATTTAGATGAGTATTTTGTGCTGCATGATTGTAGGATTGATTTTTGCTATATATTATGTAGCTACACTCCATTTACTCACCTTCTGTCAATGAATCATAAGAGGCTCACACTCCCATAAAGGAACTTTGTGATATAGTTTTAAAATAAATTTTCTTCTCAATGAATGTGGGAAACTCAGGGAAATATACTGTATGTATTTATTAGTATTTAATAAAAAATCTGGTGCTTTTTTAACAAGGGGATATCTGTCCCATGTCATGTGATCACTGTTGTCATATGTGAAATGTTTATGATATTAAAGATTTTGTTTTAAAAGTGTCATGGCTGTAATTTTATAGATTACATAATGTGACTTTACATAGCAATAATCAGGGTGACGCTTCCCTGGTCCTGTCCCTATAAAGGGCCCCTAATACAACAGGGCAGAAAAGGTCTAGCAGGAGACAACACATTTAGAGCTGAAGGGCCTACTTCATAGGGTGATATACAAATCGCTTGATGATGTATCTAGTGTATATGCAATAACATGAAAATTGAAGGTGGATTTGTACGTTATGTATAGATGAACGGTAGTATTGAGAATGATTACCTCTAGTAGTGTAGGTCCAACAATCTAGGTCCAATATCTCTTTAGGCCTAAAAGAAGCCTCAGTGTCTTCTGGCACTATTTATGGGGTAGTCTGCTGGCGCTATCAGTTCTCAATAGGCTCAATAGATGTATGTTACATTTATTACTCTGTTAATTATGTACTATTGTGTCACGCTGAGTCTAATCTGCACTGTAATAGGTCATTGTTCACTCCTGAATTCTGGACTAATTGCTGGAGTTGAAAAATTCTCTGGCAGATTATCCCCTCATATGGCATGATCAGTATCAGAATTATTGCAGTACAATGGATCAATGATCCACGATCCCAATCAACAATCCAAGGTTCAAAGACAATAGAAAAAAACGTGATTTTTTTTTTTTAACAAGTATACAAAAATGAATAAATTGCTAGCCAGACTAAGCTATTGTTGTACAACAAAGCAGCACATCTCCATACCACTTGACGTCCTACCCTTGGGGCCCTGGCTCGATACAGACAAAGGCTACGCTTTTGTCCCTCCCCCTGTAACATATAGTATCATGAGGTCATGCACAAACTATCTGCGCAACATGAACCTCTTCTTGAGATGGAACCCTTACCCCTCTTTCGGGTAATAGTGATTTCCCCCAGGACTGGCTCAATGCTTTTTTTCCAGACATCCACAAACAGATCCTCCCTTTTATCATGTCCTAATACAAGATGGCTTGAAGCCTTCACATATAACGCTTCAGAAAAGCCCCCCTCATCCAGGTGTGGAGTGGGAGTATGCAACTGAGACATATTTACCAGGTCAATAAGTGTCGTCTAAAGCTTCACCACTCCTGACTCTTTTTGAGCTACTCCTCTGCTCCAAGCAGAGCCATCTCAATGGTATATCACATCATGCTGGAGTCCATACAGTCTAATCCCACCTCCTTTGTTGGGAGAGAGAGCTGAATGCCTCCTTCTCCACTGAACAATGGCAGAAGGCCTTACACTTGTACCATAAGTTTTTTACCTCTGCAAAGCATAAAAGACCAAATTATAAAATCCTGACTCATTGGTACAGGGTACCTTCCCTTCTACACGCCAATATGTCTGATCTGTGTTGGTGGTGCTCCCAGGCTACCATGACACATGTGGGGGAAATGCCCCCATATTTACTCATTTTGGTCTGAAGTTATAGAGGTGATAGATAAAGTGACTGGTGCAATTGTAGACCATGGGCCAGCACCCTTAATTCTATTGATTCTTTTATTGGCTTTGTGTTAACGGCAGGAGGACACTGATTCTGCGACTAGGCCTCCCATCCTAGCAGAATAGTTTCACGAAGTACTCCATATATAGCATATGAAGGAAATGGCTGCTGTGACCCCTATCGCTGAGAGACACGCTCCCGAACCTGGAGACCCTGGATAGAATTCCGATTGTCAGTGCAATTCCTGATACTTTCTGAACCCGTGACCGCTTAGAATCCTACACCTGCCTCGACCATGTTCACCAGGTACTCTCCCCCTACCCCTACTCCACTCCCTTAATCTACCCCTCACAATCTATACGGTTGGTTAAATGTGTTTGTTTGATTTTCAATTCTTCTGTTCTGTGTACTGTGTTGAATTTTGTGCTCATATTGAAGGTAATGCCTTGAACTTGCTCTCATTCAGCCTGCTGCGTCAGGTGATTTGCTTATATCACCATTACTGAATGTCAGATACACTTTGCATTCGCATGTCCTGTTTTGTTCTGAAGAAAATATTTGAACTGCTTTAAATAAGGAATGTTTTAAAAAAAAAATGAATAAATAATAAAAAAATCCCTTTTAAAAAATAAATAACATCAACAAAAAATAAACAAGCATATTGGCTATCTCTGTGTATATGATTGGACTATCCAAAAATAGTTATTTAACCTGTACAGTAAACGCCATAAGAAAAATAAATACTGTAATGCTAAAATTAAGTTGTCACCTTGTCTCCCCTCAAAATATCAAACAAAGTGATAAAAAGTTGCACATACCAGAAAATGGAACCAATAAAAACTACAGAAAAAGAGCCCTACATAGTTCCATCAACAAAAACAGAAAAATGTTAGAAAGCATTAGAAGCAAATTGTTTTTTTGTTGTTGGTTTTTTTTTTTTTTGCAAAATGGCATTTTATTCAGTAATGGTGGTAAAACAAATTAAAACCAAGGTATATATGGTATCGCCATAACTGAATGACTAGAGATGTGCGAAGCTCTGAAGATAAATTTTGGGTTCAGATGAGTCGACCCTCCAGTTTGTTTGAGTCCAAACTTGTTCGGATAGAAACAAAAGTGAAATTATTCGTCGTATGTGACCACTGAGGCCCAATCACAGGCCTCAATGGTGACCCCAGGGTACATGGAATCACCCAGGAGGCTGGAAAAGGCCAGAAAAGGACCCAGCGAACCAGACACTGCGAGGAGGCCCAGAAGAGGTGAAGGCAGGTGAGTATGACTGTTTTTTTACATTCCCCTGGGCCTTCACCCTATTATACTTATCTATATATATATATATATATTATTTAAAGAGACCTCAGAGGATAATATTTTCGCTTCTGGACTTCAGACAAACGCAAAACTTTTGGAAAATTCTGATCATATCTGGTTCGATCGATAAACCTCTCAAGATTAGAGATGGGCGAAGCCTTTCCTACCAAACCAGGTTCGGCCCGAGTATTCCAAATTTTTCATTTTTTTTTAACAAAATTTAACAAATGGAGATTGGCCACTGCATTACACTCTGGGGTTTTTAAGACCCAGTGTATAATAGGTGCAGGTCCAGAGGAGGTTAAAAAATGAAAAAAGTATTCATACTCACCTTCCGCTACCTCTTTTGGGCCTCCTCGCATCGCCCGGCACTCTCCTGGTGATGTGTGGCACTCTTCTGTGACATCATCATCCTGGGCTCAATGAGACTGGTGCCAGGCAGATGATGTCACAGAAGAGCGCTGGATGCTGCACGGAGTGGGGGCAGGCCTCCACCTATTATACTCTGAAGACATAAGTGAAGACACTTTGACATAACTTCAGCTGTGTTAGAGAGCTAGAAATTAGTTAGATAGGTTTCTAGGAGTCCTCACAGTGTTATACTCTATGTATAAGCCAATTTAAAGTGTGATTCATACCGAAACTAATCAGGGACCCCAGCCGCTGAACCTGAAACGAATCTTGAGAGGTTCCCACATCTCTACTCAAGATTCATTTTGTTTTGGGTTCAGTCGCAAAATTTGTTTCAGGTGAAACAAGTTTGGTAAGAACCTCAACTTAAATTGGCTTAAAACATAGCGAATGACACTCTTAGGGCTCCTAAGAACATATATATTCAATTTCTAGTTCTCTAAAGCAAACACAGCCAAAGTAATGTCAATGACAAAGTGACATACACACGTGGACAAAATTGTTGGTACCCCTCGTTTAAGGAAAGAAAAACCCACAATGGTCACAGAAATAACTTGAATCTGACAAAAGTAATAATATATAAAAATTCTATGAAAATGAACAAATGAAAGTCAGACATTGTTTCCAAACATGCTTCAACAGAATTTTAAAAAAAAAGAAAACTCATGAAACAGGTCTGGACAGAAATGATGGTACCCTTAACTTAATATTTTGTTGCACAACCTTTTGAGGCAATCACTGCAATCAAACGATTCCTGTAACTGTCAATGAGACTTCTGCACCTCTCAACAGGTATTTTGGCCACTCCTCATGAGCAAACTGCTCCAGTTGTCTCGGGTTTGAAGGGTGCCTTTTCCAGACGGCATGTTTCAGCTCTTTCCAAAGATGCTCAATAGGATTTAGGTCAGGGCTCATAGAAGGCCACTTCAGAATAGTCCAATGTTTTCCTCTTAGCCATTCTTGGGTGTTTTTAGCTGTGTGTTTTGGGTCATTATCCTGTTGCAAGACCCATGACCTGCGACTGAGACCAAGCTTTCTGACACTGGGCAGTACATTTCTCTCTAGAATCCCTTGATAGTCTTGAGATTTCATTGTACCCTGCATAGATTCAAGACACCCTGTGCCAGATGCAGCAAAACAGCCCCAAAACATAGCAGAACCTCCTCCATGTTTCACAGTAAGGACAGTGTTCTTTTCAAGATATGCTTCATTTTTCCGTCTGTGAACATAGAGCTGATGTGCCTTGCCAAAAATTTTGATTTTTGTCTCATCTGTCTATAGGACATTCTCCCAGAAGCTTTGTGGCTTGTCAACATGTAGTTTGGCAAATTCCAGTTTTGTCAGATTCAAGTTATTTCTGTGACCATTGTGGGTTTTTCTTTCATTAAACATGGGGTACCAACAATTTTGTCCTTTTGTGTATATGACTATTGAAAAACAGATGCTAAGCAGTTGATACAAACTACGAGTTTAACCTGCAACTTTTACACATTTTGACATTTAAAACACTGCAAAAATTACCCTTTTATTAGGGAAAGGAGTGTGCCTGTGTTTTTTTTAGACACACCTGGGGGTTATATTGCAAAACGCAATGACGTTATAGAAAAATTCTTTAGCAAAAGTGGATGGGGCATGGGTGGAGCCACCAGGACAAGGACACCAGGGAGATGCGCCTTATCATAAACCATTTGCTCTCTGCACTGGCAACAAGATTAGTATAGTATGACAGTGTTGATGAATCCCCTCCACTGAGCAAACACTTGCCAGAACTATTCTTTGTACAAAGTATTTCTATGGTAATTCTAAACTTTTCTACAAATGCTATCACTTATACATTCAAGGTAAGCTGCTGTAACCACTCTAAGATGACTGTATGTGCAACAACAATGATGTTCAGGCAACCAACCATCGCCCATAGTTCTCTAGGGTTGTCCTATTGAATGTGTGCTTCCTGTAATGCACTTTCTTCATTATAATTCCCTGTCACTGACCTCCTAACTCTTCACCTAAGCCTTGTAATGGATATGTATTCTACCCCTTCCCTGTTTAATATTCCTGAATTTGCTTGGCTAGGACAAATTTAAATTCAGGTTTAGACAGGAGATTTTTTTCCAAGGTATTATGCTGCCACCTACTGTTCAGTTTTGGTACTTGTCATCATTAGCAAACCTAAATTCCCTAAGAATGAGGCAGCACATAATACATCAAAGAAGGAAAAAACATTTCCATATTATGATAATCACTGATCTGTGGACAGTCATTAAAAATGAGCAGTAATTGCTTTTAAATCCAGAAGGATTCTGCATATGATATATTTCCACATATTAACATTTTATTTTTTTCTGTGTATTCCCAAATCCAGAATTTTACATTTCTAAAGTGTTTCAAGCTTAAATACTTATTAATAGAAGAAAAAAAAAATATTGAAGAGATCATTGATGCTGTTCCTATAGATAAATCTCTGCAATGACGATCATTTACCTTGACGCTAAAGTTCTCAATTTATTGATTTTCATCCGAAAGTCAGAGGTAAAGATTTCTATAAATTCAATCCCTATAGAAAAAATGTTTATATCAATGTCATTTTTTGGTGCTTAACTTATATGTATGGTGGAATTATACCAAGTGTTCGAGAAGAAAAAAGGTAGAGGGAAATATGTGGCAAGCACTTCTGCGAATTCTTGACATACTATACCCTTTCTCATATGCCACACAGTGTCCCCTACCAGCGCCACTCACAGACAATGCAAGCCAGTGCACCTTTTTAGGGGTCCAGTAAAGCCAGAGTAAGGAGGCTCCACCAGCGGAGTAGGTATAGGGGGTGCAGCGATAACAGTCGCTACCAGGTCCTGGACCCTGAGGGGGCCACAAAGGGCCCTCCCCCACATAAAATATACCACTATTCTAAATGGACAATATACCACTATACACGTGGAGCACACTGATGTCAGGACACTGGGTCAAAGTGTCATGATGGCAGGAGACCTCTGGACGTGGCAAAGATGCCCAGGAGAGGTGAGGCAAAGTGGGTATAACCTCCCCTGGGGTTCCACTTACTCCTGAGGAGACCCCAGAGTATAATAATACCACTTCCGGTGGACTGGAGGGCCGAACCTCACAAATATTTCTTGAAACAAATCTTGTGAAGTTTGCCCATCTTTATCAGTGACCATTTAAGGTATAACTAAAATTTAAAAACTTTTTTTATTTCATAAATCAATAGAGCAGATGATATTAGTAAATATATTGTAATATATATTAAGAAAATGCTTCTTTATCTAGAATTTCCTCCCCCCATGCAAAAATTGTTGTATCTAAACACAATCATGAAACGGTATCTTCTTCACCCCTGTTGATTGCCACATGGTGCAGATGACCCCCTTCCCCCCTTTTTTTTTTACCCCCTGGAAAAGGGTTTTTTTCCTGCCGTGAGTCTTAACTTGTGGACAAGGAGCAGCACATCCCGAATGCTGCAGGATGGTTTATTGTTATATTACTGTATTGTGAAAGGGTTATATTGCGTCACTTGTGCGTATGTGGGTGACCAGATGGAAGGTAACGCTGCAGTTGGGATTGCGGGGTGCAAGGAGCAGCTTGTCACGGTCTTGGGCACGAGGGCGCAGCGCTGGTGCTGTCCCCCCCCCCCCGTACCCCCCCCCCCCCCGGGGGTGGCTTTGGTGGTGATTGTTCCCCCCGGCCCCCCCCCCATACTGTGCCGACTGGTGGTGTTTGGGGCGCCCTGATGTATTGTCGGTGCAAATGTCTGACACGAAACGGTTGTAAAGTTGCGTCACTTGTTGCTTCCATGGGTGTGGGGCACAAATGCTTAAACAGTTTCTTCAATACAAACACGGGGTACGCCTGGTGACACAGCAAGTCCTGGGGTGCAGGGTAGACTTGATGAGGTGTTCCTGCCCCTTATACTTCGTGTTACAGCCCTAGGTGCGTCTGGGCTCCTATTTGGCACATGGGGTGCCCCCATGTCTGTACATAATATTCCCCACTCCGTTTGTGCTCCTGTGCTCGGTTTTGGGGTGCATGTCGGGTGGCGGATATTCCCGGTCTGGCCTTGGCCCCTGGTCCTGTGATCTGGCTATGGGCACGTGTTCCAGATGTTCTCTCCACGTCTCAGGCTGACAAGATAATGATGCTTGACTTCCTTCAGGGCGATGGCTAGGCAGACAGGGGACAGGTTTTCTGAATAGCTGGAGTATGTCAGCTCTCCAACCTTCCTGGGCCTGTCTGGACTTGAGATTCCTGCACTAAACTCACTGCTTTCTTCACGGACATCACACTTATCTCCTCACCTCCTCCTCCTAACCTCCACACTTCTAACTCCTCACCGCGGACCTTCCTGCAGGGGTGTTACCATGGGGACCCAGTGATCCGCTCGCCCCTCCCCTTTTCCCAGGCGATGTCCTCCCATTGGACATTTGGTTACTATTCAATCCTATGGGAGGTGTAATGCATGTGTGAGGCTCACTAGGTGGCGCTGTGTTGTGTGAGACTCAGGACCCCCTGCTATGTCACACAGGCTATGGCAACAGGAAATAATACAATTCACAGAGATCACCCTCAGCCCAGCCTAGCCGCTCTGGGATGCCACTATGTCGCTTTAGTCGCAGTCTGTGTTCTGGTGTTTTCTGAAAGCTGACTCCTTAGAGGCGGAACAAAGTTGCACCTATGGACTGCAGCACAGAAGAAGTTGTAAGAGGACTGCTTGGAGGTGAGGAGGATAGCTTGGAGCGTTACAAGCTTGTTGGACAGTTAGAGGAGTGCGGCCTATCATTTCCTAGAACCAATGCATCTTAAAGGCATCTGTGAGTAGGAAAATGGATTCTCTGGAAGTAAGCAATGCATCAACCGGCGACAGGGGAAGCGCAGTGTTCATTGCCATAGCCTATAATTTTGCTTTCCCTGTTGCATTTTAATTTTTCAGCTTGTCATCTGTGTCCCACTGAAGTATTCCATCTGTTGTCTTTACAACTACCTGAGTGAGAAGCCAGTGTCTGTATGTCCTTCACCACCAGTGGGCGGCTTCAGCTGATTCGCAGGTTTTGGTGTCTGGGCGGCAGCTTAGGAGAGAACCGGTTGAATGCTGCGGTGCGTTCAGTGGCGTAACTAAAGTCTTGTGGGCCTCAGTGCAGTCTTTTGTCCGGGGCCCCCTACCTAATCCCTACAGCGAATTCTTGATAGTGATGGTTATGGGTGCTAAGGAGTTTAATCAACCTTAGTGTGGTTAGGGTAATCTGTGGATCTCCTTGGCTTATGGGCCAGAAGGAAACTGCAATCTCAATACTGATGCCAGTGCTTATGGATCCCCTAAGGCTCCTGGGCCCTGGTGCGACTGCACCCTCTCCACCCCCTCAAGTTACGCCCCTGGGTGCGTTGGCCACAGAGGAGTGCAATGCCGGCTGCAGTGGAACATCCACATTGTCACTGACCCGGTGAAGCTCAGCTGCAAGTGTATATTATTAAATGACTTGGTGCAGAATTGTGAACCTAAAAGCTCAGTGGTGAACATTAACCCCTTAACGACGCAGGGCGTAATAGTACGTCCTGAGTCGCATGACGATGTATGGAGAGCGCTCAGGAGCTGAGCGGTCTCCATACACCGCGGGTGCCGGCTGTATAATACAGCCAGGACCCACCGCTAACAGCAGCGATCGGTGCCTGCATCGATCGCGGCTGTTAACCCTTTAGATGCCGCGGTCAAACGCGACCGCGGCGTCTAAATTGCGGAGCCGCCAAGGGCGCCGCCATTTTTACCTCATCGCCGCCCTCCAGAACGTCATCGGAGGGCGGTGCTTGGTTGCCATGACAGCCGGGAGCCTATTGAAGGCTCCCAGGCCTGTCATTACATTAGCTCTATTACGCGATGCCAGAGGCATGGTCTAATAGCAGTGAAGGCATTTTTCTATTCACTGCGATACAGTAGTATCGCAGTGAATAGTATGATCGATCAGACTCCCTAGGTTTCAAGGTCCCTAGGGAGTCTGATCATACAAGTAAAAGTTTAAAAAAAAAAGTTTTTAAAAGTATGTAAAAATTTTAAAAAACACAAAAGTTCAAATCACCCCCCTTTTCCTAGATCAGATATAAAAGTAAACAAACAAAAGTAAGCATAAACACTTTAGGTATCCCCGCGCTCCAAAATGCCCGAACTATTAAAATATTGAAATATTTATCCCATACGGTGAACGGCGTAGCGGGGAAAAAAAATCAAAATGGCCAAATAGCGTTTTTTTCAACACTTTGTCTCCTATAAAAAATTTAATAAAAAGTGATCAAACCATCAGATCTTTCCCCAAGTGGTATCAATAAAAACGTCATGTTGTCCCGCATAAAAAGACGCCTTACCCAGCTCCATACATGTAAATATGAAAAAGTTACAGGTGACACAATATGGCGACACAAAAAATTTTTCCTATTTAGCAAAGTTTTAAATTTTTTAAAAGGTATCAAAACATCACAAATACTATATAAATTTGGTATCGCTGTGTTCATACTGACCCGCAGAATACAGGTAACATGTCATTTTTACCACACAGTGAATGGTGTAAAAATTAAACCCATATGAATTTGGCGCAAATGCAGTTTTTCTCCAATTGCACCTCATTCTGCAATTTTTCCAGCTTCCCAGTACATTGCACAGCATATTGAATAGTGACATTACAAAGTACAATTTGTTTCGCAAACAATAAGCCATCATGTGACTCTGTGAACTGAAAAATGAAAAAGTTATGGCTCTTGGAATGTGGGGAGGGAAAAACGAAAATGCAAAAACAAAAAATGGCCCGGTCATTAAGGGGTTAAAGTGGTTGTTCAGGTGATTAAGAGAAAACAGACTAAGGCTAGATTTGGAGTGCCAAGAGATCAGTCAGGTGAGCATTCTGAACCTGTTTTATCCTCTTTAACATTGTAAAATACTTTATTATGAAAACCCTATGATTTGTGTATTCAACACAGGAAAAGTATAAAGTCATGTGAGTCCTACAGATATTAATAGAACGTTTTCAAGGAAGCTTCTCCCAGTGCCTGAAATATAATTGTGACATGTTCTGTACTTTTACCACCGCGGATTAGATCATAGGGATCACACGAGCTTTTCCATTAGGACTATTTGCATTGCCAAAAAAAAAAACAAAAACATGACAGCAGTGTTATAAGAAAAAAGGTAGCCCACAACCTTGTGACCATTGCATTAGCCTGACTGACCGGACCAAAAAGGGCACAGGTTGCTAATAAACCAAAAAGGAAGTTTCTATATAACTATAGTGGTGAAATACACATAGCGTACAGTTTTATGAGATCTGTACCTCTAAGTGTTAGCTATTTCTTCAGCAGGTTAAAGTGCTGGGCTGAGCTGAGGTTTTGCCCAGGTCATTTCTTCAAATAAACCTCAGCTAAAATTCCGATAGTCTAAGAGGTGCTGCTGCTAACTCAGCAAGTAATTACTGCAAGAGCTGTTTCTCAGAAAATTGTGCAATATTTTAATATTTAATCTCATTATTTGTTTATACCAGGCTGATAAATTATGTAACAGTAAAGAGAAATACCGACGTGCTCAGAGGTTTTACAAGCCTTTATCATTTCTGACCTATATACAAGGTGGATGTTAGGAAAGGGTTAAAACCATATGTCATTAACACCCTTATGCCCTAAAAGAGAAAACTAGCTCTGGGACCCCTGTTCTCAAACACTGAGGCATGAAAAAGGAGCAGGAGGAATACCTTTTTGTATCTTTCTATTGACCCCCTCCCAGTTACATAAAAAGGGTTTCCTGGTACCTGAAAGCTCCCTCTGAAACACTCTGGAATCATTATGATTGAGTTGTATAAATCCAATGCATGCGCTCCCTCTAGTGGTGGCCACAGGTAAATTGAATTTTATCATTTATCTGGAAGTGGATGGTTGTCTCAAAATGAGAAAGTGATTTGGAGCCAGAAAAGACAACAGAGCTCTGTTTCCTATAAATAATTTCTAGACTTTTAGATTAGAATATAGGTGCCAAAGCTGTTGCTACCATTTCACCATTAAAGGGGTTGTCAAGGTACTTTTGGTGGTGGTTTTTCCAGTTTCCCCCATGTCTTTATGTTGTATACTGTGTTTTCCGCTTGTTTACATGGAACTCTTCTGGCGCCAGTGCAATGCTAAATTTCCCATGCTGCCATGTACTCAGGTGTCTACAAGAGCTAGCACCTCCATGAACCAAGAATAGTCAGACTTGCAGCACTTCAATCAGCAATTTTCAGTGGTCACTGTGACGGAGTCTCCAAACTGAGGCTTATCATGTGTGGAAACCTCCACCTTAGAAACCTGAGGCTCAGCCCCAGCTGCAGATTCCACAGAGGCATTATGGAAGTTATTAAAGTATGAAGTAGTACATCTACCCAGACCTAAAGAAATATTAGAGAGACCTTTGGAGCATATGTTATATATTGTTAGATATATGCTCTTTAACCATACATACACTTTAAGATGACTTTTCAGGATAAGTTTCCTTGTGTGCACATGGGGAGTAACACTATTTTTGGTCATTATTTGATGTGTATTCTACATTTTCTAGCAGTTATCCCAGCTGTGTACACATGTGTAAGCATCCGTGAGCTCAGGGCAAGCTAAGAAGTGAAATATTTTACAGTCAGAAACCTAGGCTGTCAACAATGAGGAGACATATTAAGAAGTATCTGACAGGGAAAGCAAGATACATGAAGCAATGCATACAGTAAAACACTTCAGTTAGCTTAAGCTACGTGTTTAAATATGATCCTGGATTTGGGAATACCCCTTTAACCACTTCAGTACCGGGCCAATTTCTGGTTCAGGACCAGACACATCTTCGGGTTTTTTGTATGTGCAGTTTTGAGGGCTGTAACATTTTTATCATTTGCGTTATTCAACTAATTTCTTCGTCTTTTTATGGTGACGCATAGGGCTTTATTTTTATGTTGTTTTTATTTTTGCATGTGTTTTAATTTTTTTTTTTTATATCCGGATAATATAAACAAAAGAGGATGGAAAACGTGTCTATTTTTCACTTTTCTTTTTTTTTTTTTTAATTTAATAACACAAAGTGTGACTAAAAAAAACTATTTAAAATAGTTTTTACTCTCTGTTATGGTAATTTTTATTTTGTATGGTGTTCGTCTCGGAGCGATCGGGAAAGCAGGGAAGGTAATAAACCTTCCCTGCCTTCTCTTTGGGAGCTCAGGCTGAAGTTACAGCCGGCTCCCTGTTTCAGCAGCTGCACGATTTTGTGCAGCTGCTGAATTCTGCTTGGATGTACCAGTACATCCTTGCAGAACAAGGCAACCACCTTCCGGATGTATATACCCAATGGGCAGTCCGGAAGTGGTTAAGGTGCCAATGGGCAGCATCAGTGCTAGCTACTGCCTACTACCAGGGGACTACTTCCTGTAGAATAGAATAGTATACAGCTCCTGTGTTCATGACATCATTATGACATACTATTACATTAAATCAACTTGAGTGATGTGACGCTAGGTCGGGGACGGAAACCCCAAACATAGATAAGGCGCAGTTGTGAGCCTAGCCTTAAGTCTGGAGAAACTGGAAATTAACTTTAGAAGTTAAAAATTGTCTGTTGGCAAATCTGTTGCAGAAACCAAAGCCACAGTCTCACCTGAATTGGGGATTGCAGACATACATGCGCATACTGCAGAAACAACCCTATTTAGATGTATTGAATTTTGATTTGCAGACATTTCTGCACCAAATCTGCTGCATGTGAATATACCCTAATAATACTAGTGGAATTCAAACCAGATATTTTTTTTTTCTATTATTTCTCTTTTCTCTATATTTTTTCCCCATTGCTTTCTATCTATTTTCCTCATTACACATGCCATGTAGACCATGTATCTTTATTTGCAATTGTGAAACACTTTAACTTTACTTAAAGTCTGTCTGTGTGCACTTCATTGATCCGGCTCATTTGCAGTAATTACATCATTTGCATTATTAAACTTTTAATAAAAAAAATTGCTTCATTTCATCCACATAATTGCTTTTAATGAAACTGATAATATAATTTTTAAGGCAAATTCTGTTGTCAGGACAACCATGTGACAACTTCACACATTTTGCTGCATATCCATTGTCTGTGAGAGTTTCATAAATAATGTGTTGTGTATGCAAAGTGCTATCGCTAATTTAATTTATGCTCTGCATAATCAATTACTGCCTAGTGACTATACATACATATAGATTACTCATGAGCCGCTCTCAGCCTAAGACGGCTGCACATCATTATAGTACAATTTTCTGCAGGTATTACCTGTAACTATAATACGAAGACAAAGTATTCCCAAGGTCTGTAAATACTCTGCAGGGACTAGGTCAGCGTATAAACAGGATAAGGAGCTGTCATATCATGCAATTAGTCAGAATAGTTCAGAAATAACATATAAATGCAAATCTCCTCTTTTCCCTAGATTACATCCCCACATCCGAAAATGCCCAAACTATAAAAATATTTGTTCTGTATAGTGAATGACGTAGCAGGAAGAAAATCAAAATGGCTAAATCACCGTGATTGTACCAACCCGTACTTCATATGGAATACTAAATGGTACTATTATAAAGTGCAATTTATCCTGCAAAAAAAAAAAAGAGCTATGGCTTTTGGAATGAAAATGTAAAAAAGATAAATGGCTGGCAGGAAGGGACCTGTGTTTCAGGGTAACAGTGTGAACAGAGTCGTCTGTTCACCTCTAGTTCACATTATGCGGTTCCATGCTGCTGTGTGTTTCCTTCTGTTGCTGCACCTGGACCAGCCCATAGGACAGGCGCACCCCCTGCACCCTCAGGACCAAATGAGCTCACCTGTGGGCCTGGTGGCCTTAGCCTATTTTAGGCTGCTCAATGCCCAAGCAATATTGGATCTTGTGCTATAGACAAAGTGAAGGTTTTGTGTCACTACGTTGCAGTTCTTGTTCATTGACCTTGACCTGTTTACTGACTACACTATTGAGCCTCATCCTGTTCTGTTGTTTTCCCATGTATGATCTCAGGCTGGCCTTAACTTGTCAATCTGAGCTGCCTGTCCGGACCCTTTGACTTGTTTGTGACCTCGCTTGTTATCTGCTGTCTGCCATTGACCTTCAGCGCATGCTGTACAATTTTATGCCTAATTTTTTGGAGTTTTTCACCAGAGTCTGTCTGGTCCCTGGTCAGCTTCCACCTACACCAGAACCACTCTGAGAGGTTTCGACCTGGTAGTCTCCCCATGGCGAAGACCAGATCCCTCCACAGGAATTAAAGGGTGCAGACCTTGGAGATAACAGCCTTAGGAATGGCCCAAAACCAAACTAGTTAGGTGGCACATCAGGTCTGCTACTGGCTACAGACTATGTCCAGTATGCTAAGCTGCATTTTCATAAAGGGGTTTTCTTCTGCATCTTTGCAAAGGAGGGATAAATAATAAAATGGGATTTGCAAATGGAATCAATAATAAAAAAAACAAACAAACAAGTAAGCAACTGTTAAATCCTCCTGCAGGTCCATTGTGGCTGTGTTGGTGCTCCTAACAGGTCTTTGTTTACTTTACTTGACTGCAGCAAAGACTACAAGCAAATACTAGCTTGGTGCCATGACCTTATCATCACTGAGGTTCTGACCTCTGGAACCCATCTGATCATGAACATGACAGGGCTCTGAGGTTGCAAAGTGCTGGATACTTGGCTGTGAAGGGAACTGCAGCTTGCCTAATGTATTTGAATGGAGCATTCCTACACAGAGGGCCGAGAGGGCTGGTGTATATGGCAAAATAGTGAATGGGCTGCAAAGCTAGAACAGAGCTGTGACCTCTTTATTCTCAGGACCCATGTGTGTCGGACCCCCTGATCATAAAGTGCTGACCTATCCTAGTGACATGCCATCATTTTATGAGGTGAGACTACACATTTAAAGCTGGTCCAATACGTAGCATTATGTGTTGCGGATTTTTGAGTCAAAGCGAAGAATGGCTACAAAAGGAATGGGAAATATATATATAGGAAGTTCTTATACTTCTACCCGCTGCTCAATTCACTCCTGGCTTTGACTCAAAAAAACGCTCCAAAATCTGCAACAAAAAAAAGCAGGTTTCCGCAACATGGTCCCTTAGCCTAAAAGTCAAATTACAAAGTAACTTATAGCCCCATGAAGGCTCTTTATATATACACAAACAAGGGTATCATTTCTAGAAAATAAGCAGGAATAAAATGGTACGAAAAGATCTATGACTGATGTCCATATTTCCAGTGGGTTCATGGAGGAAAAGGTGAGAAAGTCGACTTTCAGTAAAGTAAAAAGTGAAAGCCAAGCCGGAGTTTGTTCTGGAGTTTTAATAAATGATCCCTGCTGCTCACTCATGGCTATCTTATTTTAGAATTCTATATCTGCCAAGGATACAAAGAAGCATAAAGAACAGTTTATCTGTGCTGTTATATTTGTGTGACATAACAGAGATAACCAAGTCAGTTGTCGTCTCTTCCCCTCATGATAGATTACAGATGGATATATTTTATTATGTATTGTAAATCAAATCTCCATTATATATAAGATGCCAAAAACAGGATTGCTGCACTTGTTCTTGTATCGCTGTGAAAAATGTACTTTTCATGGCGTGTATTTATTAGATGCCATTTCTCAAGTCAAATGTTTTTCTAGGATGCTTAAGCAAAGAATTACATTTTTTGTGGGTTAACTATTGAATGGACTGTGTGCTACATACCGTCTAACAGTGCACACATAACATTACATTACATTTGTACTTATGATAGGTCAACTACAGCACAAGTTCTATAGAGTGATGACATGATCTACCTGCTTTACGACTGTGAAACTAGTTAAGTTCAGGCACATAGCTGACGTAGTAGGGCTCAACTGCAAAGCTCCCTCCAGATGTGTGGCAGAAGGAAGGACTGACTAGATCGAGTATAGGCTGTGACCTTTTAGAAGTATCCACTTGCTCTGGAAAAAAGTATTACAAAAATAAAGACTCCGTATTCAGTTTCATGGTTAAAATGTTAGATTCCGTAGCACAATATAAGAAATGGAGTTGACCATCCATGATGTCTAAATGTTTTCCCTGTTTGAAGGGGGCTGCTGTGGTAGATATGATCTGATCCTGTCAGGAACAATCACAAAGAGTTCTATCATTCTCACAGGCTGTCTTACAAGAAATGAAAGCCTTTGGACACCTTTGTCAGCTTTTTTTTTCCTTTCTGGCTATTGCATATATGATTTAATACATATCACTTTTCAGTTTGGTTTGCATTAAAAATTTCTTAGTTTGTCTTCTGCAGCTTGCATGCTATACACTGCAAGGTGCCCTGTCCTGTTCTCAGCAAAATCCATCGGAGAAGATCTCAGACAGACAGAACCTGTTGACATGCTGCACATTGTGCAGTTCAGCATGTTATCACACAGTTCTTCTCATCAAAGATACAACCATGTGATGGGAAATCCACAAACAAGGGTCAAACAAACAGAACAAGGGAAGAAGATTTAAAAATGACATTGAAAGTGTGCAGAGATTTGAGGACTGGCACAAAGCTGTATGCACTTGGTTATGTAAACTAGACAGTGAAAGAGGAAGAAGGGAGGAGAAGAGCTGAGCTGAAGCTGTGCAGGGGAAATGAAAAGAGAGAAGAGAGCATGTGACCAGTGCTAGGGAAGGCTCCTGAGCAAAAAAGGCTGAACATAGAAAAGGCTGTAAATCGGAAATAAGGGTTGCTGAATGCATGAGAAGGAATGCTCAATGTAAAAAAAAAAAAAAAAAGCAGTACAACTTTTTTTTTTTACTCCAATAACTTAGTAAGGCTTGTGTTTATTGATTTTTCATGCACAAATGTGTCCATAATCTTTAAATAGAAAAGCTCTGATGGGATTCACACAATGTAACTTCAAGACTTACTGTACTTCTGACCACTTCTTATAGTTAAAAAAGTTGAATAAAGACACAGGTTCATCATGCCCAACTTATCATCCTAAGTGTTGATCCAGACTGAGGCAAAAGTTCCTAAAAGGTGAATGACAAAAACATCCTTCCTAAATCCAAACTTGTCAATCAGAATAATCAACATTTTATCTCCAAAAATGTAGTTCCTGTAACTTGTAGTTGTGGACAAAAGTCTTAATGATTTCATTCAGTCCCATTACCACAAGTGTATAAAAGCCTGGGTTTGACAAATACCAGGAGAATGTTACCTGCCTTACTGCAATGTGCCAACTGTAAAGTTTGATGGAGGAGGAATAATGTTACAGGGTTGTGTTTCAAGTGTTGGTCTTGTGTTAGTTGCAACGGATGGAAATCTTAACGCTTTAGCATATTAAGACATCTGTATTATTATTATAGCATTTGTAAGCTTCCAACTTTGTGGGAACTTGCAGCACTGGTGTCCTAGGTTTAAACCCAGCTAAAGACAACATCTGCAAGGAGTTTGTATGTTCTCCCTGTGTTTGTGTGGGTTTCCTCTGGGTACAGCGGTTTCCTCCCACACTCCAAAGACATACGGATAGGGAATGTAGATTGTGAGCCCTATATGGGACAGTGATTGTAAAGCGTTGCAGAATATGTTGGCACTATATAACTAAGCAAAATAAATGAATAAAGAGAAGGTCCCTTTATGTTACGGCACGACTATACCCCAGTGCACTAAGCAAGGTCCATAAAGGCATGGTTGGTTGTGTTTGGTGTGGCAGAATTTGACTGGTCTGCACAGAGCCTTGACCTCAACCCCATTGAACACATTTGAGTTAAACTAGAACAGAGATTGTGAGCCAAGCCCTATCATACATCATCAGTGTCTGACCTCACAAATTTCCTTCTGGATAAATGGGAAAAAAAATCCCACAGATACACTCCAAATTCTTCTAGAAAGCCTTTCCAAAAAAAGTGGAAGCTGTTTTAGCTGCAAAGGGAGGGGGGGCAACTCCATATCAATGCCCATAGATTTAGAATGGGGTGTCATAAAAGCTCCTGTAGGTGTAATGTGTATGTACCCCAATACTGTCCTACATGTAATATAGGTCTAGAGCTCAGAATTCTGAACACATTAGCGGCATTTACTGTCAACTATAAAATGGTAATGACAATTGTGATAACTAAGCTGCTGCAGCTGAGAAAGATATTTACAGACACATCAAACTTTTTATTATACACATTGGAAAAAACTATTTCTTGGTGGACTGTCCATGAATTTATGTCTGCAACTGTTTTAGCTGTGAATGCTGATCCTTTATTTTGGAAGGCTTTTTCTAGCTCAGCACGACAGTCCATAGAATTGCTTTAACGTACTGTTAAACACACACATGAATCTGGCAGGGACAGAAGCCTACAGCAAAGTCCCAGTCTAAGCTAGCACACAATGTGTGCAGCAGCAAACACGCTGTTTGAAAAAGATGAGTTGCGGCCACTTGATTTCCCAATATAGTTTGTCTATAATTCTTAGTTGCTAGGTTACCAGCTAACAGCAGTATCCTTTATGAAAGCTCGGGATCTTTACTGCCAATTATAGTGGAGCTGTATCACTTGCAATGGCTCTTACTTGCAGGGTGGGAGAAATAAACAGATAAATTGATATCATGTTCTGTATTTAAACAACATCAGTTATCACTGTTCAGAGGGAAGATTTCAATAGAATAGAAGGGCATTTAGGGAGAAGTATAACTTAAAAGGGTTTTCCAGCATCTCATTGTATGCAATGGGAGCCAGAGACTGAAGCAGGACACTTGGGATGACCACTCCAATACTCTGGGTTGTTAGCCGGACTCACCCGCAGAAGCCACGGCAGCAGACACTCCCTTGAATAGGCTGGTTCATCTGAGCCCAATAAGCAAGTAAAAGCCCTGGCAGAATCCTGAAGATCTGGTTTAGCTGTCTGGTGCAGAAAGTCGGAGGGCTGGAAAGTGGAGATGAATTTGAGGTGGAAGGTTGCATAAACTTTGCTTCTCTTTCTGCCATGTGAACTTACCTTAAATGGTGTGGGACTGCAGGTCATTGTGCAGTCAGTGTTCTGCTTTCTGGAAGCTGTATCATTCACTGACTCCTCAGAGGAAGTTGCACCCAGAAGTTGTGTGTTGCTTCCTCATGGTAAGACCAATTGATGTCAGGAAATGCCCAGGTTACCCAGGGTGGCTATGGCTCTGTATTTAAAGGTGCGTTCCCATACTCTTGGTGAGTTGGTCAACCTGTGGGTCAGCTTAAGGCTAGGTTCACACCTGCACCTGATTTACGTTCGGGGTTTCCATCCCCAAACCCACTTACAAAAATCAGGACTTTTCTCTCCACATTTTTTGGGCGGAAACCTGACTGACCCCATAATAGCACGGGTTTCTGCAGGTAACCGCTTTTTAAGCGGGTTAGCTTTCTGTTTTTTGGGTCCCCAAGTGGACTCCAAGAACAGAAAGCCCGAACACTAGTGTGAACCTAGCGTAACAGTGGATCTGCTTGTAGGCATGGCGAACAGCCTAGAACTGGACAAGCTTGGAAGCTTGGGGAGTGGAGCAATCTCACAGATAGAGGGATGTTCATCAGTTCCCTGTGTCAAAGCACCTTAGAAATGAGAAGTTCTCTGGTGGGGGGCAGTGGAAGCATGCTACTTGGTGCCACAACTGTAATCTTGCAAACTAGGCCTTACATTCTATTGTTTCTTTTCATTTGTCTGTGTTATTCATCACCAACAGGTGGCTCAGAGAGGGTAGGACAGAGGCAGTGGGGCAAGGATTTGCAGAGGATTGCAGTGCCGATCACAGTGGAGCACAGAAGGTGCAGCCATACTGGCATCGACCCAGCACTGGCAGCTGCCTGCCAGTACCTATTACATTGGTGCTATATAGAGGCAGCTTTCTTATGGTGTTTGATCTGCATATTTTATTTTCCATGGAGAATTACCTGGTTTATAAGACTAAATACACCTCCGATAGAGCTTGGTATCCCAGTCTGCTTCACACACATTTTTATCACTTGTTAAAAAAAAAAAAAAGGCATGAATTTTGTGGCCAGTGACTAGGAACAGGCAGTAATCAATAAATGTTTCCCTCTTTACAGTGAAAATACAGGCTGATCAGTCCATTAGCACCGTATGCCCGGAGCCACTTTGGGTGACAATACTCTAAGGGTAAATTCATACAGAGGAATTTGCTGCGGATTTGGGGACTGATTCTGTTCATGAATCTGTGGCAGATTCCGCGTAGATTCTGCCTCCCATTGTTTTCAAGCGTCTTGTGCAATCTTGCCGCAGATTCCGCAGCTCGAGTCCCCCTGCTGATTAGGCCCATTCCTCTGGGCCTAATCAGCAGTGTAAAGCCACGACAGAATTCCTCTTCAATTTCCACCACGTGAACTTGCCCTTTAGTTTCATGTTGCAGTCAAGGCAAGTGAAGCTAGTATAGCCGCTGCTTTGCGGATAATATTTTTCATTTTCTCCTAGTTTCCTCTGTCAATGCTATTAGTTTACAGTGAGACACTGAGCAGTGAAGACTGCCTACTTGACAGTTTACTAGCATCGAACACTGAAAATAAAGAGGAGAGACTAGGTGACAAAGGAAAGTCCGGATTCCTCCAAAGACATAGTGATAAAGAATTTAGACTGTGAACTCTACTTGGGACAGTGAGTGATGACAATATCTGTAAAACACTGAGGAAAATGTTGGCGCTATATATGTAAGTAAAATAAGTAATAAACATATTCTAGTATCAGTGAAGCAACTGCTAGAAAGGTATGCCTAGTTTCACTAGTCTGAGAATATGACAAGTCTGCTTAAAAGGGACACTAAACCCTGAAAACCAAGAATGAAAACAAAAAGCTGCATGATATAGTTCATCTCTAGCTATATCTGCGGGACTAACTGCTAAACTGCAGTTCTGAGCAGTTTAGCAAAAATTTTGCATACATCCATCACCTCTGTGTATGCTCCATTACTGGCTGAAGACCAGATACACGCACGCATGACATCACAGGAAGTTCATGAAGGGGTGGGGCTTAACACCCATTCAATCTATTGATGTATTAGAGTACCATTGAGTATAATGGAGACAGTGCACCTCCAGAGCATGAATTATACCAGGGAGAGGAGAGGATTACATGTGTGTGGTTTTCATATACTTTGTCTAACTAACTCACTTTCCCAGACTGCTGAGAGACAAAACTAGATGGTAGTGTCATAATATAGAAATTGGTTTATATAGGTAGATTTTTCTTCAACGGCAGTCTGTTTTACAGCACTCTCTGTTATGTTACCTAGTTTTCTTCGGATACAGAAAGATACATTTGTCAAGTTAAGGAACAATTACGGAGCAAGTAGGAGGATTTACTTTAGATATATTTAGTACCTAACAGTCCCTAATACAGAATTACCTGGTGTGCTACCCAGCTTTCCCAGGACCTTGAAAATCACATCTGACATGATATAGCGCAGTCATGGAGTGGGATTTATTTAGATAAATGTAGTAGTAAGCATTCCCTATCACAGCTCCACATACTATGCTACCCAGAACCCTAATTAAAATCAAGCAAACTTTGGCTTGATTTGGGTGCAAAGTATATTCAGTGTTCAGAATCCATGGTATATTACCCAGCATTCCTGCAAGTGCTGCTTGCATGACTTTTCTCTGTGCATTTTTAAAGTGAAATAAGGAACGGAATCTCCAGGTGGAGACCCAGCGCACGTGTGAACCTAGTCTTATGTAGGTAAATATAGTATTCAATAGTCCTTATTACAGCTCCACATTTTAGATTATATGACTTAATTAATTATTCAGCAGGCTCTACTATAACATTTTTGCTACCCAGCTTTTCCGGGACCCTGAAAAGCAAATATGGCATGGTACATGGACTATTTAGTACATATACATATGAGGCCTGGTATTCAGAATTCCTATCCATTGGTTATTCAACTTTCCAAATTTCATAAAAGGTAAACATGAAAAATATTGCAGGGATATAGGAAAAAGGGCAATTATGAAAGCATAACTACACATATTTACCATTCAGAAGTTTTGGAAAGTTGGGTGACTTTTCCTGTGGAGCTGTACTGGGTTATATTATTGTCATTGTGTGTATGGTACTGCTGGTACTATTGGTATTACTGTTCAAGATCTATTTCATACAGTCAGTTGTATAGACAAGTTGTGCAGCCTAAACCCCGCTCTCTCCTGGCTCACATGCAATAGAAAGAAAGAGGGGAAAAAGCATAGATGCTGCCATAGAGAAGAATACACTTTTTCTAATTTATTTTTCATGCTTTCTAATTATAATATAAGAGAAAAGAAGGGCAAGAAAAATCAGAAGATGATGTGAGGTATCATATAGGGAATTATTTATTCTTTCCTGTTTGTTTGGATTCTGGGTTTAGTGGTCCTTTAAATTGCTGTGTGGATTATTTGGGTGGATTTTGGCTCCAGGGATTGGGAGTGGCTGTAGAGACTGGGTGAGATGACCACTCCTATACTCAGCTCTGGGTTGTTACTCTGCTACAAGAGACTAGGAATCTAGTATTTTTATCTGAATGGAAAAAGTGAAACCTGGCTGTGAGCAGTGGGGACGCTCTGTTTCAAGAGGAGCTGAAAAAGACTGTAGCACGCCACTGCTAGACACTGACTTGTGACTTCTTACAGGGTGAGCTTTCCTGTGATATCCTGCATGTGTGAATCTAAATAGTAGTAGGACTTGAATTTGCCAAAATAAGAGGACTTAAATGGTTTGTTGTATTCAAGAAAGTGTTGTTTTATGTGCTACTGGACAAGTATCATAAACCCAATTTGCTGAAACCAATGCCACATATACCCCTTGATGTTATGGGGATTTGGGTGCAGATAGTAGTTGTTGCAGTCAATGAAATGAGAATGTGTTTGTTTTGAAGTAGGGTAGAGTGTGCAGACCCCTTACAAAACCAAACATGCACCATGGAGGAACTGGTGAAGCACTTGGTACAGGCAAAATTACAGCATACAACCACCACACAGCAGGAAACAAACCTTTTATTTATAGAAGATATGTTGAGAGATTATTATTTGCCCACAAAGATTTAAAGGGTTTATCCAGCTTCCAAATATTACTTGCAAATACTGTTCCTTTGTGCAGCCTTTTTTTCGCTTTATTTGACTTGCTTCTCCTTGTATCACAGTTATTTGCATGTAGTGAATCTGTGGACAAACTGTATTTCCCATGCTTCATCTGACTCATTGTGTAACCCTCCTTTCTCCACTCTCCCCTGCAATGAAATCACAGATAATAAATCACTCCCACATATGAGGTCACATGCTAATGTGACGTTTCGTTTGCTTGCTGCACTGCTCACAGGGATGGGTAGTGAGCTTGCAAATGAAATGTCACAGCTGAGGTCAATAACCTGAAAATAAATCAGATAAATGATGATGAATTTAAATAGGAAGTGTTTTGTATTGATGCCTCATATTATTTGGCCCATATTTTTTTTAAAAGTGGATGATCCCTTTATGGAAACGTGTCCTGGAACCAAGTGAGGAAGGCAGTTCAATGTGCCTTACAAAAGATGTCATCTGATGATTACATAGAGTCCTACATACTATACCTCTCAGACTCTTTCTCTTGCAAAAAGAGAAAATACTGCCATGTGATTGAGCTGAGGTTCTGGTGCGTTACTTTACTGGGGGTCACAATATGCCTATTTGATTTTAATTGATCTCCTGCGGTGTACAAGTGGCTCCAACTAGAGAACTTTGAGTTACATAGTGGACAGGAAAATTCTGGATCACTATATAAGTGAACTTCCTCAGGACATCTATTGCAGTGAAAATGCAGTAACTGAGTCACTGTCACTGTCTACAAGGAGCATCAATGTCCACTTTAGGCTAAGGTCCCGCGTAGCAGGGTTTTTCCCACATCACTTTTCACAGAAAGTCCACAGAGTTTTCCTCCGTGGACTTTCTTCAATTATACCTAGATGGAAACTGCATTTCTGTAGGTATAATTGACATACTGCGATTTCCAAAAACACAACGGTTTTGAAAATCGCAGCATTCCCGCTGCGGGTATTTTTGTGCGATGTGTGGATGGGAGTCACTAGTCTTTTTACAGTCTTTGCAGGCACTGTAAAAAGCAGCGGTTTTTGCCACGGCATTTCCGCCACGGCCAAACCACGACGTTAATGCCACTTGGGGCTCTGGCCTTACATTTGAAATAAGGAGTTCTGTCAGCAAACCAAGATTGTGTGAACTGCCTCAATGAGGGAGGTACCTACATTATCTAGACCTTCAATGAGCGGAAGTGTTGAGGTTTGCTGTTGGCGATGTCAACAGTTGAGGCATATTGTAAAACACTGTTGTGCTCATCTGATGACAAATAAGAGCAACAGACATTTACAACATTAGTGTGAACGACCCCTTATTATATATAAATACCACTGAAAGTCCACAGTCAAATGTGTATACCCAAAATACTGCCCAGGAGGAAAAAGGTTTCTGCCGAGTTTACTCCATGGGAAAAAGACCCCACTCATATTGCTGCTTATTTCAGCTTTATCAGGGATGAAGCCAAAATAAGCAGTTCTAAAAATTAGTACATTTGATTTGTTGGTATTTTGGGAAAGGGGGGGCAGGGGTCATTCTGAGTTTTGCAATGGAGTGCTATATGCTTATATTGTATTAGTTATATCTGTTCCTTTATAAAAAAAAATATATATATATTTTACATTTAGAAAAATACAAAGCTTTTTAGTGGATACTGATTTATTCTAAACATAATCCTGCTGCAGGCAAAGGTATGAAATATATTCATGGTGTTGCCATTTTTTCTCTTTTGCTACCAGTACTAATATATTTATAAAGTGTTATTTCTGTATTTTAATAAAAGTACAACCTTGTTGACTAGAGGGGATCCATCTGTCTGGCAATGCATTGATGGATTTGATTACTTTCAGTGAACTGTGTTGGCTTCTTACAGCAAATGACAGACATCTATGGTACAATAGTTTGTATATTTTACATCTGTCATGTAAACATTTAGTTACTATGACATTCAAAATGCACTTTACTCTGAAATATTGATCTTAATAACATAAAAATATACAATATTTGTATAATGCTGAATTAGTCATCTCCTAACAAACTGGCTAACTTTGTAGAAAACCAATAACGTGCATGGAGTAACTAAGATTCAGTGTTGTTCAGCAGGAAAAAATGCTTTAACCCATTCCTGTACTATGATTTGCAGTACAGCGGGATAGGTCTTTAGCCCCTGTAAGAGTGTAATGTGCTGGAGATCAAATATTATTATTATTATTATTAATAATGATATTTATTTTAGAACACCACTAATTCCATGGTGCTGTACATTTGAGGGTTTACATACAATATTCAGAATACACAAAACAAGTACATGACGGAGTAACGTCTAGTCCCTCCACTTGCCCGATGATCCTTCACCTGAATAAATGAAAACTCAACACAAGAGAAGTGGACTTGAATTGGCCACAGCAGCCTTTTATTAACATACAGTAAATTACAAAACAAACATCAATATCAAAACCAACGACCCATATTTCCCTTTAAAGCCACAGGAGGTCCTCGGAGCCCAACACACTGGCCTTCTAAAACCCCCCTTTTTGTGAATTACCTCCAGCCGTACCGCCCAGCTCGAAGGCACCAAATCACCAATCCCCCAGGTGATAAAAGGATCCGTCTTTAAAGATCCTGAATGTCCTAAGGCCAGCCCAAAATTGTTTCCCAGCCATGCCATTGTCTCCAGGGGGGTCCAGAGCCTCCAAGCTCCCTCCCCACCGATACCACCAGGCATTTCCTTCCCAACTCCGAGGACCCCCCGCCTGGCCGCCGTGACAGAAATCTACCTTCCCCTCACTGCTTCCCCCCCACAATCCCCTTCATCCTCCTCGACTTACAATGCCACAGCCCAAACGCTAATAAACAGGGAGGGTGGGCGGGAGCTTCTTCCTCTGTGTCTTCTTCACGGCAACTGCCGTTACTTTTCGCGGGCTTTCCCTTAAAAACCTCTCCCCCTGCAACCTAGCTTGAATTAACCCCACCTTACCCCCAACTTGACCAATAGCTGCTGTCCAGCCGTACTCGTCATGTGGGCCCTCCCCTCAGCCTTCGTCCCCGGTCCGGCCCCTTCTATACTAACAGTGATCAACTGGTAAAGTGGGATATAGGGCTCTGCCTGCAAGGGCTCACAGTCTATGAGGGAAGGGATAGAGACAGTAGGTGAGGGAAGAGGGATTGAGATTGCACATGAAGAGACCTTATTGTATGAAAAACTACCGTACACCATAGGAATAATATAAGAAAAGCCGCAAATTTGCATATTGCATCTCCCAGAATCAGGGCTGTTTCTCATTCTGACTGAGAAAGCCTTTAGGCTTAAGCCCCATGTAGCAAAGCGCAGGAAAAGAAAAACACTGCGGAAAAAAACTGTGCCGGAAACGCACTGCGTTTTTCATTGCAATTTCACAGCGTTTTCCTTTGGGGACTTTCTGCCTCTATTATACTTAAAAGAAAAAAATGCTAGCATTTTCACAGGTGTAATTGACATTCTGCGACTTGCAGATAAACTGCACTGTACCTGCGACTTCACCCACTTCCTATATGCCCCTTTTTCAAGATCTACACCAAAATAGCGTCTTTACGTTTTCAGCTTGCAATGGCCATAGTGGGCGGTCCTTGCTATGGAGCATGTGACTATCTGCTTACTAGTGAAAACTACATTTCCCAAAAGTCCTGATTAAGACACACTCCTTCCTCAAAGCAAAAGACTTCCATCAGAGCATTTCCAATCTTTTTGTTCCTCTTTCACATAAAAAGAAATCTCATATTGTGTAATAGTTAACCCCTTGTCTAAGGGTAAAATCTGTATAATCCTACTTCTTAAAAAGAGTTGATGCCCATGGCTCCACCAATGACTACATAATGACTTTGCAAAGACAACATTGTTTTTTTGCAAAATCCAGTGAGAGTTGCTTATGGGCCTAGGCACAATATATAACAATGAGGTAAAGAATAGCTGACCTACATAAGGAACTTTAATACAATAGTTTATGTGAATTTCGGACTTTATTTTGCTCATTGGTGAGATTTACTGTTTTAAAGCCTTCTCTTTGTTTTGCTGATAGTTCTAGATAGTGAAAACTTCTTAGTGGTTTCCTTTTCCATTCTCTCACGGCAGCCACCATGAGAGCCCAAAGCTGTAGTCTCTTTGACTTTGACTTCCTTTTCATGCCGCTGTTAGTGTACCTCCTCTTGTGCTTGTTTCTGATGTCTGTTCTTTCATTTCTATGCAGGACCCCCCCGAATGGAAACCTATACCTATAAAAAAGCGGTTTACCTGGGAAACCTGCGGACCCCATAGACTATAATGGGGTCCGTGTGGTTTCCGCACGAAACATGCCTTCCCTAACAGTACTCGTCCATATCCCTATACTGGGGGGGGAGTTCATCACAGCTCAGCGTCATCACTGGATGGTAAAGAACGCCCTCCCTGACTGTACTCGTCTATAGCCCTGTACTGTCAGAGGGGGCGTTTCTTACAGCCCAACAATGACGCTGAGCTGTGAGGAACTCCCCCCCCCCCCCCCCAGTACAAGTCTATGGACGAGTACTGTCAGGGAGGGCGTTCCTCACAGCCCATCTATACGGTCAGGAACGCCCTTCTGATGGTGGACGGTGAAACTAAGCTCCTGCCCCGGGGCACATAACGGGAAAGCTGACAGTGCGCTGAATTCAGTGCGCCGCCTTTCTAGCGGTATGTAGAACCGCATATACATTAGGACATGAAAGGTCCTCTTTAAGCCACACTTTTTTTGAGAATCCTCACGCACATGTATAGCATGTGTATCCCTAACTAGATGTGCCAGATTGCGGCAAAGATGTGCCATTTATGGCAGTGTCACAAACCACAAAAGTAAATATGGACCACTGTGTTTTTGCCAGCACCACAGCTCCTGCTGTATCTCCTGATCAGCCCATCAGACTCCCACAATCTTATACTAATGACCTATTGTAAGGTCATCAGTATCAAAATCCTAGAGAACGCCTTTAGACCAGGAATACACATGACACATTTGCAGCGAATTAGCCTCTATGAAATCGCTGGCGGCTAACAACAGTAACAGTGTAAAGGATGGGATTTACACAAATCTCATCTATACACTGCAGAAAAACACAATGCAAAATGCTTTTAACATGCAGCATGACATACACTGCGTGGCCACCTACGGTTTTGATCCTTTGCAATATAGAAGTTGAAAGCCAGGGCCAGCCATCCGTGAAACATGGCTAAAAGCCATGGCAGAAACCAGCTGACACGTGTGGCCTTTGTGTTTTCTCACAGATTTTAATACAAGAGTTTGGATCTTGAAAACCAATCTTCAGCAGTATTACAGCAGTATTATATAGATGTAATACTTGGAAAGACTACTACATTATAAGTTTCCAGGAGCCTCTGCTTTTCAGTGGCTATATGCTCTTGCTGCTTGAGGGAAGTACATAAGGGCATTGGTTGTTCTGAAGGAACAATCCCTTTAAATGGAATGTGTCATCAGAAAATTTCTTATTTTTTTTAAACAAGTTTTATGTTAAACATATTTTTGGTGAGGTTTTTAAAAAAAAAAAAAAAAAAAATCCTACAAATCGTGCAGTTCTGACTTAGTCCACTAGGTCATATAATATGCTGAAACTTCTTGTTTTCTTTGCAGCAGCCACCTCACTTATGAGCCCACTGATGATCACATGATCACAGCTACCATGTATATGTAAATAAGACTCAAAATCCACCTGTCGCAATAGAAGATTTTACAGCTTATCAACTGCCCGCTCTACACAATGACTTCTGCCCAGGTCACAAAGCATGCCTGGAATATTCTATACCATGAATAGGGTCTGCTCCAGACTGTTGTTTCCATGGCCCATAATCCTTCTATAGGAAACAGGAAGTCACTGAATGTTTGAGGCTCATTGGCAAAATTTTGAATTGCAAGATTTTTAGGATTTTTTTTAAATATAGATATTAATTTGAAAAATTAAAAACCACCAAAAATTCTTAAAAAAATATTTTTAACATAAAAATGTGATTTAAACAATAGGCCAATTCCTGGCGACACATTGTCTTTAAACATTAATTATTTCACAATTTGACAGATTTTGAACTAGCCTTCATCTCTTATTGCATTTTAACATGTGCCAGCCTCAGACGATCATATTGTATTCAGCATATGCGGACACTTTCATTGATACTCGGACTGCAGAAGTCCAAATTTGCTTAATTCTTGCTCGTAAATGCTTTTGTTTGAAAAAGTGATCTGAACTCCATCTGCTCGGCAGTCTCTTGGCAGGATTATATTTGACTAATAGTAGCCTTTTGATTAATAGTGTCGAGTTTTACAGCTCCGCTGATCACTTATGACTCATGCTCATTCTTTCCTCTATTTAGTAGAGTTCAATGCCGTTCAGACAGTTGTGTGATAATTAAACAGCAGATGTTAAGCTCTACGGTTCTATTTCAAGTGCATTTAAGAAAAAGTTGGTGGTCCTTGTATGTAAAACAAAGGAGCACGGACCTCACCTTTGTCATTCTAGAATATATTATTTTAGTAACCATAAGACTCATAAATAAATAAGTCCGCACAATTAAAAACAGTATATCACAGTCTCTTTTGTTGCCATTTTTAAAGGAGAGCCCTTTTCGTTCTTGGACTTAAAGGGGTTTTCCAAGAGAAAAAACTTATTTAAGAAAAGTTATTTTATTCCTATTAATGGGTTAATAAAGGCACCCAAATGCCTTTAGCATTGTTTTGAGTGATTTATGCGTTTCTCTGGGAGCTCCTGGCATCTTCTGCATTTGTTTACATGGATAGCTTCCTGCTATCTTAGCCTCAGATCCCCCCTCTCACCCCCCTCCCTGTTTCTCCCACCCCATCATACTTACCTGTCTTCTGTGTCCTGGAGATCAGTTTCTTCTGTCCCGCCAGCTTCTTCTTCTTCTACGGAGGCAGGATCTTTCAGTGCTTCACTTCTGTCAGCGATGACGCAATAGAGGTGGAATCACTGGCTCTACTGCGCAGGTGCTGGCAGAAACGAAGGTAATGATGCTTTGTGCCCAGAAGACTGAAGACAGGTAAGTATGATGGCGATCAGGGGGAAAGAGTATTGGAGATGTTCTGTTTCTGGAAACTGGGAAACGGAACGTCACTGGATTATCAGAAAGTGGCCCTGGGGTGGTCACATGACTGTCCTGGCAATCTAGGTAATTATAGACTTTTTTTTTTTTTTTTTTTATATCTAAGTAAATTAGAAGTTAGGCGGGGGAGGGGGTTAAGGTTAGGGTTTAATTTTAATCCCGCACAACCCCTTTAAGTTACAATCCTGTGAAAAAGTATAGACACCCAATGTAACGTTTTTTTTTTATTTGCTTTTTTCTTTTAATTTAAACATAATAGGGTTTTTGGAAGAAAAAATAAATAAAACTGGCTCAGAAAAGATAAAAAAACTAAATATACTCAGTACATTCGTCTGTGGACTTGTACCCTTACTTTCAGTTTTGCTTATTAATCTGCTCTGGATATATTGTACTTAACTGGTAAGCTTGCACCTCTGTTTCTTCTTCTCAATGCCTTAGGTTAAGGCCCCATGTTGCGGAAATACAGCATTTATTTTGTTGCTGATTTTGCTGTGGTTTTTTAAGCCAAAGTCAGGAGTGGATTTAACAGAAGGAAAACATCTAAATGCTTCCTTTTATATGTTCTATTCCTTTTCAAACCACTCCTGACTTTGGCTCAAAAAACCACAACAAAACCTGCAACAAAAAACATTGCATTTCCGCAAAGCGGGGCTTTATCCTTAAAGGAGTTTTTCGGCCCCAAATCAAGTTTTCATACGGATGACCTATCAATCAGTATGTGATCTGTTAGGGTCCAACAGCAGGAACCTGCACAGATCAGCTGTTGCAACATCCTCCTGGTGCTGAAATCTGCTAGTGGTGGTTCCTGGGAATTGCAGCAGATGGTCTGTGTGGGATCCAGGGATCCCTAACAAATAACATACTGATGACCTATACTGTAGTTAGGTTCTGAATATGAAAACTCGATCTGGGGCCAGAAAAACCCTTTAAAGTGTAACTAAACTTTCAAACAACTTCAGATTTTTTTTTTTGCCAGCATTTGTGTCAATAATTTTTTTAATATACTTTATTAAACAATTTTGGCTCCTCTCTGTGAAATCTTGAGCTTATTTATTCTCTTTTGATCTGCACACTGCTTCTCAGGGCATTATACAGCCCTTCTGGTGTCATATAAAATATGAGATTCTCAGCTTTGATGTGACCCTAGCATTGCTCTTCTGAAGTGACCTACCCAGCCTCAGCTTCCTTGCATTACACAAAAGTCTGCCATCTACTTAAAGTGAAAGCAGTCTATAAGTCTTGATGGAAAAACAAGGGAAAGAATAAAGAAGTGCTGGTTTTCACAGAAAGGAGCTGTTATAAACCTAATCCCAGTACCTTGTAGAGGGGATTCTACTGTTTACAAATATACCTCTGTTAGGGTGGGTTCACACCTGCATTTGAGTCCATCCACTGCCAATCCGAGTGAAAATCTCGGGGAACGGGATCGGCATCGGATACCGACAGGTTAGCGACGCATTGGTTAAAAACCCATTCATTTGAATTGTTTTTTAAAGCAATGCGCGGGTGTCCGATTGCACCCTCTGCGCTGCAAAGCTGTTTTTTTTTCGTCGGACACGAAGTCCTGCATGTCCAACTTTGTTTCCGACGAAAAAAAAAGGATTAATAAAGATAAAGTCAAAATGGAAAAGACGTGTGTGGAAAACTAAGTACACCATAATAATCAATAGTTCATAGAGAGACAATAAGCAGTAATAACTTGGGAGGAATTCCGGCCAACTCTTCTTTACAACATTACTAGAGATGAGCGTATCGAAGCTGACGAAGTGGAATTTGATCCGAATTTCAGGAAATATTCGATTCGCATTGAATCCGGATTTCCTCACGCTTCGTGGTAACTAATCGCATTTTTTCCTAAAATGGCTGCTGCACATTTTAGGACATTGGGCAAGGAACTCTGGGAACGCAGGATCACCCACAATGCCATGCATGCAGCCAATCAGCAGCCAGCCCTGTGATGTCACAGCCTTATAAATACACATAAAGAGATGTACAGTGCTGGCCAAAAGTATTGGCACCCCTGCAATTCTGTCAGATAATACTCAATTTCTTCCAGAAAATGATTGCAATCACAAATGCTTTGGTAATAATATCTTCATTTATTTTGCTTACAATGAAAAAACACAAAAGAGAATGAAAAAAAAAAGTCAAATCATTGATCATTTTACACAAAACTCCAAAAATGGGCCGGACAAAAGTATTGGCACCCTCAGCCTAATACTTGGTAGCACAACCTTTAGACAAAATAACTGCGAACAACCGCTTCCGGTAACCATCAATGAGTTTCTTACAATGCTCTGCTGGAATTTTAGACCATTCTTCTTTGGCAAATTTCTCCAGGTCCCTGAGATTTGAAGGGTGCCTTCTCCAAACTGCCATTTTGAGATCTCTCCACAGGTGTTCTATGGGATTCAGGTCTGGACTCATTGCTGGCCACTTTAGAAGTCTCCAGTGCTTTCTCTCAAACCATGTTCTAGTGCTTTTTGAAGTGTGTTTTGGGTCATTGTCCAGCTGGAAGACCCATGACCTCTGAGTCGGAGACCCAGCTTTCTCACACTGGGCCCTACATTATGCTGCAAAATTTGTTGGTAGTCTTCAGACTTCATAATGCCATGCACACGGTCAAGCAGTCCAGTGCCAGAGGCAGCAAAGCAACCCCAAAACATCAGGGAACCTCCGCCATGTTTGACTGTAGGGACCGTGTTCTTTTCTTTGAAGGCCTCTTTTTTTTTTCCTTTAAACTCTATGTTGATGCCTTTTCCCAAAAAGCTCTACTTTTGTCTCATCTGACCAGAGAACATTCTTCCAAAAAGTTTTTGGCTTTCTCAGGTAAGTTTTGGCAAACTCCAGCCTGGCTTTTTTATGTCTCTGGGTCAGAAGTGGGGTCTTCCTGGGTATCCTACCATAGAGTCCATTTTCATTCAGACGCCGACGGATAGTACGGGTTGACACTGTTGTACCCTCGGACTGCAGGGCAGCTAGAACTTGTTTGGATGTTAGTCGAGGTTCTTTAGCCACCATCCGCACAATCTTTCATTGAAATCTCTCGTCAATCTAGGGAGGTTAGCCACAGTGCCATGGGCTTTAAACTTCTTGATGACACTGCGCACAGTAGACACAGGAACATTCAGGTGTTTGGAGATGGACTTGTAGCCTTGAGATTGCTCATGCTTCCTCACAATTTTGCTTCTCAAGTCCTCAGACAGTTCTTTGGTCTTCTTTCTTTTCTCCATGCTCAATGTGGTACACACAAGGACACAGGACAGAGGTTGAGTCAACTTTAATCCATTTCAACTGGCTGCAAGTGTGATTTAGTTATTGCCACCACCTGTTATGTGCCACAGGTAAGTAACAGGTGCTGTTAATTACACAAATTAGAGAAGCATCACATGATTTTTCAAAGGGTGCCAATACTTTTGTCCACCCCCTTTTTTATGTTTGGTGTGGAATTATATCCAATTTGGCTTTTTGACAATTCTTTTTGTGGTTTTCCATTGAAGACAAATTAAATGAAGATATTATTACCAAAGCATTTGTGATTGCAATCATTTTCTGGAAGAAATTGAGTATTATCTGACAGAATTGCAGGGGTGTCAATACTTTTGGCCAGCACTGTAGAATCCTTAAAACGTACCCTCCTCTGTGCATGCTCCCGCATTACCCCACAGGATATGATGCCGTATCAGACTAACTTTTTATGTCCAGGCACCATCTGCATGTTAAAGGACACGACTGGTGACGGCTCATACAGCTTTATATACAGTATGTGTAATGACAGTAACCTCTATTACAAAATTGTCTGACCATTGTATAAGGAATGCTACCTCCGATGCCGTCCCTGCTACCTCATGTCACCCCCTCTACCTCATAGATTGTAAGCTCTTGCGAGCAGGGCCTTCAGTCCCATTGTGTGACTTGACTATTTCTTTGTAATGTATCTTTTTTGTCTGTACTTGAACCCTACAAATTGTACAGTGCTGTGGAATATGTAGGCGCTATATAAATACAATGTATTATTATTATTAAAAGAAGAATCCTGAGAGAGGAAACTTAACATTTTTTTAAAATGCATGCAATTAACATTTTGCTCACATACCTTTCTTATATAAGTGCAATTGACTCTTGTCTCCACAGTACAATGGTATAGCTCATAGAACAGTCCTGTGTAATGCACCATGGGCTAAATGAATAAGAGTAAACATGGAGTCAGTTATGTGATCCTCAGTGACATTCAGTTCTAACCAGGTTAGGGTGGGTTCACACCTGCGCTTGAGTCCATCCGCTGCCAATCCGAGTGAAAATCTCGGGAAACTGGATAGGCATCGGATACCGACAGGTTAGCAACACATTGCTTAAAAACCAATTAATTTGAATGGGTTTTTAAAGCAATGCGCGGGTGTGCGCTTACACCCTCTGCGCCGCGAATCCAGTTTTTTCGTTGGAAACAAAGTCGGACATGCAGGACTTCATGTCCGACGAAAAAAAAACGGCTTCGCAGCGCAGAGGGTGTAAGCACACACCCGCGCATTGCTTTAAAAACCCATTCAAATGAATGGGTTTTTAAGCAATGCGTCGCTAACCTGTCGCTATCCGGTGCCTATCCTGTTTCCCGAGATTTTCACTTGAATTGGCAGCGGACGGACTCAAACGCAGGTGTGAACCCACCCTTACATGACAAAAATGTGTTGGGTCAACACGCAAGACCTATATGTGGGATAACTAAACATAACATACTAAATGGTAGAGTAATGATTTTTTTTTTTTATTGTGTCATGGTACTTGTATGAGCACCGTAGCCCCTTTACATAGCTGATCCGAGAGGGTACCAGGAGTTAGACCAACACTGATCTCTTATTGATGAACTATATTGTGCATAGGTTATCAGTAAAAAGGAGGTGGACAACCTCTATGATGTCAGTGAAGCAGTTTTCTGACCCATGACACATGTGCTAGTAACATGGTGTTCAAATATAAAACAAATATGCCAACACATTTCATTGTTTTAACATGTAGTACATAGTTATTACACAGGACCATTTCAGTGGCAGATAATGGAGTGTTAAAGGTCTTAATAAGCACCTGGAGCTCATTGACTCTGCATTATAATAAAACTAATAGGATAAACTAATAAAAATTTACCTGAATTCTGATGTAATTTGCAGAAAAAAGCTGGTATACATGCTTTACACCTAATTTACACCTTACAGTTTCAGCACCTCGTCTGACAGGTGGGTGGGACTTGTTGAAAAGGGGACAGAGCTTAATGTACAAAATTGTGCACCAGACAATCTGCCAAAATTCTAGACAATGCACCAAAATTTTGCACAAAAGTTTTATCAGAACAACTAGTAAGTGGGGTAAAGTAAGTCTAGACATTCTAAAAGTACACCAGATTTTCCAACCGCATTAGACACTTTGGAAAATGAAAATTTAGACAGTGTTAGCTTATTTGCCCCACTGCATTGTTTGGGCGCATTTAACAATGTGTTTCTTAATAAGGCTGATATGTTTTGCTTTTTTAGTCAATGATAAGTTCTTAAATGGCAAAAAACTTGTCCCTTTAAAAAAATGTATGCATTGTGGAAGGGAACCCTGAGCATGTTATCATATCGTGCTCCTAGCTGCCTGCATTTTCCGCAAATTACCTGAACACACCTGTACTTTGTCATGTCTTCAGACATTAACTGCAGGTGCAGCCCTCAATCGGTGGTGAACACATGTGACTGCTAAGGCTAGATCCTCGTGACCAGGTTTCACCTGTGAAACTTAGTCTATGTGTTCATGGGATTTACTGACCTGACCTTTATACCGAGAGCAGGACTCATATCATCATAGTTATCAATGTTGCTAGGAGTGCCTGCCTCCAAGCAACATATTGTACTGTATGGTGCTGGGAATCTAGCCTGTTTGCTTGTACCTGTACTAGCCATTGCTTAAGATCGGGAATCACAGGTACATCCTGGCAGTAAGCCATAAACACATGCAGCTGGGAGCACTTTGGGTGCTGATGTCACAATTGCAGGATTTTTTTTATGCCACCAGACAAAAAAAAAAAAAAAAAGTGTCCTGTGAAGGATCTCGTCCTGCCGAAACCCACATTCAGCACACCTGAAATCGCTTCAATTACCTCATACCCACCACCAGTGCGTGTTCTGGGCCCATAGGATAATACGAAACGAGCTTTCTAAATTTTATATATTTATTAACCCCTAAAAGGGTCGGTACTTAACACATACAGAGAATACATGCAGCGGTTAGCAAGCAAATACAAGTGGAAAGCAACATGACACAGTGAACAAAATAAAAATGGGAATAAACAGAAGAAAAGGAAATACTACCAACACAAGCCTGTGATTGGTGCTCTGGGCTCCGGATGTTGAGCTCAGGGCGCGTACTTAGATTCAGTTCAAAAGCATGCTTCCAGGCATACTATTCAGATGACTTTCAGCAGAAGAAGCACATGTGGCAACCACATGGCAGGCTTTTGTGTTTTCCCTGCCCCCGCCCAGAGTGACGTCACTGGGAAGGGGAGTTACACCTATTGGCTTGGAGCCCCCGGACAAGAAAACGGTCCTGATTCCTCAAGTGACCGGACTGTCAGGCAAGTGGTATGATGGCACTCGGGGTGAGATCCCCATCATATAGACGCCATAAGGATGGCACCCCAATTCCCTTTGGGTATGGAGTTGAATGTCTGGACCTGTCTCGGGCTCACAACGGCGCCTTGATTGGACTGACTGCATGCGTCTTTCTCTGGGGCACCTACAGAATTTATCGGGGTAACTGTGGGGTGCCCCCCTTAGGAGATATGGGCATAAAACTATGATCTCTCTGATCTATCAGCTGTGTCAGTCTCAGAGTAATGTGGTTGAACAGGAAACCCCCTGTTGAGAGGTGGAGGGTTTGCACGAGTGTGTTAATTACTCTGGATAATACAACAGAGGGACTGTGATTAACCTGCAACAGGGATCTAGTTTCCATGAGCTGAGCTGAGGGGAGTTTGAACAAATGGTCCACAAGGAGTAGGGAAGGGGTCCGCTAGATACATATTTGTACAGAAATACATATATGGGAGTCCCCGATCATCATATGCCCCTGTCCTGGCTTCAAGAACTGAATCAACTAAACCAGCAAGTGTGAGAACAACCTTACAATTTCCTTCTCAAATGAATTATTAAAGGGAGTCTATCATTCGCAAAACCACTTTTAAGCTAATGGCATATTGGAATGGCCTTTAAAAAGGCCTTTCTTCTCCTACCTTTCCTTGTTTTCTCTCCCAGCCGATTCCAAGATAATTTGTTTATTCATGTATGTAAATGAGCACCACAGAGCACCCGGGGCATTCCTCATCTTCTGCGAGCACCCACCTCGTCACCGCCCCTTCGTTCATTGCGGTGACTCCCCTCTTGGTCTTCTCTGTATCTTCTTTCTTCTAAGTCCTCGTATGCAGCGCTGTGCGCATGCGCAATCGGCTCTGCCACAGTACGCTCTTGTGACAGACCACCGGAAAATGGCGACCTGTCAAGCGCAGTCGGCTCTGCCCAGACCCGAAGTTGCATGTGCGAGAATTCGCTGCCGTACAGCGCTGCCGGCAAAAACTGAGAAGAAAGAAGACCAAGAGGGGAGTCACCGCAATGAACTAAGGGACTGTGATAAACGATGACGAGGTGGGTGCTCGCAGAAAAGGAGGAACGCCCCGGGTGCTCCGTGGTGCTTATTTACATATATGAAAAAATGAATTATCTTGGAATCGGCTGGGAAAGAAAACAAGGAAAGGTAGGAGAAGAATGGCCTTTTTAAGGGCCATTCCAATGTGCCATTAGCTTAAAAGTGGTTTTGCGAATGATAGACTCCCTTTAAAGGGAGTCTACCGAATAATCCCCCAAGCATATTCAACAGTCCCCACCATGTTATAGGCCACATTACAGTGATAAACATCATACCTATGTTATGTATGTCACTTTTGTAGAAAAACAACTTTGAAGCTACATATGCAAATGAGGCAATTAGTGCAGTGGAGGCGGGCCATCAGCTCCCTGCAGCATTGCCCTTGTCACTCAGACCTTACCCTCTCCTGCCTACCCACCCTGTGCAATGAGAGTTGATCCTCCCACTACTACGACATCACCCATCCTACTTGAGCAGCAAAAGCAGTGCTCCCAGGGCTGAGGTCCCGCCCACAGTGCACCAACTACCACTTTTGCAAAAAACTTCATAGTTGTTTTTCTCCAAATCTACAAAAGTGACATACATAGCAAGGGTATATTGTTTATCACTGTAATGTGCTCTGTAATACAGTAGTAGCAGCTGAATATACTTGGGGGATTGGATAGACTCCCTTTAATGGCAGAGGTGGACACAGCCTGCAAAAAGACAGATTCACGCCCAACGCTTTTTCCAAAAATGCCACTGTAGTTTTTGTTTCAATCTATTGAGCTAAAGCCAGTAGTGGATCCAGCAGTATGGAAACCTTAAAGGTCTCATGCATATAAAATTGAAAAATGGACCGTTTTAGAAAACACTGACACACAGAACGTCAAAAAATAGTTATATTTTTGTACATTTTCAAAGATCTGTCAATAGACTCAAGTCTATGAGCGATCCATGAAAACTAATGTCCCATGAAAGCAAAACTTCTATGAAAAAGGACATTGCATCTGTTTTTCACAGCCATTTTTTTTTCAATGTTCATGTACATGAGGCCTTAAATACAAACTTTAAATTTAGCTCTTCTTACTTTTATCACCATTTTCTATGCTTCTCAAGTACTGTTTAACCAATTATTTTATGATCCAGCGTGGCATATAATCCAAACCATAAGCAGTTCAAAAGCAGCGAGCATTATATTACACAAATGTTGTAGTTAATGATACTTAAATATGGAGGCATTACACCCGGCTGAGCATTTCATCAGAAATATTTCAACTACAGCATCAAGAGCTGTAACTATTACTCTCAGCGGACTACAGTATGGCATCTGCACAACATCTGCAGTATGTTTACTCTAAAATAACATAAGTGGGGGTCTTATTCCTGGGACTCCTACCGATAGCTTGAACAGAATAACCACGGGCATGAGATGCCCTTTCCAATTGCTGCTGCCACTTTATTCTAACAACAACAATTTGTCACAGTGGGATATCCTGGCCAGCTGAAGAACCGCTGACCAGAACCCCTGCACATACCTGGTGGTGCAGTGTAGTTGTGTTAGAAAGTAAAACCACCAGTTGTTCTTGTATACTGGTAATAAAACTTTACTAATCTTGATTGTAGATAGTCTAGATAAGTGATCAATACACACAAGGTAAAGCGCTCTTTGGTAAGTAACCTTAGTCACCTGGAGCCCAACACACATGCACTGACTATTGTTACAACAGATGATGATCCATACAGCACTCGGGGCTCTGTTTCTTCAAGTTCCTCAGGGTTTTCTGGCTACAAAACAAGTTTTCATACTGATGAACTATCCACAGAATATGCAGTACTGCATTTCCCCGGAAGCACCATTATGCAGTGGATGGGGCTGCTGCGCAATACCTATTACTTGAATAGGAGCTGCCTGTCCACTAGCAGCTTCCAGCACCCAGAGGTTGCTGCAACAGATGATCTGTATGTGGTCCCGGTGTCAGACCCCCACAGATCACATGCTGATAAACAATCCTGTCATCAGTAATGAAACTATGTTTGGGGCCAGAAAACCCCTTTAAGGGAAAAGGATCATGCAGACCATCCAACCAAACAGACTTGTCTGATGACATCTCTCCTATTTATAACAAGCTGTCATCCTGGTATAACCAAACATCATGCCGAGCTGGCCCAACAACTGGTGGTAAATAGAGATATTCGACCCAAATATCCCAAATTGTTCTTTTATTATGAAATTGAACAAATGGAGATTTGGTTATGGAGAAATAAAATGGCCACTCTGGGTATAATAGGTGGAGGCCTAGGCGAGGTGAAAAAAAAAAAAAAAAACATTCATACTCACCTTCCCTTACCTCTTTTGGGCACTCTACTGGTCCTTGTCCGGAGCCAAACAATGACAAGCATTTGCGATGTTAGGTAGAGTTGCACAATGTGTCACGGTGCAGCCGATTAATGTCAAAGATGAGTCAAAGCTCGGGTAACATGCTAGAGAGGTGCATGGCAGGCCACTAGGTGAATTTTTAACACTGGCAATAGAGAAACAGATAGAAAGTGGATTTCAGCACATGATTTTACAGAAAGGAGATAAATTAATTAATAAAGTACAATATTTATTAATAACACAAATTCTGCCAGAAAATCAAAAGTTTTTCCAAAGTTTAAGCATTCATGCTTGATCAGCTGCAGTCTATCACAATACAATAGAAGGAAGCAAGTGCTGAGATTTCACTGCTTATACAGACACTGCCGATCAGCTCTATTTACTCAAGAAAAGCAAATATAAAAATAATAAAAAGATAATCCTATCACTGTCCCACTGGCTTCCTATATACTGACTTCCTTATAAACATACTAGGCAGTCTAAAGCTGAACCAGATTTATTATTCAGCATCAGCCACTGTGAGAAATCTGAAATTGTAGACTAAGTATACACTGTCTAAAAATTAGAAAGCCTTGCTAAATTTGCCGGAATGTTTGATAAGTTTGGAACATCTTTAAGGCTTATTCACATGGCCGTTTTTAAAACAATTGACATGATCTATCTTTGTACATTTTGATAGACCTAGATAGACCAATGTGAATAGACCCTTAGACAACCAAGAGGCAGTTGTGATGCCCGTTTTTGGAATGGTTGACATTCGGTCTATTCACATGTCGATTTCTCAGGACAACTGAACGTTGTACGTCTTGATGGACATATTGAACGTTATACATTTTGATGGACATAGAGCCATGTGAACAGACCCGTAGGTTTTAAAGTGGTCGTTTGACCCACCATTTGAAAACGGCCATCACGCGGCCATTATTAACTTTCATGTGAAGAAAGCCCTTTAAATAGGCTTCAAATGACACAATATTGAAAAATTGTAGATTAACAAAAAAGAATAACATTTGTGTCTCAATTTGGGTCTGAAAGTGGACAACCCCTTTAGGAAAAAGAAAGGCACCGGGCACTGTGAAAGGGTTGTCTCAGTTTTTATTGTTCTACAAATAAGGGGGGAAATTTAAAAAAATGTTTACTCGCCTCTCCCAGATCTGTTTCCAGCGATAGCTGCTCCTTCTCTTCTGTTTACAGCTCCCAGCTAATGTCAGCAGTGACGTTCCATTTGGGTCAGGTGTCTGCTACACTAATGTGGTGACCTATGCACAAATGTCATGTGACTGACTGGCCTCACTTGAGTGATTTTGCAAAATAAACATATAGTCACACATTTTATGAAATAAGTTATACCATATTGATAACTTTTATATACTATACTGGCCATAACTGATGGTAATTGCCAAACCTTTATCATGCACATTAGATATAATAATCCTGCATATGATGGGGCCACTATACCTGATAGGTCCCTTTAAAAGGGAAGAGCTTGGAAAATAAAAAGGCTGGCACAGATTAAAATCTATAACCCATCAGTAAAAAGATCTCTCACTACTTTCTTGAAAAGTAGCATTTAGAGGGTGGGGCAGTAAACATGCTATATGTTACACCTGTACCTGGAAAATTTAGTGTACGTTGTAATTTACACCAGAAATGTCCAGATTCAGGCACACGGAGGGCATGAGATGAGCCTCGTAACCGCTTCTGGAAAGCTCATAGACTATATAAGTTCAGGCGGTCCACTCTAAACCTTCTTAACTCATATTTGTCCTTGCAAGGTTAAGCAGCTGCACGAAATAATGCAGCTGCAGAAGTGGGGTTGGGGTTGTTACTATAGCTGCACCTCCTATACGGAATTCAGTGGCGGTTTATTACTGTTTCTTGCTTTTCCAGTCACTGTGTTCAAAGTGCTCAATGAGTGCCTTGTACAAAGTTATGGGAGCTGCCGTGATGCGGCTCCACTCCCAGCCCAGTCATCACATGACTGCCAGGGGCCAGGAACTGTGTGAACAGCTGGGTGAAATCAGCTGTACTGTATCAGCCCCAGTTACAGGTGAAAACCAGAAAAAAAAAGAATATTAATATGTCATCCAAAGGTTTTTTTTTTCTTTACGTTTTAAAAGAAAGAAAAAAAAAATTAGATCAAAATAAGATTCTACTTTATGACCAAAAAAATGCAAAAATTATTTGAACAACCCAAAGGAAAAAAATGTAGCCCTCAAAAACTCATATACAAAAAAAAACCCAAAATGTATCCAGTCCTAAACTAGGGAAAATGGCCCATTCCTGAACTGGTTAATTTATTAGCTGCATCTTACTCCAGGGAGACCTAAATAAATCTCCCCCTGTGACTCTTGAATTCTCTGGATTCCTAAAATATGGCAGATAAGAAATAGGCAGATTTAGATACATGAAGGATATGAGGAAAATAAATCTAGAAATGCATGATCAAATTAGAGCATCATCTTCTCCTCAGTCTGTCGGTCTGCAGGATTTGCTTTGTGCTGTAACAGTGAAGTAGGAGCATTGCAGAATGTACAGGGGTTAATCTCTTATTGATCTGTTCCCGTTTCAATTTGGGAATTGCTGAGTGGGTGAGGCATGGTGAAGGGGGCACAGTTTATCCATTATTTTGTACTACTATAGACTAGTCAAGGGGGGGGGAGGCTCCTGCTGCAGTCTTACAGTCAAATACAATATACCGAGAAGGAGGAGGGAGAGCATGACTAATCTCTTTTAAAACACATAGAAGAGTTCTTTATGTATTCAGTGTTTTTTTAAGGATATTATTTACTTTAAAATAGGAGAGTGTAAAGATTTATACCATGTGCAGTGGGCAGAAAGTGCAATGAATTTGTACAAAGGTAATTTTTCAGCTTTTGCCCCGAGTATCACTTTAGCCTCTGACTCTTGAAATATCCTATTTCATTGCTTGCTGTATCATTAAATGTCTTCATTTTTCATTAAATGTGCAGGTACTACACTTTTTCATGAATACCACAAACAGACATCATCTGCTTTACTGATCCATGAACCATATCTACCTTGCTGTATATTTGAAGATGACTTAAAGGAAGTTTATCTACAGTTGGTGAGTACAATGGCATTCTTTTTCCAATACTGCACAGACTATTAGGATGGGTCATCAACAGTGGATTGATGGGGGTCTGACACTCTGCACCCCACCGATCAGCTGTTTTCAATACATTATATGGAGCCAAATGATCGATGGAGTGTTGGCTGTTGGTCGCCTACTCTTAGGATATTGATAACTTATCCAGTCACCTGACATGTAAGTGAATAACATTGATTATCTTATGACAATGGATCCTGACAAGTAGTAGGACATATTAGGCAGCAAGTGAACAGTCAATTCTTAAAGCCAATGGGGCAGAATTATTATGCACAAAAAAAGTCTGTCTTTTTCTTTTCCGTAATTACACTTTCCCAAAAAAGGGGCATGGAGAGGACATGCAGGGGTCAGGGTTATAAATCTGGCTTAGATGATGCTGGAAATCTATGAGCTGGTGTAGACATCCCTCCAAACGCATGGCCTGGTGGAGGGTGCGACTCATTCATGTCATCATAAATAAGGCGCACCAACTGTCTGCAATATGGTTATTAAGACTGGCGTTAATTTTTCGAAAGTGGACCAAGGAGGATAAGTGGTGGCACAGTGACAATGTCATGGGCACCCAAGATTCATTGATGGGCATAAGGAGCAAAGGCTAGCATGTCTGATCCAATCCCTCCAAAGAGCTACTGTAGCATAAATTGGTAAAAGAATTTTAACACTGGCTACGATATAAAGGTAAGAAAACATGCTTTCTTGGTTTAGGGCTGCATAGCCATGTTGTACACAATATTAGACAGAGTGGTTTTAATGTCAAGACTGATCAGTTTATATACAGAGTAAAAACATAACATTTGGGCTATAATATACTGCTACATTTTTTAAGACCAATGTGCTACACTTATAAATTTCAAACTATTCCAGACAAGGTCAATATGCTGGATTTAGTTATAGGTACAACAGATCTGTGCTGAGGATATTCCTTGAAGAAGGTTTCCTGATACAGAGAGCAGATTTTTATTTCCTTATGTTTTCTCAACATATCTTCAGATGTATGGCACAAGATAACAAGCTTTGATGTCTATGCTATATGTTTACTGTGAGAGTGTGAACCTAGAGGGCGATGGTGAGCGACCCAAAACCAGGGTTAAAAAGGTTCCTCAACTATACCCATAGGTGGGGCTTCATTCCAGAGGGAGTCCTGCTGGTGACCTGCAGGGAGCAGGTAACTGTGGACCAGTTAGAGACAGACAGGTGGTCTGTCCCAAGAAAACTGGCTTCCACAAAGGACTTAGTTAAGCTCTAGTGTGAGCCAGACTGCTGAGGAGAAACCTCAGTAAAGCTTCTTGCCCCCAGAAGTTAGTCAGGGCTCAAGAAGTGAGGTATTGCCCTGTGTGTGGGCTAGGCTGTTTTGATATTTTTGTTCCTGTTATCACTTACTAGCTGAATAAAGCCGTTTATTTTGGATTGCCACTACCTTGATATGCTGTTTATTTGGCACCCAGCGCCACAAACACCTCTGTAAGTCCAGGAAGCTGCCACCTTTGATGCTAAACTACCCCCCTCTGGAATGTAGCCCCACCTATGGGTGTGGTTGAGGACCTTTTTAACCCTGGTTTTGGGTCGCTCACCAGCGTCCTCTAGGTTCACACTCTCACATTACCTATTGGTTGTGATGTACAGTTCAGCTTGTCAAATTACCGCAAATGTAAGGGTGACTCTCTTGAAGACATATCTAAACATTATGCTTTAATTTGTGAAGGCAATTTATGTCAATTTGGTAATCATAGTACTACAGCAGGGAATGGAGGACACCCAAGGAGTGTCATGGGAAGGCTTCAGAGAGTACTAGATGATAATGTTTTTTGGTGTAAATACATTAACAAGTGAGGTTGTTCAGCAACATGTTCAACTTTTTATAACGCCTGCAACATTTTCCTGGTGGCAGGGACTTGGCATACTGTAGTTCAATAGTTCCTCTTGACATACTTGAGGTGTCTTGTGATATTCTTAAACCCTGCACTGTAACTACTTTCTGTCATACTCCTTTTCAGATAAGCTGTGGCCTACTTGATGATTGAGTCTAATGAAGCAATGTAGAGAGAACCATCTTTTTATGTCAATCAAGGGTGGGGCCTGTTTTGCCAGATTTGCCTACAGAGAGTAGTAAATGCTTTGGCCTGAAAAAGTGCCCAATTTTCCCATCCCATCTTTAGCCGTGATTGACATTCTCAGCCTCTGTCTACATCACGGTTGCTTGCAGGCAAATCTGCTAAATCAGAACCTGTCCCCCAAAGAACTTGCAGGCTGACTTCAATATATGTAAAAAAGATTATTATCTTTGCATTGCCTCATTGGTTTGTGGACACAATGGTAAGCTTCTCTCCTATTAGAGACCCCACATATGGCACTATTTGGTTTGGAGGCATTTTGGACCTGACATACTTCCTTTAATGAAACTTTGATATAAAGATATAAAATACTGGTTTTCAATAATAAGTAATATACAAAGTATATTTTTTTACTTCAGTAATGTCCAGATCTTATGGTGCTGAACTAGTCAAACAAGAATAATTGTCTATTCTTTGTATGTCATTTTCATTTAAATTGTAATAGAAAGTAGAAAAAGAATAATGTAAAATGCTCCATAATTAAACCAAATGTCTGTCTGCCCCTTGTCAAATACAGATAGGGAAAATGTTATATGAAAATGACCTTTCCGTTCCATATAGCAAAATCTGCTCTAAGATCTATAATGGATTTTTCTCAGGCTGGCAATTTAAACAGCATAACAGCTTTTCAAGTTAGCAATTGGAATGTTACATATTAAAGGAATCATCAGCCTGGTTATTCACTAAAACGTCTTTTTTCGGAATTTCTAATCCTATAAGTAAGTTTCTAATATTGTAAAATGTGCAAAAATTGTATTCTCCGTGGGCTTCCATTTTAACTGACCCCCAACATCTGTCAGTTTGTCAAGTGTTACACCTTTCCAGAACGCTACCTTGCAAATTAGAATACTGCATAATATATAAAATGGTAAAATTGCACAATTTAATGAACCATAGAGTGAATGTTATATAAATGTGATATGTATGAGTAGACTGAACAGTGCCTGACTGCATTGCAGATGTCTGTAGGCACAGGTTGCTGGTGCCTTAGACTGTATTATTAGGTGGGTAGTGGCTAACCATCATCTTCTACCTCTTAGTTTGTTTGGGGCAGATGTTATGCGACTGATTCAGAGCTTCTTATTAGTGATAGGGAGCAGTTCCTCATTGGTTGGCCTTTCTTTAAATATTATTATTAGTTATGATATTAGGCTTTATATCATATATTTCTTTGTTTTTTCTAGTGTTATATATCTTGTCTGGTTTACTCCTTATACTTCAGCATTTTTCTTGTGGTTTATTCTAGTCCAGTCCTTGGTTCTGATTCTTGAACACACTGTTAGTACCCCAAAAAGGAGACTGCTATAGGTGAAGTTCAGTTTTGCCATAGAGTCATTAAAATGTTTATTGGTTGCGGGCAGGCCTCAAACTACAGTATATCTTTATGGACCTTGCACTGTGTGCCCTGGGGTACCATCATGCTGTAGTGGGCCTCCCCAAACTGTACCCACAAAGTGGTAACAGGGCAACGTCACAGGCTGTAGCATTAACTTTACCCTGAGTGAAAATAAAAATCCCTAAAAATAATGGCTCCACCCCATTATCCTTCCACCACCGAATTTTAAAGTAGATACTATGGGGCATATTTACTAAAATGGTTAGTTGTTCATAGCAGCCAATCATTGCACAGCTTTCATTATTTATTCTGCTCCTGAAAAATTAAAGCTGATTTGTGATTGGTCGCTACGGGCAACTAAGGCTGGGTTCACATCTGTGTCAGAATCTCCATTGGAGACTCCAATGTCACAGAGCCCAAGTTCTCGGCGGAGAAAAAGTTCTGCAACGGCGGGGATCCTGCAGACCCTATTATAGTCAATGGGGTCCGCCAATCTTGGTGTGAAAGTGCTGTTGTAGCAGACCGTCAGGGGTCCTGAACGACGGAGAGCATGACCGTTTTGCTTTTAGACCATTTTAATAGAACATGTTACCATATATCTGTAATATTTTTGCTTAATATTTTAATCTTAAGTGAAAGGATCCATTGCTTATGTGATCCTTTTTGCTGTAAAACATGGTTTATGCTATTTACATGCTAAACACAGGGGGAAAAAAAAGCAAAATAAAGTGGGTGTAAAAGTAATGAGAAAAAATGATGCTGTGTAGACTTTATCTGAAATAAGATCATTAACCTAATTAACCTGATCCTCTCCCCGCAAAACATAAGAAAGTCACTTAGTGCATATAAATAACATTCTCTTTGCGCAGAGCTAATCATTTACTTTGCTAATCTAATGGGACGTCTCAAAGAATAAAGCAAGTATGCAAATCAGAAGACGCCACTTCTTCTAGTAATCTGACAATTTGTTTCATGATTGCAGTGGAAAGTAAATATTCACTTAGGGAATCATTTATCAAAGCCTCCATGTTGAAAACAAGTACAGAAAATCACGGGGAATGTTTTTCTTTATTAGTTCTCCCCAGATCTATAACTAAGAGAATTTTGAATGTATGTTGAATGGAAAAATGTTAATCTATGAACTGCAGAAATATTGAAAATAAATCAAAGCATATTAAAATTTGAAAAAAGTGAGAGATTCACTGCTATACAAAACATTAGAATGAGAACATATGATTACATCAGATTTGTTATAGAACATCTATATTTTACAATAAACACCATATTTAGATTCTGTGCCCAAAATCTGATCTCTTAGATGACAGATATAGTCCTATCCATTGGCTTGAGGTACTTTGCTGTGGATTTATGAATGTACCCCAACTATATGGATAAAATGTATGCAAACTAATTATTGGTTGGGGTCTCTAGCATCCATAGTTTTTAGGTGCTGCCTTTTATTATTTTTATTAAAGAGATTGTCCAGACAAAATATTTATATTTTAAATAGGCCGGGGGAGGTGAAATTTAAAAAAAAAAAAAATCATACTCGCCTGTCCCCGGTGCTTCGGAGTCTTCCCATCGCGATCTGGGATAATTCACAGCACTATAGAAGTATTGTAGACAAAATGTTTGCATACTAAGAGCTATCAAATATGGTTCAATGTTAAAAAAAAAAAAAAAAAAAAAAAAGATGCTGTCCATTATTTTATTTGGCACACAGACATAGTCTACCATTTTTTGGTGTCAAAAGAAAAAAAAAATGACAAATATGCATTTTTTGTTTTAAACAGAACACTATGCAATCTGATTCCTTACCATAGGCATCTATTTTTAGTGGATATTCTGTTAAACACAACTTATAAATGAATGCAGAAAATGTGATGTGAAGTTACTGTATCGCCTACGCACTTGGTAGGAAATAACCAATTGTGGAGGTCCGACTTCTTGTACCACTCACGATCATGAGAATGGGGGTCGAGTTCCCTCAAGTGAATGGAGCAGAAAATTGAGCCCAATATAGTTGATCAATGTGCTTGGCTATCTCTTCTACAGCTGCATAGAAGAGAATGGAGTAGGAGCAAATGCATGACTAGAAGCTCCATTCATACAAGGGTACAGAGGACCCCCATTATCATGATCCATAACTAGGGAATAACTTTAAATTACTGCAATACCCTTTATATATACAGCTCATTACCACGCAGATGTCTGATTACTGTGACTATAACGTGCTGTGCACCTGTGTGTCCATCACATGACCATGGACTGATTTTTATCCACTGGGAGTAAGCAGAATGAATGACAGCAAGCAGAGGTCTAGAAAACCGCGAGGAATTGATAAAGAAAGTAAACTGTATTTATTTCTCAATATTGGTCTGAAGGTGGCCAACCCCTAAAATAACACAACAATTCCGGGGGACTTTTTCTTTTGAATTTTATATTGTGATATCCCTCTATTATTATTGTTGGGAATGTATTATTATTTCTTCATTGACAGTAGGGTGTTACCAATCCCATTATCAGTCTTATTGTCCAATCAGTTATAACAATGTGTTCGGTACACCCTGTAAACAATAAGAACACCCAATGTCATTTCTTGCACATGGTAGAGGCTCTAGACACTCTAGAATCAGAATTTCATGGACAATACAAATATTTACTGAAATAGACATGTCAGCAAAGTAACAGAATTGTTTGTTATATATGCAGGAAGCACAGACAATAACCAGGGCCTGTGGAGGTCACTAGGCAAAAAATGTAGTCAAAGCAACTCCCTGGAAACAATATCATATAACCGGTGATGAAATTAAAGTGGACAAAGGCGTTAGATAATTGTCAGCAGTTGGCACCAATGCCCACAGGACCAACCAACAGTCGTATGTGTATGTAGGCAGCACCAATGTGCAATAGTATAAATTTATTCATTCATTCTTTCTCCTTTTCAATGTTGTTTGAAGTTCTTTAATAAAAAAGGACTTTGAAGTTATTAATATACAGTAATATACAAAGTGCTTCCCGAGATTAGCAAATTAAAGGATTTCTATTATCACACAACCCCTTTGGTATCTTGTGATGAACAGACCCTCAGTTATATATCTTTCTGAGAAATGTATTTTTACTTGCTCATATCACTCCTACCTACTTTTAGGAATGCCGTGTTTAAGTTGTGTTTACATGCCATGGGGGATGGCCTCTCTAACCAGCCAGTTTTATTATCCCCTGGACAGCAGATGCCATGGGGGAGGGAGGACTAGCGACCTGCAGATCAAGACTAGACACACATCTCTCCCAGCGCCTAGGAAGGCATCCATCTCTCCGACGGTTCTGCAAAGGAGGGAGAAGGGGGGCTGCAAGGAGAGGTGAGGTCCTTTGTCTTTTGAGTCTGGACAGCATGTAGGAGAGACATGCTCTGTAACTTGCTTAAGGAAGCGCCCTAGGCCCAAGAACCTGTTGCGGCCTAGCAAAAATGGACTACAAACTTGTGCCGGTATTTTTTATCTGTTACTTCCCTTTTTATTTGATGTGCTGTATTTTACTTTTATCCGTATTTTGCTTTGTAATTGATATATATTTTTGTATATGTTAAAGCTTAGTACCGACCCACTTGGGTTAATAAATATATAAAATTTAAAAAGCTTGTTTCATATTATCCTATGAATCCGGTCTGGTGTGTGAGTGGGAGGTTAAGAAGGTTGATCGCAGGTGTGGCAAGGCGAGATCCTTCACAGATCTCCTACAGTGATCAGTGATCCAGCTCCTGAGATACCTTGGAAATCACCGATTAAGTCAAGGAAAGTAACTGTCACCCAAATTTTCCTTGTAGTGCCTACAATAGGGAAAATGTTATATATCGATGACCTATGTCCCCCAGAACGAGAGCAACTGCCGCTTTTCACTCTGGCTCATAGAGGGCAGTCATAAATGGGGTATGTTCATAATGCATATACTTTATGGCAAGAATCATTTTGGTTGGAGGCAGTAGCCAAAATGGCTAATAACAAATCTCTATGCTCTGATGGGCTCTCTGTAGAGCTTTATAAATGGTATGGGACATTTTACTTATACTTTTACTTTACTTATAGTTACTGCAGGTTTTTCAGTAGGCTCTGGACCAGCAGTCTCTGCCTAGATCCTTGTGAGAGGTCATTATCTTAGCTCTATTGAAACCAGGTAAAGACTTCCTCCTGCCTGATTTCTATAGATCTATTTCCCTGTTGATTTAAAAATTTTATCCAAAGTGCTAGCTACTAGACTGTTGGAAGTCATTTTATTTAGAGTGCACATGAATCAATCTGGCTTCATGACTGCGTGATCAGTGCTATTGTATCTAAATCTTCCTTGCCAATGGAACCTGGGAGACTGTGTGCTTTCGGTGTTTGACCGCATTAAATGGAAATACCTGGCTGGAGAAGTTTAATCTGGGGTCATGGATTATTGCATAGTTGAAATCCCAAACACTATGTGGAGCCAACCGCTGTAGTGGTAGATTCACATAAATGGTCTGCAGAGCCTTGTGTAGAGCACAGGGCTCTGCAGACCATTTATGCAAACATAGTAGCACCTTACAGGCGACGTCTGACTATAATTGTTCACATTTCTCATCATTTCATCTGGAATGCCATGACCACTTTTTCCAGACTTTTCTCTGTAAAGTTAGCAACATAGATATCTTTTGCTGCTCACTTTTCTAGACACCTGAACAATATTCTCCTCACCTACATAAAGTCCCCATCCTGCTGCCACCCCAGGATAAATAATACTACCAAGTTCAATTTGAAACTAATAATGTTCCTGTGTACCCCCTTAAATAATGCGCCTTATTAATAATACCCCATGTGTTTCCTAGTTAATGGGGTTTTCCAGGTCATCAATATCAAAAAAATCAGTGGGGACCCCCACTGATCAGCTGTTTGAAAGGATCATGGTACTTGTGCAAGTGCCATGTCCCTTTCTTTCTTTACATTGTATCATTCATTTAATAGAAGCCACATAATGTAACTATAGCCTCGTCTTATAGACTTCCAGGTGACAAGGCTGTAATTACATCACAGAGTCACTATATAGCAGTATATATAAGACAGCAGTCACTATAAGACATCATGCGATGCCATGGCCCCTTCAAACAGGTGATCAGTGGGGATTCACTGATCATCAATAAAAATGAGCCGGAAAATGCCTTTAAAAAAGCCCAAGTGCCACTTTAATTAAATTATTCCCCTTGACATAAATGCTGCCCCCTAATGACTCCTTATATAAATGAGAGTTCACTAAGAGAATTTAAGAAGCCAAAAATATCTAAAACATAACCTTTAATTAAACCAAATGATAAAAAGAAAGGGACAACAACCCTATACTCGATATCCTGCCATATATAAACAATAAAGAGTTGCCAATGATATATGGCTTACTCCCTCACCAGTTAGGGGCCAGAAAACAAAGCCTCCCTATCCAGATTCACAATAGGGAGCAGTGCTGCACCTCCATCTCAGACAAAGCATATATCTGGCTGACTCGGAAACTGCAGGCCAAGGCTACTGGCCTAATGCCACGCCAATGGGCTGAGCCTCCAGGAGAGCAGACCAGACAGATGGATCAACAGTACTGCTACACCTAGCTAAAAAGGACCCTACACATTTTCTATAGGAATATATATCATCAGGGGTCTGATAAACAAAACACACCACCAGCTATACATAGCTAGGAAGCAATAACATGGCTGTGTGAACAGACACAGTAGTGTCCCGCATTGATGCCAGAGGGTTTATACGTGTTTTATATGAACAGGTATAGCATCCAGGGGGGGGGGCTTTTTTTTTTGGTTTTTATTGATGTTAGCGGGGGGCGCTCTAACAACATCCTAGCCAGGTTTAAATAGGCTCCGATGCTCCTGCTGCTAATTATGAGGGTCAGAAACCGCCACGTCAGCAAGGCAACACCCTCCGCCAGATAGGTGGCTGACGTCATCTCGCGCGTCGTGGGTCACATGACCCCTCAGCCCATAGGTAATCAGAAGTATGGTAATCACTATGGAAACACTAGATGCTGGCTGTAAGGCATCAAGGTAGGTAAACAAATGCTCAGATCATGGGTAAAATGACAAGGGGCAAACAGAGCCACATGTGATTCAGGAGAAAGACATACATCACATAGAAGCAGCACATAGCCGTAACATGCGGGAGGCATGGCATATAAAAATGCAGATGCCGATACCGCAATAATAAACCCCCCAAACATTAAAAGGGGACAGATATTTAGTTGTAACTAGAGGGGGAGAGGAAGACACAACATGGCAGAAAGCCAAGTATTCACAGACACTAAAGAAGATAGCCATAAATACAAGAGGGATATGGCAGGGAAACAAAATGCTACACTGCAAAGCATAACTAAGTATAAATTTGCATATGCCAATATAAGGTTTTTAAAGCATATAACTTGACTTTTAAGCAATAGAAAGATTAGTGATGGGCACCATAGGAAAGGTCATTACTTGATGCTGAACATACAGGGGTCAAGTTTAGGGTGGAAAAGGTTTCCTTTAAGAGAACTTGAAAAATCTTTAAACTATGCAAAATCCTCTGTGTGTAAGTTTTCTAGACCTCTGGAACAAATATACCTTAAAATACCGTTAAATCTTAATCTATAGACAAGTTCTTCATATTTTGCTTTTTTATACTCTGCACCTCATTCATGGTTTTAAGTGAATTTGTATCATCATTGTAAAGGACTACTTCTGATTGCTAAGACTTCATAGATTGAGCTTAAATACAGTGACGGCCAAGACAACTAAATTTAACTTGCCAAGCTTGTACCATTTCTGAGTTATCATCTGCTCCTTTGTTGCGATGTCACAGAAATAGAAGACATCTTGATGAGAATGTGACTTGCTCTATAGAAGCTGAATGGCATTAAATAAGGAAAAGCACAAGTTTCAGCAAGTTTCATTTCAGCTCCAATCAAGTCCTGCATGCGTTAATTTGGACAAAGCAGGCAATCTGCCCTCTATTGATTCCTGCATCAAACTGTTGTTAGTCACATCGATAGTCTTTGCAAGTGTCTGCAGACTTCACAAGTTTAAGTAACGTAAAAGGAGAAAAATGTGAACACTGCAGAAAATTCTTTTTGGATAGTTTTGTGTATTTGTAATTGCTAGATTTAATTCTGTGGAGTCTAGACTAGAGTATGCTGGATACCAGTGAAGGCAGTGTAACCATCCAGCATGACAGTTCTGCCCCATCAATCACTGCTGTTCGTTGCCATCATTCCGTGAGGGTATCTACTAGGGTAGCAAGCATAGCAGCTGCTGTGGGACCCAATAGACATGAGGACTTATTTCTACTTAGGCTACCACACATATGTTCGCATATGTGTGGGAGGCTCTGTTTGGAGCCTCTGTCACAGAACAGACTAAAAAGTATTATATGAAGTCCTGCAGTAGAAAAGATGACAAATGCTTTTAGGTTAATAGAGGTCCTCTTACTTAGTGGGCCCCTGTGCAGCCAAACATCACAAGTCACATGACCCCTTATGCAACTTTACATGAGTTTAAAACCTCTCCGTATTAAAAGCAAAAAAAAAAAAAGAGGTGTAGAAACGATGTCCAAAGCCAGAAGTGTGGCGCAGGAAGACCTTTGTTACAATATTTTTGCCTCAGATGTTCCTATGCTGTGATGTCACACATACATGATGCCCTTTTCATGTGTGTTATGTCTCTGCTATGATATACTACACTTATTGACAAAAAAAGAAAATTAGGAACCCAGAAAAAAAGGTTGGATTACTGCAAGCAGTCAAACAGGCTCCATATGGCCAAGACGGACCTCCAGTGGAGAGGCGCATTTAATATGCCAACCAACACAAGCAGATCCCACAGTTTCCTTGTCCACTATCCAGAGACAGCTGGGTCCTTCACTACATGCCCTCTCTGCTGGTACCATTTCTAGGCACTTAGCAAAAGGAAAATTGGGTGTCATGGCCAGGGCTGCCATCAAGAATTTTCCCCCTTAATGGCAAAGGATCCATGATTCCCATTGTGTGACCAAAGATCACAATGCCACTCTGCGACTTCATTAATGTAAGTTACTGATGTCGCATTGCATCCCTGAGTGTACGATGACTGAGACTTCCAGTTGCAAAAAGATCAAGAAGTGCTTAATCTTTTTGTTACTAGAAATGTTTGCAGTGACCAAGGGAGGGAAATGGACCTTTAATTTTCAGCAAGGATCACAGCAATCTATTAAGCCACTCTCTATCACGGACCCACTGTGCAACAGTGGTATCATACAGTACAAGTACAGCACAAATTGGAAGGCGGTGCCGCATTTTGCCTGGGCCACTTCCGCTCACACATCTGCCTGGTAGAGATTAGTGATGTGGACTGGAACAGGCAAAGAGATGGTGGCACTGCCAACATCATTACTATACACCCCACTGACGGTGACATCAGTGACAGTGAACACTAATAAAGTGTGGCAGCAGGTGGCACAGCTGTTTCTGTTCTCTGCGGAGTTGCAGCCAGTTCAGTAGTAAGAATGCTGACAGAGCTGGTGGGCACAGATGAGTGGTGGTGGTGGGTAAATGAAGCAAGTCCACTCGGTCAGAGCTCTATGGTGAAGTGACACATACATTGAAGGACTTCTTCACAGTAGTTTAATTTCTAGCCCGGCTTTCCTTAGAGGTGTGAGCGAGCCCCTGATGACAATACCGTAATGGTGACCCTGGTCATTGCATCCATTATGTGTCCTGCCATTGACAGCCAGTCACCACCACCTTCTTTTGCCATGGTTTTGTGAAACCTGGACTGGTATGATCTGAAGCAAGTATGGTCTTCATCGATTAATATGAATGTTTGGGATCTGACAATGGTTGGGTTTGAGTATGGAGGCCATGTGGTGTTTCAATCCTGCCTTTGTTGTGGAGCAAAAAGCTTCCCCAACTGCTGGTGTGAAGATCTGATAGTAGTGATATGAGGAACGCTAACAGCTCAGCAATGTGTGAGGACATTCTGCAGCCACATATCATGGCAGGGCTTTAAATTGGCATTTTTCAGCAAGATAGTACCCACCCATACAAAGCAATATATGGAATGTCTCCACTAGATTGCAACACTTCCTTGGCCTGCCCAATCACAAGATTTATCACCAATTGAGCATTTATGGAACCAGCTGGTACGCCAGTTTGAGGAACCTATGAGTGTGCAGCATGTTTGGGCAAATGTGTCACAGGACACCATACAGACAATCGTATATTATTTTTTTTGTCAGTAAGTATATCTGTAATATCTCACAGGAACACTGCCCACAGTAAAGTATTGCTATTTACCATATTTTTCACTTTATAAGAGACTTTTTTTTTCCCATCCAAAGTGGGGGAAAAAAGTCAGTGCATCTTTTATAGTGAAGGCCTCAGCCGTCTCTAATATCATTCATGACGTCTCTGTGAACAGAAGAAGCTGGAAGACCCGAGCCGGAGCCCAGGAGAGGTGACTAAAACAGTTTTTTATGTTTGTCACCTCCCCTGGGCCTCGGCTCATTATACAATGGGGTCTGAAGATCCCCCAGAGTATAATAATGGTTCATAGATGGCAAACTCAAAAAACTTTGAATTCTTCCGAACCCCAAAACTTTTGGAAAATTTGTAAAGAAAACCGTATGAGCCACTATAGGACATTATAGTGTGTGGAGGGGTCACTATGGGACATTATTCTGTGTGAAGGGGCCACGACATTATACTGTATGGGGGCCACTGTGGGACATTATACTGTGTACACTAAGAGACATTATTCTTAAAGAGGTTGTCCAGGAATTGGTTCAAAATATTTGTTTCCTATTTTCTTAGTCATGTAA